>CM026402.1:42014748-42057177 GCA_014843695.1 Archivesica marissinica | reverse complement strand
ACTGTGGCAATGAAACACAGAATTTTGTTTATTGAGCTCATGTGCCATGTGATGAGCATCTAGAACTGTGGCAATGAAACACAGAATTTTGTTTATTGAGCTCATGTGCCATGTGATCAGCATGTAGAGCTGTGGCAATGAAACACAGAATTGTGTTTATTGAGCTCATGTGCCATGTGATGAGCATCTAGAACTGTGGCAATGAAACACAGAATTGTGTTTATTGAGCTCATGTGCCATGTGATCAGCATCTAGAACTGTGGCAATGAAACACAGAATTTTGTTTATTGAGCTCATGTGCCATGTGATGAGCATCTAGAACTGTGGCAATGAAACACAGAATTTTGTTTATTGAGCTCATGTGCCATGTGATCAGCATGTAGAGCTGTGGCAATGAAACACAGAATTGTGTTTATTGAGCTCATGTGCCATGTGATGAGCATCTAGAACTGTGGCAATGAAACACAGAATTGTGTTTATATGTGCCATGTGATGAGCATCTAGAACTGTGGCAATGAAACACAGAATTTTGTTTATTGAGCTCATGTGCCATGTGATGAGCATGTAGAACTGTGGCAATGAAACACAGAATGTTGTTTATTGAGCTCATGTGCCATGTGATCAGCATGTAGAACTGTGGCAATGAAACACATACTTTTGTTTATTGAGCTCATGTGCCATGTGATCAGCATCTAGAACTGTGGCAATGAAACACAGAATTGTGTTTATTGAGCTCATGTGCCATGTGATGAGCATGTAGAACTGTGGCAATGAAACACAGAATTTTGTTTATTGAGCTCATGTGCCATGTGATGAGCATGTAGAACTGTGGCAATGAAACACAGACTTTTGTTTATTGAGCTCATGTGCCATGTGATCAGCATCTAGAACTGTGGCAATGAAACACAGAATTTTGTTTATTGAGCTCATGTGCCATGTGATGAGCATGTAGAACTGTGGCAATGAAACACAGAATTGTGTTTATTGAGCTCATGTGCCATGTGATCAGCATGTAGAACTGTGGCAATGAAACACAGAATTGTGTTTATTGAGCTCATGTGCCATGTAGAACTGTGGCAATGAAACACAGAATTGTGTTTATTGAGCTCATGTGCCATGTAGAACTGTGGCAATGAAACACAGAATTGTGTTTATTGAGCTCATGTGCATGTGATCAGCATGTAGAACTGTGGCAATGAAACACAGAATTTGTTTATTGAGCTCATGTGCCATGATTACCGTTGTCTTCTAAATAATCTTTGTGCATTGTCTATCATGCATGGTTCCAGGTCAGCTCCACCTTGTACCCACAATGGTTATCATAGCTCCGTTGTCTTCTAAATAATCTTTGTGCATTGTCTATCATGCATGGTTCCAGGTCAGCTCCACCTTGTACCCACAATGGTTATCATAGCTCCGTTGTCTTCTAAATAATCTTTGTGCATTGTCTATCATGCATGGTTCCAGGTCCGCTCCACCTTGTACCTACAATGGTTATCATAGCTCCGTTGTCTTCTAAATAATCTTTGTGCATTGTCTATCATGCATGGTTCCAGGTCAGCTCCACCTTGTACCCACAATGGTTATCATAGCTCCGTTGTCTTCTAAATAATCTTTGTGCATTGTCTATCATGCATGGTTCCAGGTCAGCTCCACCTTGTACCCACAATGGTTATCATAGCTCCGTTGTCTTCTAAATAATCTTTGTTTCAAGCTCACTATAGTCAAATTGCCCGAAGGCACATTAAGCTGTAACCAGAATGTATAATGAAAAGATGACAGATTAGCATCTTGTGTCAGAGGAAAATGTCTGCAGCAAACTGCGTTATTTTCCAACCATAATTCGCCCGCTAAACCTGAAACCCACGACCATGATTCAGCACATAGAAGTTCCGACCATGAAATTACAGAAACACCTACACATATCCATACAGCTAGTAGGCCTGCCAAATGTAAAACTATCAAGATGCAAACTTAGAACTGAGTGGGTGCAGATATATGCATGGTTTCATGAAGAAACTGACCAGATGTATTGCAATATTTGTAGGGCCGAGAGTAAAGAATGCCTGTTTACTCAGGGTTGCACTAACTCTCATTAAATAGACACCTACAACAAATGTACAAGTAATTAACGGTAACGGAGCAATGTTAGCACATACCAGATGTCCGATCGAATATTACACTATGAACAAATTCATGTCATACTCGTGACCCCATGATTTTAAAATTTTCCCCCACCGCACCTAAAATTTGGTAAGTGGGTGATCCCTAAAATTTAGAATTGGAGAAAACACTGTTTGTATAACCTCCTGATCTAAACCATTTAAACATGCCGTGGCACTTTAACCCTTTCAACACCACATACCTCTAAATTGGCTTACAAAAAAGTGTAGATCCAGATGAGCCGGCTCATGATGAGCCGTCACATCAGGATCTGCACTTTTTTCAAGTAATATAACTATTTTTAGAATTTTTTTTACCCATTTTGATAAATGAACTGATCCAAATGTAATTTTGTTATTAATTTATTGGTCTAAAAATATCATGGACCAGTCCATGTCAGTTACTTGGTGTTGAATGGGTTAATAGCAATTCTATGGTGTTGGAGTTTACATGGTAATTGCAGTGGTGAATGAAGTGTCCGTATGTTTGTTCCTAGATATTGTGAGGTAATATATATAACATATAACAATAAATTTTGTAGTTTTGTTTTCACATTGTAGGAAGTTGCCTTAATATTTTATTCTCATGCCTTTGTTTAATTTATTTTACACCTTTGTAAAATGTAAGTGCCATGTTTTCGATAAACTGGATAAAGTTATTTGTTAAAGTCAAAGCATTACTAACTGGCACTCGGTAAAGCGGTTCATGTATCGCTACAATATTATAGTCCGAATTTACATATAGGAAAGGAGAGTAATCTTAATACCTAATTATACCCTAGCAAACAGTTTGAGAGAATCGTATGTATGGGACACCATGTTGGTTGGATGTATGGGACACCATGTTGGTTGGATGTATGGGACACCATGTTGGTTGGATGTTGGGTATGTATGGGACACCATGTTGGTTGGATGTATGGGACACCATGTTGCTGGGTATGTATGGGACACCATGTTGGTTGGATGCTGGGTATGTATGGGACACCATGTTGGTTGGATGTATGGGACACCATGTTGGTTGGTCGCTGGGTATGTATGGGACACCATGTTGGTTGGATGTATGGGACACCATGTTGGTTGGATGTATGGGACACCATGTTGGTTGGATGTATGGGACACCATGTTGCTGGGTATGTATGGGACACCATGTTGGTTGGATGCTGGGTATGTATGGGACACCATGTTGGTTGGATGTATGGGACACCATGTTGGTTGGTCGCTGGGTATGTATGGGACACCATGTTGGTTGGTCACTGGGTATGTATGGGACACCATGTTGGTTGATGCTGGGTATGTATGGGACACCATGTTGGTTGGTCGCTGGGTATGTATGGGACACCATGTTGGTTGGTCGCTGGGTATGTATGGGATATCATGTTGGTTGGTTGCTGGGTATGTATGGGACACCATGTTGGTTGGATGCTGGGTATGTATGGGACACCATGTTGGTTGGATGTATGGGACACCATGTTGGTTGGTCACTGGGTATGTATGGAACACCATGTTGGTTGGTCGCTGGGTATGTATGGGATATCATGTTGGTTGGTCGCTGGGTATGTATGGGACACCATGTTGTTGGATGCTGGGTATGTATGGGACACCATGTTGGTTGGTCACTGGGTATGTATGGAACACCATGTTGGTTGGTCGCTGGGTATGTATGGGATATCATGTTGGTTGGTCACTGGGTATGTATGGGACACCATGTTGGTTGGATGCTGGGTATGTATGGGATACCATGTTGGTTGGATGCTGGGTATGTATGGGATACCATGTTGGTTGGATGCTGGGTATGTATGGGACACCATGTTGGTTGGTCGCTGGGTATGTATGGGACACCATGTTGGTTGGATGCTGGGTATGTATGGGACACCATGTTGTTTGGTTGCTGGGTATGTATGGGACACCATGTTGTTTGGTTGCTGGGTATGTATGGGACACCCTGTTGGTTGGCCACTCATCACAAATGCACTCCATGTCTTGTTGAACAATTAACGGATTTTGAAATAACTTGGCACAAATGTTAACTATGCATAGAACAATACCAGGCTATTGCAGTATCCGGGTTGTTGCTGGTCTGAAGAAGTGGCTGGGCAGACATTCAGGGTGTTGTGGTCTTAAAGAGGGGCTATGGAAGTATCAAGTGTGTTGTGGGTCTGGAAGAGCAGTTAGGGGGACAGTTTTGCAGGTTTGAAGGATGGCTAGAAGTGTTGCCAGGACTAATGGGGTGTTGCGGGTATGAAAGTGGGTTAGATGACATCTGCGGTATTGCTGATCTGGAAGAGGAGCTAAGGGGACATCCAAGGTGTGGCTGATCTGGAAGAGGGGCTAAGGGGACATCCAAGGTGTTGCTGATCTGGAAGAGGGGCTAAGGGGACATCCAAGGTGTTGGCGGAGGATATTATTATAGCTGAAACTGTTTATTTTAAAATAAAAGAAAGTAATTCCATGGAAATTTCAGAGAATTCAGCACTAGGTTTTGACAGTTTTAGGGAGTTAGTTGACCATGTGATGTCGCTGTCTGGTATTAAAAGAACATTCAAGTAGTGCGTAAATATAACTAGACTAAGGACAAACGTTCCTTTGTCAATTTTTCAGACATGTTTAACCCATTCAACACCAAGTAACTCACATGGACTGGTCCATGATATTCATAAACCAATAAATGAATCGGAAAATCACGTTCATTTATCAAAATGGGTAATTATGTCTAAAAATAGTCACATCACTGGCAAAAGTGTAGATCCTGATGAGACGGCTCATCACGAGCCGGCTCATCTGAATCTACACTTTGTAAGCCTATTTAGAGGTCTGTGGCGTTGAAAGGGTTAAATTGGAAAAATCTATTGATTTGCCTTGCGAGAGTAATGATGGACAGTGTGTTGTATCTGTAACCTGAAATGTGCTGTAGTCTCATGCATACCACTTTGTTTGACAAAATCGGAGAACAAAAGGCTTTGCATGTTTTTGATAAATGTATTTCGTACACAGAAAATGCATTTCTGAATAGTGTATCTGATTGTTATGTATTTTTTTGAGTATTTCATATTATTCATACAACTATCTCTAGACTGATCTATTTTTTATTTAATTATCAATATAGTTTATATTGTAGCCTTGTATTTTTGTCAAACACTGCAAAATGCTGCAATAAATTATTTACAGGTTTTAAACTGACATGGAGTTAGTGTTGTTTCATGTCCCTGACATAGAGTTAGTGTTGTTTCATGTCCCTGACATGGAGTTAGTGTTGTTTCATGTCCCTGACATAGAGTTAGTGTTGTTTCATGTCCCTGACATAGAGTTAGTGTTGTTTCATGTCCCTGACATAGAGTTAGTGTTGTTTCATGTCCCTGACATAGAGTTAGTGTTGTTTCATGTCCCTGACATGGAGTTAGTGTTGTTTCTTGTCCCTGACATGGAGTTAGTGTTGTTTCATGTCCCTTGTACCGGGTAGGGTAACAACATGATCAGCAGTCTGTTATGGGGAACCTTATCAAATGCCTGCAGAAATGAAGGCTGACAGTGTCGATTTGTTAAACTACCGGTACATCCAATCCGACGGCGAGGTATTGGAGTGCAAGGGTGAGCGGGATATTTTCTTGCACAAACCATGCTGTTGGTACGACGGTATCTGGTGAGAGTCTCGGTGGGTCATTACTTTGATGTTTATTATGTGTTCCAGCATCATACAGCACACAGAGATCAGTGAGGTGGACCTGTAGTTAGCAGAAGTACTTCTGTCATCTTTCTAGAAGATTGGTGTAACTTTAGCCTCCAATCTCCAGGGACCTGGCCTTGTTGGAGTGTTGACTACATCACGAGTTCGATTACTGGTGTAATTTCTTTGGCCACCTCCTTCAGAAAGCGTGTAGGAGGTGCATCTGGTCCTGTCACTTTATGGGAATCCAGGGCCTGGAGGTGTATCCGGACACCTTCTTCACTGATGTTGAAATTGCGTATGTTCGGGTAAATGTCGCGGGCATGAACACGGGGTTAGTGGTGGTCTCTTCAGTGAAGAAATTGCTTAACTGGCTCCATAGAGGCGTAATCCATTGGCTAGCCTGATATTATCATTGGATGTGAGTCGTGGTTAGCATCTGACCTGCAATATCAGTTCACAGACGACGAAGATGCCTACTGTAGATACTACTAAGATTGTAATGTTCGTGGAAGTCTATTTCTAGCTTATAAGAAAATAGTCTTTGTTTTTCAACCCCTGAACTGCACACTGATTGTGGAATTTGTAAGCTGGAGATTGTTGGTTACAATACGCTGTTTCTATTCCTTCAATAGGCCACCTGGTGGCATTGATCCAACATATGATGTGGAGCCTCCGTTTACGGATACGGTGTCCACCTCGGTAACCAATAGGTTCTAAATTCGATCCCCGCCAGAACAACGGTTGGGGTAAATCCACAGTGCCTTATCTCCCTCGTGGCGATGTATTACAGGAAAAAGGAAGTATCAATAGCTATTTAAACTAATGTTATTAGAACTTGTGTTGCATACGAGTTGAAAGAAATTTGAATGAACTGTATCTTGACAACTTCAATAAATCCCTCAGTTCAACAGATGTCCTGGAAGAGATAATTCAAGAACGTTCTCTTCAAGTAGTCAATATCTAACGACAAGACGACACATTCGTTCTTTTTTACCAATAACCCTGTATCCATTAACTAAACTAAACGTAGGCCTATGCCTCCTTTTGGAAATTCTGACCATGTCATTGTCTTTTTAGAGTATGACATCAAAGCAAAACGGTGAGACAGACACCTATAAACATCAGGTAGTATATACCTATATGAACTTACGTGCACTGACTAGAAGAGACCTTTTGCAGAGGTATTTAGTTCCAACTTTATGTACATGCAACGAAATGATGAATGCAGTGTTGATATAATTTAAGTATGAAACACATTATGCCCATATACAAGCTTTTGTAGTGTCAAACTCATACGATAATCTTAATTTTGATATATGCCATCGACTTTCTCAACACTAATTTTCTCAGTGCGAAGGATGAAATACATATTTAGAAACTAGAAACAAATCCCTACTCAAAAGTGTTTTGCTGTCTTGCATTGGTAAACTGTCGTTCATAAGAGCTAGGCGAATTCAGAAAGTCAGTATTTGTCAATGTTTGTAGAGTGGTTTCGTGTGGGCCTGTGACCGGGACGGGACGTCAGTGGAGGTAACTAGAGCCACATAGTGGAACTAACCTCGCAGTATCAGCGTATCATAGGACAGTGGGCTCTTCTGTTCGTTCACCTTGCGACAAAGGATACATGCTTCATCGTCGCTGTTTTACGACCTAGACGACCAGATGTCTATCACTATCGGATCAGTATCCGGATGTCGATGGTTCTACCCGGGTGCCTGTCCGAAAAACTGCTCATAGGGCACCAAAACAATTGGTTAGAACCTATTTGGCATTATCTGTCTATTTAACTTGACCGATATTGTTTTGAGGTTGGGGTTCCAGGGAGAGGCAGTCAAGCAGCTTATTAGGGCAGCTATTTAAAAAAATTCAATTCTTCTTGTTCATTTTTAGTATTCTCTTAAGCGTATCCCGTCATTTTCTTATTCTATCAAAACATTACTTATCTTGAAAGACTTACGTATGTTAGTACTATAGTATATACATCGGAGCAAATTTGCCCTTTTGGAAAGGGCTATTGCTAATGTTTTCAAAACTTGTAGCCCAGTCCTTTTGCACTTTGAAAATGTCATGTATATGTATATAGATATTATCAGGTTTTATGTATGTTATTAATGTGACAGTAATGTTATTGTGATTTGTAAATTGTATGCATCATCATGAAAATGTTTCAATAAAATATTAAATTTGGCATAATCTGTTAATAGGACTTTAACCAAACATGATAGCCCAGATATCACTAAATAAGGTCAGACATCGCTATGGAAATCTCAATTCGTCTTCATTATGAAATGCAATCGCACATGTTCAAGCCAGTAATATAGCTAGATATACAGATTTCAAGAAATATGTGACATATCACTGTAACTCGAATGTTTATCAACACTCATTTATCTCACGAGACGTTGTCACGCACCGCACACACCACACCACACACAGGTGAAAATGCCTAGGATGGGGTTCGAATGAAATACCACATACAGTATGGAAAATCATAAAAAGGTCATAAATATTTTATTCCTTTACACATGTAGTTAAAAATTGGCAATATAATGTATTTCAATCTACTTTGCAATAATAAAAGTAAAATAAATAATAACTTAAAACCGACATTGCGTATTATTCGACCATGTCCTTCATCTGAAGAAACATTCGCTCAAACCCACCATCAGCCAAAGCCTTGAATACCTATGTCCGTCAGTGTGTGGAGTATATGCTTCTTCTGTCTGGTCGCCCCACTCGGAAAATCTCATCAAGCAACTGGAAATGGTCCAGCGGAGAGCTGCTAGGTTTGTCAAGAACGACTAATCCACAACCAGCAGTATAACAAACATGATGAACGACCTGGCATTGACCACCTTACAAAGCCGTGAAAACACGCGTCTAACCATGCTATACAAGACCCTCCACAACCTAGTCGACATCAATACAAACCCACCTTTAGTTACGGCCAGGACCAACCGAGGCCACAACCAACGCTACTGCCAAATCAGAGCCCGTACAAACATATACCAGAACAGTTTCTTTCCTGCATCCATAGTACAATGGAACAAGCTTGGGGGACATACGGATCTGTAGTCCAGTGGTAAAACGCTGGACTGGTAATTCAGGGATCGCAGGTTCGATCCCCCGTCTGACCCTAATATAACTAACAGTCTTTCAGATGGGACGTTAAACCGAGGTCTCATGTTGGTGCTGTACACTGTGCACGTAAACGAACCAGAGGAGACTCTGGAATGGGTCTCTGTCTGTATCATTGCACTATCCTCCAACAATCTAAAATGACTAATCTCTTCAGGAGGAGTCGCTCATATAATCATATGGGCAACCAGTAGCGACGATAAATAAACGTAAAACACACACACCTTGGGGGGTACTGGCCAATCTATATGTCTACTAAACACACATGGACTCTTTTATCCGTTTTAAGAACTACTTGTAAATATGGAACGTTTTAATTTTGAGAAACGCCTACCCTGACTGTTGCAGGTGTTTACTGTTTAACGACATTGCGAGTATACTCTATGCAGTGACGCAATCACTATATATTTTGGGTATCCATCCCCAAGGTATAAAACTATCGGTGTATGTAGTATGTGTGTATTGCTTGGGGACCCACATCTATGCATATTCAGTGGCGTCACATTCCTTATTTAAGGCCCCAGGTGCCATTCATCAATATCGAATTATGTTCTATATCTGAATTAAGATAGTGATATTAAAGAGCCCCTAAATTGGGTATCCAGCCCTTAGGTAGATAGTTGGGCTTATGTGTAGTATGTGAATAGTGGATATGGGCTCACATCCATCCATAGTCGGTGGTGTCACATTCCTTATTTATGGCTCAAAATGTCGTTAACCTATACTGTGATATTCTCAATTTATTTATCTTATTGCTTGATAGTGTTTACATACGATAGATGGTACGCATTCACAAACGGATAACCGTATTTTATTCTATTGCATTTCCTTATTGAATGGGTAAAAGTGGTTATCAACTAACAACATGATAAAGCACTGAAATGACAGTACTACTGGACATATGGTATAGAATTATATGACTATATGTAATATGTTCAGTAATTCGGTTCTTAGAAGTTGCAAATTATCTGTTTATTTCAGATATGAGCAGATGGTATGACACCAATAAATTATCGTCAACATCCCTGATATCGGCCGGTGTAGCGTGGGCCCCGTAAGTCCGTGAGAATTGAAAGTTCGCTAGTTGCGACTTACGGTGCTCACGCTACAGGGTACCTTATATATAATAAAGAAATGTAAGTTGTGAGAATTGAGTCAATAACAATATCTTTCCTCCACTTTAGTTTAAAAAATTTATTTCTCAATTATTTACAGAGATAAATGATAGTAGATAAAGGCTACTAATGAGACTCCAATTCCCAGTGTATGAGGTTATACTTTTAACTACTCATACTTTTAACTTCTTTGCGGTTTTTGACGCGCAACATGTCTACGTCCCCGCGACGGGTGTGACATTAACGGAAGATAGATAGATCTCTTCTTGAAGTTCTTCTTCTTGGTGATTTCGGCACTCCCTCAATATTGAGGATTATGTGTTGTCGCTGGTGAATTTTGAGATGATGATATTTACAATGATTAATTAACAAATAAGTGAATGTCCAAAGACAAATATACTACAGTGCTTGTTTAAGATTTTGTACATAGAGTGAATGTTTCAGATCATGGTTGGGAGGGCAGAAACGGGGATAAGTGCTTTAAAGCCATCAACTGTTATTGCTTCATGTGCGGCAACGGGTAACGAGTGCCATTGGATGACGGTTCTTGGATAAAAAGAGAATTTGTATGAATCTTTGTTGACAGGGATGTGTTTATAACAATTTGGGTTTGTGTGTCTGGTTATGTTGTCTACGGGTATCAAAAGGTTTATGGGAATGTTTACAGCTACTATTTGGTGTATTATTTTATAGAAGAGAATCAATCTGTATCTAACTCTGCGTGTCTCAAGTGTTGGCCAGTTTAGGTTGTCGATCATTTCGGAGACTGAACTAGTGTTATGGTATCGGTTGGTAACGAATCTGGCAGCACGTCGCTGTACCGTCTCAATTTGATGTTTTTGAGTTTTAGAATGTGGGTCCCAGAGAGTACTGGAGAATTCTAGCTTGGGTCTTACTAGTGCTTTGTATGCAAGGTCTTTTGCTTTAGATGATGTGAATTTTAGGTTGCGTTTCAAGAATCCTAGTGATTATTTGCTTTATTGGTTATCGAGTTAATATGTTTGTCCCATTTTAGATTGCTTTGCATGGTTAGGCCTAAATATTTTGCATCATTTACTTTTTGAAGGGGATGGTTATGGAGTTTATATGTAAAGAGAAATGGCTTACGTTTTTGTGTGATGCTGAGTAGGTTACATTTATCGGGATGACATTTCATGAGCCAATCTTGCTCCCATCTACCAGCTGAATCAATATCTTCTTGGAGTAATGTGGTGTCATTTTTGGTTTTAATTTCTTTATAAATGATGCTGTCATCAGCGAAGAGACGAAGGGTACTATGTTGGATATATTCAGATAGATCATTAATGTAGATGAGGAATAGGATTGGGCCCAGAACTGTGCCTTGGGGTACACCCGATGTAACAGGGGCCGTGTCGGACATTTCACCCTCCAATACATTTAAAAACGCTCATGTCTGTGTATAACCATGACTTACAGAATACGCGGTCAATTGATGGAACAGCTTATCGGTATCGATCATGACACCTGTCAATCAAACTATAATGGACAATCCAATCAGCTATCGATATTTCACACATCCTCAAGTAAGCTTGTGTATCCCAATACTGCAGTTTTAAGTTGATTGTAAGATTAGCCAGCTAATTTAAATGCAACTATGAAATCGATTATGGATTAATAATCTAGATTTTATCCTACAATATGACTGCCATTGTCATTACCGAAACTGTATTAGTTAGGCCACAACATGCCAGCCGGAGAATTGCCATATGACCTAAGCTGTTGATGCGACACCGCTACATGTTCTACTACAATGTGAATGTATTAATAATTCACACAATTCTACCAATGGACATAACATTATTGGGCAAAATCATATCTGTATATTGTTTATGACCCTTTTGACTGTCGTAAATAATTTAAAGTTAGATAAATCAAGATAGATGTCAATTTAGTTTATACAAATTTATCTTAACTAGATTGCAGAACAAGTGTTTACTACATTATATTAATCGTCCTCGAGGCCTCATTCCTGGTAGAATCCATCTCCATAAGGGAGAGAAGAGGCAATTTAAGTCCCTTGCTAAGGGACACAATCATAACAGCTACAGCTGGGCGCGAACTCGGGGCCTTTCGTACCTGAAGCGAATGCGCTACAACTGCACTATCACGACTTCCACAATGTCAATGCCAGAAGATCAATATTTTAAATATAAAAGATAAACAAGGCCACTAGAAACTCGCTTTTACAGACAGATATGTAGTCTAGCGGTTAACACGCTGGACTGGTCATCCAGGGATCGCATCGCAAGTTCGATCCCCCGTCTGACACTAATAAAATTAACTGTCTTTCACTTTAAACCGGTCTCGTGTCGGTGCTTAAACCGTGCACGTAAAAGAACCAGAAGAGACTCTGGAATGGGTCTCTGTCTGTATCATTGCACTATCCTCCAAAAATCTAAAATGACTAATCTCTTCAGGAGGCGTCGCTCATATGGGCAACCGGTAACGACGATATATAAACGTACACCCCCCCACCCGACTCGCTTTAAGTTTGAATAATTATCTTATATAAAGATAAGATTGTGTGTGTGCCTGCCTGTGGGTGTGGTTTTGTGCATGACTGTGTACATAAATACATACTGACTAGGTACTCGACACACGGACGGCTTGTCCCACGATTGCACGGTATAGAGGCCAGACAGGAATATGAATAAAATCCGAGCTCCTGCCCAAGCTACCATGCTAGAGAGTGTAGCGGGTCCAGTGTCTTTCGCTATGTTATATGTTTATAAATACTAACATGCATTACTTTTTGTAATCGTCGCTACTCAGGTTGCATAAGTGAGCGACACCTGAAGAGTCATTTTAGATTTTGGAGGATAGTGCAATGATACAGGCAGAGAGACCCATTCAATAGTCTTTGAGGGACTGATGCATTGGCAGAGTGATTCACTTTGAGAATTGTTTTGTTATTTCATCGCTTTCAATCCCCACCCAATCCCCATTTTGTTAGTTTTTCACTTGATATAAAACTATATTTTCATACACGTATTATATATTTTGGTATTACTACATAATACGTTTATCTCTTAATCGCCGATAGTGCACACATTTATATATTTAATGGAGATAATCTCAATAAGCTATAAGCTTTCGATTTAATCCATTTTCGTTTTGTATACAATATGTCACCGACTCGAGTTCACGGGGTTTGAACTTGTGTGCAGGTTAACTCTAAATGGGGAATTAGTGTGGTACAGCAGAGTAGCGTACACAAAGTGGTGGCATATGAAGGGGTCAGTCCACGGTGTATGGTCAATTTGAATTAAACCAATGACGATTCCAGTTACTAATTTAATATATATATAATTGTCCAGCAATAACGATAATTAACACAGATTGAAGTTCACGTTGATTATGTAGGTGGTTTTAATGTGTGTGTGTGTTTTATGTTTATTTATCGTCGCTACCAGTTGCCCATATGAGCGACGCCTCCTGAAGAAATTAGTCCTCTTAGTCTTTTGGAGGATAGTGCAATGATACAGACAGAGACCCATTCCAGTCTCCTGTGGTTCTTTTACGTGCACGGTGTACAGCACCGACACGAGACCTCAGTTTAAAGTTCCATCTGAAAGACTGTTAATTTTATTAGGGTCAGATGGGGGATAGAACCTGCGATACTTGGATTACCAGTCCAGCATGGGTTTTAATGGTGTCCATATATAGTTAATAGTTACAAATTAACATAAGTCCTGTAGCAGATTTAATGTGGCTAGCATTATGCCACTAAATGATGCATTGTATTAACAGTAGCTGCTTTATGCTACTAAAGGTATTTATATTAAAGAAACCATAAATTCTAAATAATGTCAACTATGACAACTCTTCTAAGACATGTTATGGATAATAATATCAGATAACATCTGCTTAAGAAAATGCATTAGTGATGTCCTTTATATAAAATATAATGTAAAACTCACCATTATACAAAGAAACTAAATGATTGAAATTATAGGAATGAAATAAAACAATAATTATGTAACTAAAGAATTTTATTGAAATTCTGACCGTTACATATATATGTACTGTACATTATGAATGAATAAATATGTTAAAACCAAGTCTTCGCTGGTTCTTTTAGTGTCCAGCTTAGGCACCAACACGAGACCTCGTCTGAAAGACTATTAATATTATTAGGGTCAGACGTGGATCAAGCCTACAATATCTAACCATGATCCTTTTGATTGATTATCTAACTTACCAGTTGGTCATGGTACAACTAATGCAATATGAATCAGCAAGAGTTGTAACAGGCCTCACTAGAGTTTGAGCCGCTGTAAGAGTTTGAGCCACAGTAAGAGTTTGAGCCGCAGTAAGAGTTTGTGCCGCAGTAAGAGTTTGAGCCGCAGTAAGAGTTTGTGCCGCAGTAAGAGTTTGAGCCACAGTAAGAGTTTGTGCCGCAGTAAGAGTTTGAGCCGCAGTAAGAGTTTGTGCCATAGTAAGAGTTTCAGCACAGTAAGAGTTTGAGTCGCAGTAAGAGTTTGTGCCGCAGTAAGAGTTTGTGCCGTAGAGTTTGAGCCGCAGTAAGAGTTTGTGCCGCAGTAAGAGTTTGTGCCGCAGTAAGAGTTTGTGCCGCAGTAAGAGTTTGAGCCGCAGTAAGAGTTTGTGCCGCAGTAAGGGTTGAGCCGCAGTAAGCGTATCAGCCGCAGTAAGAGTTTGTGCCGCAGTAAGAGTTTGTGCCGCAGTAAGAGTTTGAGCCGCAGTAAGAGTTTGTGCTGCAGTAAGAGTTTGAGCCACAGTAAGGGTTTGTGCCGCAGTAAGGGTTTGTGCCGCAGTAAGAGTTTGTGCCGCAGTAAGTGTTTGAGCCGCAGTAAGAGTATCAGCCACAGTAAGAGTTTGTGCCACAGTAAGAATAACAGCCACAGTAAGAGTTTGTGCCACAGTAGAGTTTATCCTGTGTTCTTCGATGAATGCATTGGACGCTTGCTTAGGATTGCTGTCCTGTTGAAAATTACATACATACTAATATCAATGTTGTATTACATTCATACGTACAGTGGGCCGTCGCATTTACATTACATATTTGTAAAAGCGACATTTCCAGTCTAAGCAACATGGAAGGACACCCATATGTAGCCACACTCATAAACACACATTCCAATATATATATATATATATATACATTCTGATACATTCATATATACATTATGATACACATATATATATACATTCTGATACATTCATATATACATTATGATACACATATATATATATATATTATGATACACATATATATATACATTCCGATACATTCATATATACATTATGATACACATATATATATACATTCCGATACATTCATATATACATTATGATACACATATATATATACATTCCGATACATTCATATATACATTATGATACACTATATATATACATTCCGATACATTCATATATACATTATATACACATATATATATACATCTGATACATTCATATATACATTATATACACATATATATATACATTCTGATACATTCATATATACATTATGATACACATATATATATACATTCCGATACATTCATATATACATTATGATACACATATATATATACATTCCGATACATTCATATATACATTATGATACACATATATATATACATTCCGATACATTCATATATACATTATGATACACATATATATATACATGTATATTCCGATACATATTTTCTGAAAATGTTAATCCTGTGATAATTGAAAGTTCCAATGAATGAGAGACCTATCAAAGTGACCCACAGGCAACATATGAAGTAGTGAGTCTGAGATATCTACAGTCAAACCTGTGTTAGTGGTCACCTCCATTAAGCAGCCAAACCTGTATTAAGCAGCAAGTTTCCAGATTCCCAATCGGTTGTTTTATTATATATTTTACCTCTATTAAGCAGCCACCTGTGTTAAGCAGCCACTCTCTGACTCCCTTGGCTGGCTGCTTAAGACAGGTTTGACTGTATATCAACAGATCAGCATGAAATCATATATGTGAAGTCTAAATTGACTAATATTAGTTTGGTATTAATTATGCATTTTCGGATGAGACTTTCAATTCTCAGTGCTTGGGAAAAAATTGTTGAACATGTGAGAATTGAGGGACATATATATAGTGACCCACAGGCATCAAATGAAGTGGTGATATATCTATCTCACCTGACCAGCATGAAAACATTATGTCAAGTCTAAATTTACTAATAGTAGCTCGGTAGTATGCATTTTCTGAGGTGACTTTCAATTCTCACGGCTTGGGGGGAAATTCTGAAGCTGTGATAATTGAAAGTTCCAGTCAGGGACCTTTCTAAACACCCTAGTCTTTGCTCTGTTCCACTCACTAGAGTCTACAGCCCGTTTTACACACCCAAATCAACACCTGAGATATCACCGTCTAATCTACAAGTTGTGGGTGAGACAAAGTACTCGTGTATGAGGATCTCGTATGCAATCTGTATGAATGATCTACTGTTATGACCTTGTGACACTTCCCAAGTCAAGCTTAGGGCCTTCTTCCATATGGCAAATGTCCCTAAGTCGGACAATTGGCCTCGTGCAAAATCTGTGGTTATATAATGTCAATCCCGTCTGCTACCAGTACCATGTAAGAATCTTCACAATCGGATGCATGGTCACATTGAATGACCATATTGCAAACCACCCTCTCTGCTCTTAGATGCGGATTTCTAGACTGTTTAGTGTGGTTACTTGGTAGATAAATGGTACAGATTAGAGTAGTTTTATTGTTAAGTTTGCCATTTCGTCAAGTCCAGAGATTATTTCGAGATAATTATTGAAGCATCCAACTTGTCCAGTGTAGATGAGTTAAAAACTAACTTGGCAGCCTAGTCTAGTTAGGAGTCTCAAACAACTCCCTTTCCCACCTCCCCTCTCACATCTCCCTGTTACGTCGTTCACGGTAACTGTAATTGTCATAATTACAAATGTATATGCTAAATTTGCTAAATAAAACTCGAGAACAAGTCTGTAAATTAAAACTGGGATGTGTAAAGAAATACTTCATGCAAAAGAATAACTATTAAAACATTGAGGCATTGCTAGCAGAGCTGTAGCCAGGTTTGAAAGAAGTTGTGTGCGAAATGAAATCCATATTCAGAATTGCTAAAAGGCGATAGATGTTTGGAAGGCTCCATGCTGCTTGCTGGCAGTGGGGTGTTCGGGGGCATTCACCCTCGAAAAATGTTGAAATCTAGATTCTCTGAAATGCCATTTCCTTCAAACTAAGCAAAGACTGAGTACATATTGCTCAACTTTTCCATGTGTTTTTCCTACTAATAATAGATTTTAACACAGTTAGAGATTATCCTATCAACCTTTTTTGTGAGGGGTTTCGAGGTATTCCCCCCAAGAAATTTGTTGCGATGACTGGATGGAATTACCGAGCATCTAATTTTTAAGTCTTTGTTATTAACTTCTCTGGAAATGGGAACTTGAAGTACTCTATTTCCCAAGAAAAACAAACATCCAGCCACCCCCCATCTCCAGTAAGAATGCTTGAGAAAAACACCTGTATTGTAACTCGACTATTACTGTACATTGTACAGGGCCTTCATTAGACCCTCGGAACCTTGGCAGGCAGCAGTATTGCGCAGGCTGGTCTGGGGTCTACATTTGTCGTAGATCTAAATGTTACACTTTTACATCAATGTGCGTATATTGCTAGTATACATGTATCTGCTGAAGAGTAGCCACGGGGACATGTCCAAGGACCTAAGTTAGAAGACGGGAAACCACGCTAATCCTTGCATTATCACTTTAACCATACAAATAATATAGCAATTTGTGGTAGTCGTGATAGCGCAATGGTCACGCGTTCTCTTCATGTGCGAATGGTCCGGAGTTTGAGCCCCGTTTTTAGCCCAGCGCAATGGTAGCGTGTTCTCTTCAGGTGCAAACGGTCCAGAGTTTGAGTCCCGTTGGAGCCATGTGTATTGTAAGGGGAAATCGTATGTCCAGCTGTGTGTGTTGACTCGCCTTGGTATCCAGGGTTTTTCAATTGAATATAATTTGGCAGAGCTACGGAACTTTATTTCTTTCACTTATCAGCAATATATAGGTAAGATTCTACTATGCAGTCAGTATCTAACGGGCTAGTAACACCATGATTATTGTCCTTTTATCGATGAAGAATCCTCAAATATATCCGTCCGAAGTCTGTTATCGGTATCTAATGGGCTAGTAACACCATGGTTATTGCCCTTCTATTGTTTATGAATCCTCAAATATGTCTGGAGTCTGTTATCGGTATCTAATGGACTAGTAACACCATGATTATTGTCCTTTTATCGATGAAGAATCCTCAAATATGTCTGTCTGAAGTCTGTTATCGGTATCTAATAGGCTAGTAACACCATGGTTATTGCCCTTCTATTGTTTATGAATCCTCAAATATGTCCGTCCGGAGTCTGTTCTCAGTATCTAACGGGCTAGTAACACCATGGTTATTGTCCTTTTATTGTTTAAGAATCCTCAAATATGTCCGGAGTCTGTTATCGGTATCAATCGAGTTAAACTTATGAAGATTAATATCGCTATAGTGCGGTGGTGGTACGAGCAGGATTTTCGATGAAATCTGATGCAAAACACTGAATTGATTGCCCTTTATCCCCAGTGACCTTAATATCGGTGAATACTAATTAGCAGTGATGTCGGAATATATCCAAGTGAACCACACTTGCGCATATTGTGTTTACTATTTATGTCGGAGTTACACAACTGTCGCTAGTAAAAACGAGCTGAAATGTCATTTCTACAGGCATATTTACCATCATTGACATCACGTGATTGCCTTATATGACACCTATTGGTATAAGCCTCCGAGGCGAAATGTACATCATCGCCGATAATTGATAATCCCCGCGTAAATAAAACTTGGAGCTCAGTGTTGTTTTCACTTTGTTCAGTTATGATTTACTTGTTTCAAACCGATATTGCATACAATAAAACAATATCATTATGCTTAACCCTTTGCCTGCTGAGTAAATAAAATCACATTTCTAAACAACATGGATCCAGATCAGCCGCAGCGTAGCGCCGCGTCTGTTCATGATCTGTGTTTGCTATTCAGCCAAGTGTTTTAGCTCCACTATCCGAATAGCAAACAGCATAGAGCCCGCATAGAGGCTGTGCCTTCTGATCTGGCTCTATGATGTTTGCAATAGTGATTTTGTCTGCTGCTAGCATGCATAGGGTTAATTGAGAGTGGACATTATTTGCACAGCCTCGTTTTGAAACATAAATACACAGGCTATTATTGCTCATGTCACCGGTAATCAGTATACCCAGAGCGACTTCTCATTAACCAGTTAGTGGAATTGTGTTGTGCTTAAACTAAATATACATCACCATAGTGTGGTACTGCACGTATACCTTGTGTCTGGATCAACCCTGTAGCACCAGAGTCACTGCCCTTTAATTGACTAAAACAAATGTGTCCATCGGGAGCCTTTTCTGGATACCCAATTTTACCAGAATTTTAGTGTTTTGTGTTGCATAGCCCTTTAAGCTTTTCAACTCATGTTACATATCCAGGGTATCATGGCCCTTTTGATTTAAGGTTGTCTTCAGGTTCCACACACCACTTTATTTTTGTCATCCATTTGAGTACTTTGTATTTCATTCTGTCTCATTACAGGTACAGAGGATGCCTTTGTTGTGATGACCAAGCTAGCAGTGGTAGAGATTGAACAAACATGCAAGGAGGAGGAGGAGGAGGAGGAGGAGGAGGAGGAGGAGGAGGAGGAGGAGGAGGAGTTGCCGATGTCTGAGGTGGTGTTGGTAAGGATGATGGATGCAGTTGACTAGGTCTCAGTGAGAGTTTAATGAGTCACAGTAAGAGTTTGTGACGCAGTAAGAGTTTGTGCCGCAGTAAGAGTTTGTGGCGCAGTAAGAGTTTGTGCCGTAGAGTTTGAGCCGCAGTAAGAGTTTGAGCTGCAGTAAGAGTTTGTGCCGCAGAAAGAGTTTGTGCCTTAGAGTTTGAGTCGCAGTAAGAGTTTGTGCCGCAGTAAGAGTTTGTGCCGCAGTAAGAGTTTGTGCCGCAGTAAGAGTTTGGCCGAGTAAGAGTTTAGCCACAGTAAGAGTTTGTGCCGCAGTAAGAGTTTGTGCTGCAGTAAGGTTTGCCCAGTAAGAGTTTAGCCCAGTAAGAGTTTGCCGCAGTAAGAGTTTGTGCCAGTAAGAGTTTCAGCCACAGTAAGAGTTTAGTCGCAGTAAGAGTTTGTGCCGCAGTAAGAGTTTGTGCAGTAGAGTTTGAGCCGCAGTAAGAGTTTGTGCCGCAGTAAGAGTTTGTGCCATAGAGTTTGAGCCGCAGTAAGAGTTTGAGCCGCAGTAAGAGTTTGTGCCATAGTAAGAGTTTCAGCCACAGTAAGAGTTTGAGTTGCAGTAAGAGTTTGTGCCGCAGTAAGAGTTTGTGCCGTAGAGTTTGAGCCGCAGTAAGAGTTTGAGCCACAGTAAGAGTTTGTGCCGCAGTAAGAGTTTGTGCCGCAGTAAGAGTTTGTGCCGTAGAGTTTGAGCCGCAGTAAGAGTTTGTGCCGCAGTAAGAGTTTGAGCCGCTGTAAGAGTTTGAGCCACAGTAAGAGTTTGAGCCGCAGTAAGAGTTTGTGCCGCAGTAAGAGTTTGAGCCGCAGTAAGAGTTTGTGCCGCAGTAAGAGTTTGAGCCACAGTAAGAGTTTGTGCCGCAGTAAGAGTTTGAGCCGCAGTAAGAGTTTGTGCCATAGTAAGAGTTTCAGCCACAGTAAGAGTTTGAGTCGCAGTAAGAGTTTGTGCCGCAGTAAGAGTTTGTGCCGTAGAGTTTGAGCCGCAGTAAGAGTTTGTGCCGCAGTAAGAGTTTGTGCCGCAGTAAGAGTTTGTGCCGCAGTAAGAGTTTGAGCCGCAGTAAGAGTTTGTGCCGCAGTAAGGGTTTGAGCCGCAGTAAGAGTATCAGCCGCAGTAAGAGTTTGTGCCGCAGTAAGAGTTTGTGCCGCAGTAAGAGTTTGTGCCGCAGTAAGAGTTTGTGCTGCAGTAAGAGTTTGAGCTGCAGTAAGGGTTTGTGCCGCAGTAAGGGTTTGTGCCGCAGTAAGAGTTTGTGCCGCAGTAAGAGTTTGTGCCGCAATAAGAGTTTGTGCCACAGTAAGAGTTTGTGCCGCAGTAAGAATATCAGCCACAGTAAGAGTTTGTGCCGCAGTAAGAGTTTGTGCCGCAGTAAGAGTTTGTGCCACAGTAAGAGTTTGTGCCGCAATAAGAGTTTGTGCCGCAGTAAGAGTTTGAGCCGCAGTAAGAGTTTGTGCCGCAGTAAGAGTTTGTGCCGCAGTAAGAGTTTGTGCCGCAGTAAGAGTTTGAGCCGCAGTAAGAGTTTGTGCCACAGTAAGAGTTTGTGCCACAGTAAGAGTTTGTGCCACAGTAAGAGTTTGTGCCACAGTAAGAGTTTGAGCCGCAGTAAGAGTTTGAGCCGTAGTAAGAGTTTGTGCCACAGTAAGAGTTTGTGCCACAGTAAGAGTTTGAGTAAGAGTTTGAGCCGCAGTAAGAGTTGAGCCGTAGTAAGAGTTTGTGCCACAGTAAGAGTTTACAGTGAGTTTGTGCCACAGTAAGAGTTTGTGCCATAGAGTTTGAGTAAGAGTTTGAGCCGCAGTAAGAGTTTGAGCCGTAGTAAGAGTTTGTGCCACAGTAAGAGTTTGTGCCACAGTAAGAGTTTGTGCCACAGTAAGAGTTTGTGCCACAGTAAGAGTTTGAGCCGCAGTAAGAGTTTGAGCCGCAGTAAGAGTTTGAGCCGTAGTAAGAGTTTGTGCCAGGGTAAGAGTTTGTGCCACAGTAAGAGTTTCAGCCACAGTAAGAGTTTCAGCCACAGTAAGAGTTTCAGCCACAGTAAGCTTTTCAGCCGTAGTAAGAGTTTGTGCCGCAGTAAGAGTTTGTGCCACAGTAAGAGTTTGTGCCACAGTAAGAGTTTGTGCCACAGTAAGAGTTTGTGCCGCAGTAAGAGTTTGTGCCGCAGTAAGGGTTTGTGCCGCAGTAAGAGTTTGTGCCGCAGTAAGAGTTTGTGCCGCAGTAAGAGTTTAAGCCGTAGTAAGATAAAACTTTAATAGTAAGGGCTTGACCTGTAGCGAGGGCTTGAACTGTAGCGAGGGCTTGTCCTGTAGCGAGTGCTTGACCTGTAGCGAGGGCTTGACGTGTAGCGAGGGCTTGATGGGTAGCGAGGGCTTTAACTGTAGCGAGGGCTTGAACTGTAGCGAGGGCTTGTCCTGTAGCGAGGGCTTGTCCTGTAGCGAGAGCTAGAACTGTAGTGTGGGCTTGACCTGTAGCGAGGGCTTGAACTGTAGCGAGTTCTTGATGTGTAGCGAGGGCTTGACCTGTAGCGAGGGCTTCAACTGTAGCGAGGGCTTCAACTGTAGCGAAGGCTTCAACTGTAGCGAAGGCTTCAACTGTAGCAAGGGCTTGACCTGTAGAGAGGGCTAGAAAACTGTAGCAAGGGCTAGAAAGCTGTAGCGAGTGCTTGAGGTGTAGCAAGGGTTTTGACGTGTAGCGAGGGCTAGAACTGTAGCGAGGGCTTACCCTATAGAGAGGGCTAGAAAACTGTAGCGAGTGCTTGAGGTGTAGCGAGGGCTAGAACTGTAGCGAGGGTAAGAACTGTAGCGAGAGCTAGAACTGTAGCGAGGACTAGAACTGTAGCGAGGGCTAGAACTGTATGTAGCGAGATCTAGAACTGTATGTAGTGAGGGCTCGAGCCGCAGTAAGAGTTTCGGCTGCAAGTTTTTGTTATTTAAGTTAACTTAAAGTCAATGCATTGTGATGCAAGTCAATATATCCCATCACTTGTTAATCTGCGTCTTATCATAATTATATTACAATTTGTCACAATGTGTCCCCTGTTGTTCACGTGTTAAAAAATTGTACTTGAATACATGGATTATTGGTAGCATTAGTAACTACTTAGTAAATCAAGTTAGTACATGACTTTCTGCCTTAGTTGATGCGACGTCAGAATGGAGCTGCGTGGATGGATCAGTTCACCTGTACACACACCTTTCACCGAGCTGATCTTGAACCGAGTCGTGCCAACTAGTTATTGGTCATTACAACTATGGTTTCGAAAGTAGCTACTTTTGCCATCATATCTTGTGTAATAATGTAGCTGCCATGCATAGTAGTGTCTATGCATTGTAGTGAGATTTTCAATAATTTGCATCGCTCTTTAACCTGTAACTTATTATGAATAGTTTTCTAAGTGTCGCGTCTTAATGACAATACTTGAATAGTAAGGGCTTGATCTGTAGCGAGGGCTTGATCTGTAACGAGGGCTTGATGTGTAGCGAGGGCTAGAACTGTAGTAAGGGCTTTAACTGTAGCGAGGGCTAGAACTGTAGCGAGGGCTAGAACTGTAGCGATGGTTAGAACTGTAGCAAGGGCTTGACATGTAGCGAGGGCTAGAACTGTAGCGAGGGCATGAACTGTAGCGAGGGCCAGAAGTTAGACCTGTAGCGAGGGCTAGAACTGTAGTGAGGGCTTGACCTGTAGTGAGGGATTGACCTGTAGTGAGGGCTTAACATGTAGCAAGGGCTTGACCTGTAGCGAGGGCTAGAACTGTAGCGAGGGCTTGAACTGTAGCGAGGGCTTGACCTATTGTGAGGGCTTGATGTGTAGCGAGGGCTAGAACTGTAGCGAGTGCTTGACTTGTAGTGAGGGCTTGACCTGTAGTGAGGGCTTAACATTTAGCAAGGGCTTGACCTGTAGCGAGGACTAGAACGGTAGCTAGGGCTTGAACTGTAACACGGGCTAGAACTGTAATGAGGGCTAGAACAGTAGCGAGGGCTAGAACAGTAGCGAGGGCTAGAACTGTAGCGAGGGCTTGACCTGTAGTGAGGGCTAGAACTGTAGCGAGGACTAGAACGGTAGCTAGGGCTTGAACTGTAACACGGGATAGAACTGTAATGAGGGCTAGAACAGTAGCGAGGGCTAGAACAGTAGCGAGGGCTAGAACTGTAGCGAGGGCTTGAACTGTAGCGAGGGCTTGAACTGTAGCGATCGCTAGAACTGTATCGAGGGCTAGAACTGTAGCGAGGGCATGACTTGTAGCAAACTGTAGCGAGGGCTAGAACTGTAGCTAGGGATTGAACTGTAGCGAGGGCTAGAACTGTAGTGAGGGCTTGACCTGTAGTGAGGGCTAGAACTGTAGCAAGGGCTAGAACTGTAGCGAGGGCTTAAATTGTAGCGAGGGCTTGATCTGTAGCGAGGGCTTGAACTGTAGCGAGTGCTTGACCTATAGCCAGGGCTTGAACTGTAGCGTGGGCTTGAACTGTAGCGAGGACTTGAACTGTAGCGAGGGCTTGACCTGTAGCGAGGACTAGAACTGTAGCGAGGGCTTGAACTGTAGTGAGGGCTTGACCTGTAGTGAGGGCTAGAACTGTAGCAAGGGCTAGAACTGTAGCGAGGGCTAGAACTGTAGCGAGGGCTGGAACTGTAGCGAGTGCTTGACCTGTAGTGAGGGCTTGAACTGTAGCGAGCGCTTGACTAGTAGCGAGGGCTTGACCAGTAGCGAGGGCTTAACATGTAGCAAGGGCTTGACCTGTAGCGAGGGCTAGAACTGTAACGAGGGCTAGAACTGTAGCAAGGGCTTGACCTGTAGCGAGGGCTAGAACTGTAGCGAGTGCTTGACCTGTAGTGAGGGCTTGAACTGTAGCAAAGGCTTGACCAGTAGCGAGGGCTTGACCAGTAGCAAGGTCTTAACATGTAGCGAGGGCATGAACTGTAGCAAAGGCTTGACCTATAGCGAGGGCTTGATGTGTAGCGAGGGCTTGAACTGTAGCGAGTGCTTGACCTGTAGCCAGGGCTTGAACTGTAGCGAGGGCTTGAACTGTAGCGAGGACTTGAACTGTAGCGAGGGCTTGACCTGTAGCGAGGGCTTGACCTGTAGCGAGGGCTAGAACTGTAGCGAGGTCTAGAACTGTAATGAGGGCTTGACCTGTAGCGAGGGCTTGACCTGTAACGAGGGCTAGATCTGTAGCGAGGGCTAGAACTGTAATGAGGGCTAGAACTGTAGCGAGGGCTAGAACTGTAGTGAGGGCTTGAACTGTAGTGAGGGCTTGAACTGTAGCGAGGGCTAGGACTGTAGCGAGGGCTTGAACTGTATGTAGCGAGGGATCGAGCCGCAGTAAGAGTTTCGGCTGTAAGTGTTTGTTGTTTAAGTTAAGGTTTGTCAAGTCAAGGGATCATTGACGTGAAGAGAATATCAATAAAACGTAACAACGAAATAAAATCCACAAACACATATATAATTACATGTGACACACCAGTCATCCCGTCACGTATCAAAGTCGGCTACCAGATTGTCACCGTCGACATATATGTACCTAACCCTCTTAGATGCTTTAAATGCCAGAAGTATGGTCATCACGAGGATAGGTGTCGGAACGAGTCTGTATGCTCCAAGTGTGCTGAGACTGCTCCACAACATCAAGAGAACAACTGCCCCAACACAAATAAATGCGCCAATTGTGGCGCTGATCATATTTCCAATTCTAAAGACTGTGTCTCCTGGAAAAAAGAAAAAGAAATTGTTAAGATCAAATATTCGGAAAACATTTCATTCCAGGATGCAAGAAAAATTTATGAATCTCGGTACAAATCCGAAAATCAGCCAAGCTATGCAAGTGTTGCTAAAACAGCTTCTGTTGAATGCAAAACTTGCAAAAACTTGTTGACCAAACTTTGCCAAATATTTCCAGACAAAAAAAACAGAAATAATGCAGTTATTCCCTGGTTCTGATAGTTCTTCTCATCTTGACCAGATTACAAATCAAAATATACCACAAACACCTAAACCTACGCTTACAAATCAAAATACACCACAAACACCTAAACCTACAGCAGACAAACAAAAACAAGCAAAAACAAACATACACAAGAATCCAACAACAAAAAAACACTCGAAACAACAATACACAAGAAAAACACATTCAACCAAAAACAACATCAACTTCATCAAAACCAATACCTACTAAAAGAGAATCTACAGCTCAACAAGCATCAACTTCAACAAAAAAGCAATCTGCTGTCACTTCCAGACAGCAGAAAAATAAACATATACAATCAGATAAACAATCAGATAAACAATCAGATAAACACACAGTGTCCAGTCCAGTGTCTACAAGCAATAGATGCTCGGATTTGGACACCGACGATGACAATCTGGAGGGCGAGGCATCAGACTCGGACAAGTCCGAGTCTATGACCTGGCAAGATGGCGAGGGTGGCGGGAGCAAGAACCTCCAGTCGTTGCAGGATGCCACTTAATATATTTTTAACTTTATATTTTATCTATGAATAATAATTATGTAAATATCGGTATAATATTTTTAATAATTAATCTCTCAATAATGGCCAAGGGAATTATCCAGTGGAATTGTCGAGGTTTAAAATCTAATTTTGCAGAGCTTTCTCTTTTAGTGCAAGAACATAAACCTGCTGCGTTATGCCTTCAAGAAAAATTTTTGAAACAAAATGATACAATTTCTATAAAACATCACACCATTTTCAATAAAATATACAGTGAAGGTGATAAAGCCCAGGGTGTGGTATCTATCATCGTCAATAATAGTGTTCCACATAAGGAATTACTGTTAAATACAAACTTACAAGCTGTTGCTGTAAGACTGTCATTACATAGCACTATCACACTGTGTTCACTATATCTTCCCCCAAGTAAACCAATTGAAGAACATCGGCTGAATGATCTTATAATACAATTACCCACTCCATATATTCTAATAGGTGATTTCAATGCACATAACATCATCTGGGGTTGTAATAATACAAATCAAAGAGGTCTCCAGATAGAGAATTACATCTCTGATAATTCTCTTTCTTACATGAACGATCCATCTTCCAAAACATATTTACACCCAGGAACAGGATCCTATTCTGCAATAGATCTTACACTATGTAGCCCAGTCACACTTCCAGATTTCTCATGGAAAGTCGATGATGATCTCCACGGAAGCGACCACTTCCCCATCCTCATATCTGAAAATCATCCAACAGCTTATAGTCAACCCAGAAGATGGAAACTTTCTAAAGCAAATTGGACTAAATTCCAACAACTTTGTGAACAAACAATTTCATATGAAACATTCAAGGATTGTCGTGATCAAACACAGCTATTCACTACATTACTAATAAAAGCAGCAGAACAATCCATACCTCAGACCACTACATTACTAATAAAAGCAGCAGAACAATCCATACCTCAGACTTCACCTAATCCAAAGAGACCATACAAACCCTGTTATGATGATGATTGTAAGAAAGCCATCCAAAATAGGAAATCGGCCATAAGAAAATTCAATTTGAGACCCACCACAGAAAATTTAAACAACATTCGCATATATAGAGCAAAAGCACGACGTACAATACAAAGCAGGAAACGCAAATGTTGGAAACAATACATCTCAAGACTAAATAACAGAACAACAACTAAGAAAACGTGGGACATGATAAGAAAAATTAATGGCAAAGGTACTTCACAAATTAGCCACCTCACTGCAAACAACACACAAATCACCACACCTCTGGAAATTTCAAACACCTTAGCAGAAACATTTGCACAACAATCGTCAGCAAATAATTATTCACAAACATTTCAGAAATTCAAAGACACTAAAGAAAAGAAAAAACTAAACTTCAATTCAAAGAACAAAGAACATTACAACAAACTATTTAATCTTAAAGAACTAAAGTCTGCTTTGTCAAAAGCACATGATACATCCCCAGGTCCAGATAAAATCCACTATCAATTCTTAAAACATCTACCTAGCTCCTCCCTCTTTATATTATTGCACATGTTTAATTCTATATGGCAAACTGGTGAATTTCCTACATCTTGGAGGGAGGCTTTAGTCATCCCAATACCAAAACCAGATAAGGATAAAAAGGATCCAAACAACTATAGACCCATAGCGTTAACAAGTTGTATATGTAAAACTCTGGAAAGAATGGTAAACAACCGGCTTGTATGGTTTCTCGAATCAAATCATTTAATTGTTAATGTCCAGAGTGGCTTTCGTCAGCAGCGAAGCACACTGGATCATCTAGTTCGTTTCGAAACATTTATAAGAGAGGCCTTTGTCAATAAACAACATGTTGCTTCAGTATTTTTCGACCTTGAGAGTGCTTATGACACAACCTGGAAATATGGCATTTTAAAAGATCTTCACGACTTTGACCTCAGAGGACGCCTTCCATTATTTATTTCTGAATTTTTAAATGAAAGACTTTTTCGTGTTCGTGTTTGTAATACCCTATCAGATGCTCGGGAACAGCAGATGGGTGTACCACAGGGTTGTATTTTGTCCGTTACATTGTTTAGTATTAAGATAAACAATATTGTTAAATCAATAAATCCAGGGGTTGAGTGCACCCTTTATGTAGATGATTATGTTATTTGCTTCAGGTCTAGTAATATGAACATAATAGAACGCCAACTCCAGCAATGTCTGAATAAACTTCAGACTTGGTCGGATGAAAATGGTTTTAAATTTTCTAAATCAAAAACTAAATGTATGCATTTTTGTAATCTACGGGGACTTCATCCAGACCCAGAAATTTACCTGGATGGCTCACGTGTAGAAGTAGTCTCAGAATACAAATTTTTAGGTGTTATCTTTGATAAAAAACTCTCATTCATTCCTCATATCAATAATTTAAAAAAGAAATGTCAAAAAGCTCTAAATATTTTAAAGATTGTGGCACATTCTGATTGGGGAGCTGATAGAAAGGTCATTGGTTCGCTCTAAGCTGGATTATGGTTCGATAATTTACGGATCTGCACGAAAATCGTACCTGAAAATACTTGATCCTATGCATAATCATGGTCTACGATTAGTCCTTGGAGCTTTCAGAACTTCCCCTGTTAAAAGTCTTTATGCTGAAGCAAATGAACCCTCTCTGTATGCTAGACGACAGAAGCTAGCTCTTCAATACCTACTGAAACTCAAGTCAGATTCTCTAAACCCAGCTCACAAAGTGGTCTTTCAACCCCAATTTAAAGTGCAGTTTCAAAGAAAACCGAGAGCTATTGCCCCACTAGGTATACGCATGGAACAATGTCTAGATGACCTACATATTGACATGAAATCTATTGCACAGTATAAAATCCCAGATTCTCCTCCTTGGACCTTTAAAACTGCCGAGTTTCGCTTTGATCTCACTTCTGATAAAAAGTCTATTACAGACAGGAGCCAGTTTCAAACAAAATATCATGAAATCAGGGAATTTTATTCTGACTTCAAAGCCATATACACAGATGGTTCAAAAGCTGGTGACACTGTTGCGTCAGCAGCAATCTTTGGGAATAAAAATCGGATATGTAGACTTCCAAACAAGTTTTCTCTGCCGAACTGAAGGCCATAGATCTCACTCTAGATCTTGCAGTGGAATCACACTATGTTCAATATATCATTTTCTCTGATTCCTTGACTGTTTTACAGGCTTTGTATTATGAAAAGTTTGAAAATCCTATTGTTTGTACTTTGCGTGAAAGGATTTCTTCCCTTTCAGAAACAAATACATTTGTGTTCTGCTGGCTTCCGAGTCATATGGGAATAAAAGGTAATGAAATGGCTGACCAGAATGCAAAGCTGGCTTTGTCATTATCAATTTCTAGGATTAGTAAGTGTGTTATACCGATTTTAAATCTACAATTCTTACCTTAATTCAATCCTCTTGGCAGGCCCAATGGGATGGTGAAATTTTTAACAAACTTCATTCGGTCAAACCAACACTTGGCGAATGGTGCCCAATTTACAGGCCTATTCGGCGAGAAGAAGTCATTCTTGCCCGTCTCAGGATTGGTCATTCTCGAATATCACATTCATGGCTGTTGTCACGAGATGATGCACCAGAATGTATCCCATGCAATACTCTATACACGGTGGAGCATATATTAATACACTGTGTTGACCTTCAACCAATCCGGTTGCAGTACTACAATGTGGACAACATTAAAAAACTCTTCGACTCTATCAGAGTAGAGTCCATCATATCATTTATCAAGGCAATAGGAATTTATAATAAGCTGTGATATCAATTGTTAATCATGCCTTTGTAGTAATCATTCATTCATATATTAACTGTAATTAATCTTACGTCTTTATAACTTCTTAGTATTAATTTTTACGTAATGCATATACTTATATAGAATTTTATTTCATACACTCGACAATAAACATAACTTTAATGCGCGCTACATGACCTTAGATGTCGATGCGCCGTAAAACACCATTCATTCATTCATTTGATCTTGAACCGAGTCGTGCCAACTAGTTATTGGTCATTACAACTATGGTTTCGAAAGTAGCTACTTTTGCCATCATATCTTGTGTAATAATGTAGCTGCCATGCATAGTAGTGTCCATGCATTGTAGTGAGATTTTCAATAATTTGCATCGCTTTTTAACCTGTAACTCATTATGAATAGTTTTCTAAGTGTCGCGTTTTAATGTCAAAACTTGAATAGTAAGGGCTTGAACTTGAACTGTAGCTAGGGCTTGAACTGTAGCGATGGCTTGAACTGTAGCGAGGTCTTGAACTGTAGTGAGGGCTTGAACTGTAGCTAGGACTTGACCTGTGCGAGGGCTTGACCCTCGAGGGCTGTAGCGAGGGCTTGACCTGTAGCGAGGGCTTGAACTGTAGTAAAGGCTTGACCTGTAGCGAGGGCTTGACCTGTAGCGAGGGCTAGAACTGAAGCGAGTGCTTGACCTGTAGTGAGGACTTGACCTGTAGTGAGGGCTTGACCTGTAGCGAGGGCTAGAACTGTAGCGAGGGCTAGAACTGTAGCGAGGGTTTGACCTGTAGTGAGGTCTAGAACTGTAATGAGTGCTAGAACTGTAGCGAGGGCTAGAACTGTAGCGAGGGTTTGACCTGTAGCAAGGGCTAGAACTGTAACGAGGGCTTGACCTGTAGCGAGGGCTTGACCTGTAGCGAGGACATGACCTGTAGCAAGGGCTAGAACTGTAGCGAGGTCTAGAACTGTTGTGAGGGCGTAAACTGTTGCGAGGGCTAGAACTGTAGCCTGGGTTTGAACTGTAGCGAGGGCTTGACCTGTAGCGAGGGCTCGAGCCGCAGTAAGTGTTTCCGCTGCAAGTTTTTGTTGTTTAAATTAACTTAGTCAATGCATTGTGATGCGAGTCAATATATCCAATCACTTGTTAATCTGCGTCTTATCATAATTATATTACAAGTTATCACAATGTGTCCCCTGTTGTTCACTTGTTAAAAAATTGTATCTGAATAAATGGATTATTGGTAGCATTAGTAACTACTTAGTAAATCAAGTTAGTACATGACTTTCTGTCTTAGTTGATGCGACGTCAGAATGGAGCTGCAGGGATGGATCAGTTCACATGTACACACACACACACACCTTTCACCGAGCTGATCTTGAACCGAGTCGTGCCAACTAGTCATTGGTCATTACAACTATGGTTTCGAAAGTAGCTACTTTTGCCATCATATCTTGTGTAATAATGTAGCTGCCATGCATAGTAGTGTCCATGCATTGTAGTGAGATTTTCAATAATTTGCATCGCTTTTTAACCTGTATCTCATTATGAACAGTTTTCTAAGTGTCGCGTCTTAATGATAAAACTTGAATAGTAAGGGCCTGAACTGTAGCGAAGGCTTGAACTGTAGCGAGGGTTTATAAGAGTATGAGCCGCAGTAAGTGTTTGAGCTGCAGTAAGAGTTTCAGCTGCAGTAAGTGTTTGAGCTGCAGTAAGAGTTTGAGCCGCAGTAAGAGTTTGTGCCGCAGTAAGAGTTTGAGCTGCAGTAAGAGTTTGTGCCGCAGTAAGAGTTTGTGCCGCAGTAAGAGTTTGAGCTGCAGTAAGAGTTTGTGCCGCAGTAAGAGTTTGAGCTGCAGTAAGAGTTTGTGCCGCAGTAAGAGTTTGAGCCGAAGTAAGAGTTTCAGCCACAGTAAGAGTTTGTGCTGCAGTAAGAGTTTGTGCTGCAGTAAGAGTTTCAGCCACAGTAAGAGTTTCAGCCACAGTAAGAGTTTCAGCCGCAGTAAGAGTTTGTGCCGCAGTAAGAGTTTCAGCTGCAGTAAGAGTTTCAGTCGCAGTAAGAGTTTGTGCCGCAGTAAGAGTTTCAGTCGCAGTAAGTGTTTGAGCTGCAGTAAGAGTTTGAGCCGAAGTAAGAGTTTGAGCCGCAGTAAGAGTTTCAGCCGCAGTAAGAGTTTCAGCCACAGTAAGTGTTTGAGCTGCAGTAAGTGTTTGAGCTGCAGTAAGAGTTTGAGCCGGAGTAAGAGTTTGAGCCGCAGTAAGAGTTTCAGCCACAGTAAGAGTTTCAGCCGCAGTAAGAGTTTCAGCCACAGTAAGTGTTTGAGCTGCAGTAAGTGTTTGAGCTGCAGTAAGAGTTTGAGCCGGAGTAAGAGTTTCAGCCACAGTAAGAGTTTCAGCCGCAGTAAGAGTTTCAGCCACAGTTTCAGCCACAGTTTCAGCTTCAATTACAATCTTGGCCATAAATATCGCATTCCATTTTATAAGAGAGTCAGAATTAAATAAATTCATAATTTTATCGGATTCTCTTTCAGTCCTACAATCAATAAATGAATTGATCACCCAAATCCTTTTATTCAACAGATTCTGAAAATTTACCACAAAGTATCCCCAACTAAAGAAGTAGTTTTTTGCTGGATTCCCAGTCACATAAATATCATAGGTAATGAAGAAGTCGATAGAGAAGCAAAAAGTGCAATAAATAAACCTGTAACAAATGTAATAATTCCATATACAAATCCCAAATTCGCAAATATGTCAATACACAATGCCAAAATTTATGGAACAATAACCCAAACAACAAATTATACCAAATTAAACCTTTTTCCGAAAATTATCGGTATCCTTCAAATAGAAAAGAACAAGTTGTTTTGACCCGATGTCGCATTGGACACTCTTATCTTACTCATTCCTTTATTCTGAACTGCGAGGATCCACCAGAATGTATCTCTTGCCAAGAAAATTTTGCAATCAAACATATATTGACTGAATGTATCGATGTGAATGAGATTAGATCCTGCTACAATATAGAAAATAGTATGAAAAATATTATTAATAATGTAGAACCAAGGTTGATTTTATTCTTTTTAAAGGACATTTTTAACATGTATAAATCTGTATATTGAAATAGTGTAAAATTTAATCAAATTTGACATATTGTACCATAAATATATTTTTATCAGACGCTCCAGGACCCTTTTGGTTGAGGCGTCTATAAATAAACAATCAATCAATCAAATATTGCTAAGAAATGATTTGTACTGTTTTCATATTATATCTCGCCTAGATGAGGCAATTAGTACTGTTAATCTACAATATCTACTCTTTATTGCAGCAAAGGGCGGCACTGCTTTCTAGTGAACCGGTATCATGAACAATGCTAGTACTGTAGCAACAGACGTCACTGCTTTCTAGTGTACCGGTATAGTGGACTATTCTAGTACTGCAGCAACAGGCCTGCCTTCTAGTGAACCGATATCGTGGACTATTCTAGTACTGCAGCAACAGGCGGCACTGCCTTCTAGTGAATCGGTATCGTGGACTATTCTAGTACTGCAGCAACAGGCCGCACTGCCTTCTAGTGAACCGATATCGTGAACTATTCTAGTACTGCAGCAACAGGCCACACTGCCTTCTAGTGAACCGATATCGTGGACTATTCTAGTACTGCAGCAACAGGCCGCACTGCCTTCTAGTGAACCGATATCGTGGACTATTCTAGTACTGCAGCAACAGGCCGCACTGCCTTCTAGTGAACCGATATCGTGGACTATTCTAGTACTGCAGCAACAGGCGTCGCTGCTTTCTAGTGAACCGGTTTCGTGGACAATGCTAGTACTGCAGCAACAGGCGTCACTGCTTTCTAGTGAATCGGTATCGTGGACTATGCTAGTACGAAGACACGATTAAGGACTGCCCAAAACTCGAACTGAATGATGAGTACTGTTTAGCTTAATGGAAGACAACATTACTTATGTGGAACTGTGAGGCTGTAAACAATACATCAATAAAACTATGACGCTGTTAACCCTTGCCAAACTACCATTAACGTCCTGGGACAGCAAACGCAGGGACAAACGGTATCTAATACAACAGCTAGGTTGAAGAATATTGAGGGAGTTTGAATTAGACTTACATGGCATATTGAGAATAATGTGTTACCGTAATATAGACTAGTGAACGGATGGTCATCGGTGACATTCAAATTTGTGAAGAGAAGTTTTTCAACTGTGTCATTGTCCAGAATCAAGAAACTTGCCAATTACTGGCACAGCAACACATTAATAATAGACAGATAGATAATTTGTTTTTATAAAGTGACATGTGTTATAAATAACTGTACAAATACATATATATTACACGTGTACACTGTACAAATTGGATAGTTACTTTCAATAGTGTATGAAACACCTGAGGTACATTGGATAGTAACTTTCAATAGTGCATGAAACACCCGAGGTACATTGGAAACCAAAAAAACACCCGAGGTACATTGGATAGTAACTTTCAATAGGGCATGCATGAAAGACCCGAGGTACATTGTTTTCCAGAGTTTTTTTACATCATCATTGATGATTTTACCTTGTACATATTTATTGTATTCTTGTCTTGTCGAAATACACGTGTCTCACTGCACAACATTGTTTGTTGTTTGTTGTTTGGTAAGGTACACAGATAGGACATATATTACTGGCCATCGGCCAAATGTTATCATTGAATTAAAATATATTATTATGTCAAAAATGTTGTAGTTATTTCTGTTGGACAAAACATACAAACTTACGAGTAGCCGTTTGTTTTGGGGTTTAAAGGTCATCATTTATTGTTGGTGTTTAAACACAATGGGGTTTAAAGGTCAGCATTTATTGGTGGTGGTGTTTTGGGGTTTAAAGGTCAGCATTTATTGGTGGTGGTGTTTTGGGGTTTAAAGGTCAGCATTTATTGGTGGTGGTGTTTTGGGGTTTAAAGGTCCGCATTTATTGGTGGTGGTGTTTTGGGGTTTAAAGGTCAGCATTTATTGGTGGTGGTGTTTAAAGGTCAGCATTTATTGGTGGTGGTGTTTTGGGGTTTAAAGGTCAGCATTTATTGGTGGTGGTGTTTTGGGGGGTTAAAGGTCAGCATTTATTGGTGGTGGTGTTTTGAGGTTTAAAGGTCAGCATTTATTGGTGGTGGGGTTTAAAGGTCAGCATTTATTGGTGGTGGTGTTTTGGGGGTTTAAAGGTCAGCATTTATTGGTGGTGGATAATCCCATGTTCTCTCTGAGCAGTATTCAGGCACATTTCTCAAAATAATTGACCTTCTGTATTATCGGAGTGATAAACTTGACAACTTCAAATCACTATAGTTTCTCACAGTTGTATGTTCGAATCCCACTGGGGGGTGTCATCCATCCGACAGCTGGCTTGATGAAGGTCACTGATTCTAACAAGTTGTCCGTCCATGCTTGAAATACTGCTCGAATGGGCACCCCGGGTCTTCCTCCTGGAGCAGACGAGAGAGATGCTAGGAGGAGGAAATATTTGCATATTCCTCATTGTTATACGATATGATCGCTTGCATGTTGAGGCTGTTTATCAAAACGTGCTAACAAATTTTAAGCAGTATAACTTTTCACTAATTTATTTCGCAATATAAATATATTCCTGTTCTTTATACTAGAGTTAAAAGTTCCATTAAATATATTAAGTTTTCTGATATGTGAAATATAATGTTATGGAAACAACACTAAGCAGCACATTGAGGTTGTTGATGACTTTAATTATTTGGGCGTATAATATACATGTAGCATTGGTAAAGCAATGACTATTCGATATCGGTAAAGGGAATGCAAGTTCTCCTGCACTATATTCCTTTTCCCATATATAAGTACAGGCCAAACCTGTGTTCAGCAGCCAGTCGAGGGAATCACTATTCAGTGTGAAAAAGGCCTTCTTTGCTGCCCCGTGACTTTCACAAAGATTAGCATAACGATAAAACTGGTTAACACCTATAGACTTGTTCTAGTTTCTTTGCAAAATATCACACTCGTAATCAGTGACAACACTTTGTCAGAAATTATTATTATATAAACAGCTCACTGTCAAAATATAATTTTCTGTCCATCGAATTCTCGATCATTAAACACTGATGGTATGAAGCATATTATAGAACGCAAGTGCATCCAGGTAGAAACCTTTTCCAACAGAACTTGATAAACCTGAAACTAACGTACTTTAAAGCAAAAGCGTATTGAAAGTGTCTAAAGTAATAAATGATTATCCAAGATGACTATCGAAGTTCAGCTGAAAATCAATGACACAATATAGGTCTATATAATAATAAACACCAACACGAGCTAATATAAGATTGCATCTCAAGATCCGTCTTTAATATTTTGTAATCTATTCCAAATCCAAGTACTGGGAATTAATTTGCATTGCAAATACTGCTTGCTGTAGGTCTATTTAGGAATAACTGATTTATTGTCCAAGAGAAGAAATACATGGGCTTTAAGAGTTAATGGTATATGATGTATGGTACAAGTGCAGAAATTAACTGGCTTTACGGATGTTGTATTGTACAACAGAAGAAATACATGGGCTTTAAAGGTTAAATATACTATATTTCTTATGGCACAAGACATCCATGGGAGCTATTAAAATACATTCACAAAAACTCTTTCAAATGAACACAAATGCCATATGCAGCCTCATAATTTATATACAGCAAGTCATTCAAAAAGGAGAAATTATCTTGTCGACAGCTCAGAACTATACGTCTTGAGCAAACCACTGGCATTACAGAAGATTCAACAATTTAAAAGAACTCGAGATTATTCGAATATCTTTCCAACCGAATATTCGAATACCGAAATCGCTATTCGTTGCCATCCCTAATAGATATATATATGAGTTTTCATGATTCTGGGATCTGCATTATTTCCAGTTTTCATGATTCTGGGATCTGCATTATTTCCACATATAGTTTTCATGATTCTGGGATCTGCATTATTTCCAGTTTTCATGATTCTGGGATCTGCATTATTTCCACATATTTTCATGATTCTGGGATCTGCATTATTTCCAGTTTTCATGATTCTGGGATCTGCATTATTTCCACATAGTTTTCATGATTCTGGGATCCGTATTATTTCAATCACATCATATTAGATGTCTTAGCAACACACACCATTATTGTTTTTGACTGCATCTATCTGTGTGGATATACGAGGGCCAATCAATAATTTCATAAACTAATTTCACTATTTCATTGCGTAATGAAATTTTGTATGTTCAAAGATTAATCATTCTCCAATTAATGCAGCATTAATGAATGTTGGTTGTAAAATGGCATCACACGGTGTAAACGAGCAACATGTTGTGATAAAGATTTATGCATTATTCTGAAAATCGTTCTCTGACATTCGGGAAGATTATAAGTTTATGGGGAGACTTTTTTATCGAATGGTGCCATTTCAAAGTTGGTGGATCGCTTTAGGCTTAGGACGGTAGAGAAACAACCGAAGATGATAAGCATACTGGCTGCAGGCCAGTGACTGTTACAAATGAAACGAAAGTGGCTGAAATTCAGGAAGACATTCTTGAAGATAGAAGTGTAACTGTTTAAAATGTTGCGAGACAATTTGGTATTTTATATGGTACAGCTGAGGACATTATGTCTAATAAGCTTGGAATGCGCCGTGTTTCGACAAGATAGGCATCACTCCTGCTGCTTCCGGATGATCAAATGGGGGTGGGGTCAAGAATGCCGCTAATACTGCCAACTGTACAACGACGAGGGTGATGCCTTTCTCAATCGGGTGGTTACATGGGTACACTTAATAATTGAGCTGTAAAGTAAACAACAGAACTCAATTTGGAAACATCATACTTCGCCTTAACCGACGAAAGTGTTGATTTCCAAATCTGCCGGTAAAGTAATAGCCATGATATGTTGCAATATACAAGGTATAATTTTAAATCACTTTGTTCCTCCGAAAACTACTGGAAAACGAGTTACTAATAACTACAAAAACGACAACAATCATGTAGGATAAAGTACTTTAGTAAAGTAAACAAATCATCGTTACATAATTATATAAACAAATCATCATTGCATAATTATATAAACAAATCGTCATTGCATAATTACATAAACAAATCGTCATTGCATAATTATATAAACAAATCATCATTACATAATTATATAAACAAATCATCATTGCATAATTATATAAACAAATCATCATTACATAATTATATAAACAAATCATCATTACATAATTATATAAACAAATCGTCATTACATAATTATATAAACAAATCATCATTACATAATTATATAAACAAATCGTCATTACATAATTATATAAACAAATCATCATTACATAATTATATAAACCGAATCAAAAGAATTATTATTAAAACTGACCAAATTTATTTACTTTGCAAATTTACTAAGAAAGTAACTTCATTACACAATTAAAATTATTTGTATTTGTTAAGTCGCTAAATGTGCTTATTAAATAATATATGGTGAAGGAACACAAAACAATAAGCATGTGTATTCTCTTTATTGGTCAAATGTATGTAATAAAAGTTATTAAAACACCATCCTATGTTACTTTTATCAATTTAAAACACCATTCAATTTGTGGTTACAAACTTTTCGCAGTACAGAATACCAAATTTGGTCAATTATCACCAATTAAGTCCATTGTTAACCATAACAAAGACGTCTCACTTTCCCCACTTACAAAATCCCTACTTCTTTACCTGGAATCTATAAAGTGGGGAAAGTGAGAACACCCCAACAAATCGTCATTACATAATTATATAAACAAATCATCATTACATAATTATATAAACAAATCGTGGTAACATGCACATATTCTATCCCTTATTATACAATGTAATGTTCAGAAAAACATTCGGGAATCATGTTGCATTATATTATAATTTGTAGCTTCCACTATAAAGCGATACTACATCAGTGAAAATACAAATTCCTAAAAAATGTATTTTCCTATTATATGGTATAATTTTTTTCTAAATATTTGCCTCAAATACCGAGTATTTCAACTAAAAACAAACATTGTATACGCGGTTTGTGGACATAACAAAATAATGTAATACAACTAGTGTATCCTGAATAACACGATTTAAGGTACAGATTTGGCTTCTGCTCTAAAATCCTTATTGGGCTGAGCTGAAAAAGTTGAGGAAGATTAAATTATTTGTAAAAATAAGTGCGAAAATCAATAACTTCACCAGAGGCTCCCCCCCCCCTTCACCTGGGCACCCTGCACCTGATATAATATATACATATTATATAGTATGGTATATATTAGCTGTACTATGTGTATCATGTATATATATATACCATATAAACACAACAAACTGATGTGTGCATCGTGTGCATCTGTTGCAGGTCGGAGATTTAGCGGGTAGGGGTAACCTTTCTCTTAATAATCTTACTGTGAATATTATATTTGTATGCTGTGATATATTGGGTGTTTCAAAGCTATGATATATTGGGTGTTTCACAGCTGTGATATATTGGGTGTTTAAAAGCTGTGATATATTGGGTGTTTAAAAGCAGTGATTATTGGGTGTTTCAAAGCTGTGATATATTGGGTGTTTCAAAGCTGTGATATATTGGGTGTTTCAAAGCTGTGATATATTGGGTGTTTCAAAGCTGTGATATATTGGGTGTTTCAAATCAGTGATTATTGGGTGTTTCAAAGCAGTGATATATTGGGTGTTTCAAAGCTGTGATATATTGGGTGTTTCAAAGCTGTGATATATTGGGTGTTTCAAAGCTGTGATATATTGGGTGGTTCAAAGCAATGATTATTGGGTGTTTCAAAGCTGTGATATATTGGGTGTTTCAAAGCAGTGATATATTGGGTGTTTCAAAGCAGTGATATATTGGGTGGTTCAAAGCAATGATTATTGGGTGTTTCAAAGCTGTGATATATTGGGTGTTTCAAAACTCTGATATATTGGGTGTTTCAAAACTCTGATATATTGGGTGTTTCAATGCTGTGATATATTGGGTGGTTCAAAGCTGTGATATATTGGGCGTTTCAATAGATAATGGCACATAAACCAGTCCTCCTTACTCTCAGAATAGTTCAGCTAAATCTGTCATAAATATCAGATAGATGCTGGTAATGTAAGCTATTTATCTTAGTACATTTTCTGCTGGTAGCATACATTATTTGAGAACAAATATATGTGCATTTTCAACTGTAATCTACCCCTGTAAACCAAACAGCAACTATACTTGACCAAAATTTAATATGAAACAACTTTCAGTTAGTGTTTGCAGAATATTGTATTGTACACATACAATTAATCAGTTCTTTACTAAATTGTCAAACTATAAACCTGACTTCTAAGCATTGCAGAGTTGAACCGTTAATTAAGGAGAAATCTACCTCACTATGAAAACCACTCTAAACCGAATATCCCTCCAAACCAAACTTTACTTCTGGTCCGGTAGCAGTTTGGTTTTGAGAGGTCATCTAAAAGAGCTTAAAATATCACAAACTCAGCTTTTATGCCACTCTCGGTATTTGTCAGAAAAGGGCATAGGGAAGTCTGCTCTGGAGACTGCCTTATGTACTTCTCCGTGCCCACTCCGCCGACGTGCACGGTCCGAGAATTCGGAGTAGAAAAATGTTTTGGAACCGTTGATTACATCTCGGGCTTAGTGCAAGACTATTCTAACTCTATTTTTAGAAATTATTGAGGAAATGAAAATAACTTTATATTATTTCTAATATTGGCTTTATCAAACTATTTTCTTCACTCACATATTACGTTATGTAATGCAGAAATACTTCAAATGTTAAGGTTAGTATAAAGTAAGAGTGTATATAATTATGTTCTCCAACGTATCAAGTTAATATTACATGCATATTGTATATTTGCTGTAGGTTCATAACTTTACTGTAGATATGAGATGCAATGTACCCACAGTAACTTGTTGGGTAATACAAACGAGATCAAAGCCAATTTAACACAGCCGTTAACAGGGACTATAGTTAAACTTGAAACATACTTATACTCCGTTTATTAAGCTAAATTAATGTTCGTTTGATTACTTTCACATGCTATACTGTTATATCAAGTTAAGATAAGGTATACATCATGTAGGCTTACATGGGAACATAATCTGATCAGTTTGTCATGAGGTGCACTTTATAACAGCAAATAATTATTTATTCTGCATTAGGAATGTCATATCAAAGTTTACGTTCTACACGTTTAAATATTTCTGATTATTAACCTATATCAACGACTTCCAAAGGCCATTTCTTGCTAATTTCGCAAGAATGTTCATATGTTGCAAGTTGTATATGGTACCTACAGAAGATGATAATGTACAAGTTTTATTATTAATAAGCATAATTATCATGTTTTTGGACTTCAGACTATCAACTGTGTCAATATATTTAGGATACATTCTCATTACCGTGTGGGCCATTAAACTATTTACATGTGTGTTAAGATCATAAGTACACCAATATTTACTAGTAGTTTAACGTTATGATATACAATTACAGCTGTAAATTGAAGTCCCATTGGTTATATATTTTAGTTTTCAGAATATTAATCTATATAATAAATTATTTTATTTATATATTAATAATAAATTTAATATTTACTTAATACATTCTTAATAATTGCATGAAAGATGTTTGGTGCGTTATTTATAAAAAATAAAAGCATTTAAAGTAAGTTAACATGGCATGCATATGTTATTAAAGCATTCTTCTTCTATAGTATCACATATTATCACATAGAATGAATTGCTGTTGCCATATTTGTTTATATGTACATGTATGCCACATGTGTCTGAGACCTTCTGGATTTAAACAAATAAAACTATTCTAACCTGAGCTCAAGTACTTTTACAATCCCTAGTGATGAAAGGCGAGGTCAGATGACAATGGGCTAGGCTAGATCACTAGGTCATGGAGGCTTTTATTTGAACATTTTATAATACAAAAAATGTGATTATATGGTATTCTAAGTTTCTAGTTTTGCACCGAAGATATCATCACTTGGAGATTACTATTAAATATATATCACTAATATTTTTACACATTGTGCATTTAAGGAATTTATACCAAAAAATGTCAAAAACACATTTGGCAAAAAATCCAGTTAGAATAGTCTTGTGGTAAGCCCTTGACTTGTAATAAGTTTAAGTTTAAACTTTATTTATTTTACAATGATTGCGAAGCAAGTTTTAACAACTTATATTAATCACTCTCATTGATGCGGATGAAAATGTATGTGTTCTTTAATGTGGGAGGAAAC
>CM026402.1:41931325-42013748 GCA_014843695.1 Archivesica marissinica | reverse complement strand
AGACTGCATACATTGTACCCTGTCACCAGGTAATAGACTGCATACATTGTACCCTGTCACCAGGTAATAGACTGCATACATTGTACCCTGACACCAGGTAATAGAATGCATACATTGTACCCTGTCACCAGGTAATAGACTGCATACATTGTACCCTGTCACCAGGTAATAGACTGCATACATTGTACCCTGTCACCAGGTAATAGACTGCATACATTGTACCCTGTCACCAGGTAATAGACTGCATACATTGTACCATGTCACCAGGTAATAGACTGCATACATTGTACCCTGTCACCAGGTAATAGACTGCATACATTGTACCCTGTCACCAGGTAATAAACTGCATACAGTGTACCCTATCACCAGGTAATAGACTGCATACATTGTACCCTGTCACCAGGTAATATACTGCATACATTGTACCCTGTCACCAGGTAATAGACTGCATACATTGTACCCTGTCACCAGGTAATATACTGCATACGTTGTACCGTATCACCAGGAAATAGACTGCATACATTGTACAGTATCACCAGGTAATAGACTGCATACATTGTAGCCTGTCACCAGGTAATAGACTGCATACATTGTACCTTGTCACCAGGTAATATACTGCATACATTGTACCTTGTCACCAGGTAATAGACTGCATACATTGTACCCTGTCACCAGGTAATATACTGCATACATTGTACCTTGTCACCAGGTAATAGACTGCATACATTGTACCCCGTCACCAGGTAATAGACTGCACACATTGTACCCTGTCACCAGGTAATAGACTGCATACATTGTACCCTGTCACCAGGTAATAGACTGCATACATTGTACCCTGTCACCAGGTAATAGACTGCATACAGTGTACCCTGTCATCAGGTAATAGACTGCATACATTGTACAGTATCACCAGGTAATAGACTGCATACATTGTACCCTGTCATCAGGTAATAGACTGCATACATTGTACCTTGTCACCAGGTAATAGACTGCATATATTGTACCCTGTCATCAGGTAATAGACTGCATACATTGTACCTTGTCACCAGGTAATAGACTGCATACACTGTACCCTGTCACCAGGTAATAGACTGCATACATTGTACCCTGTCACCAGGTAATATACTGCATACATTGTACCGTATCACCAGGAAATAGACTGCATACATTGTACAGTATCACAAGGTAATAGACTGCATACATTGTAGTCTGTCACCAGGTAATAGACTGCATACATTGTACCTTGTCACCAGGTAATATACTGCATACATTGTACCTTGTCACCAGGTAATAGACTGCATACATTGTACCCTGTCACCAGGTAATATACTGCATACATTGTACCTTGTCACCAGGTAATAGACTGCATACATTGTACCCCGTCACCAGGTAATAGACTGCATACATTGTACCCTGTCACCAGGTAATAGACTGCATACATTGTACCCTGTCACCAGGTAATAGACTGCATACATTGTACCCTGTCACCAGGTAATAGACTGCATACATTGTACCTTTCACCAGGTAATAGACTGCATACATTGTACCTGTCACCAGGTAATAGACTGCATACATTGTACCCTGTCACCAGGTAATATACTGCATACATTGTACCCTGTCACCAGGTAATAAACTGCATACAGTGTACCCTATCACCAGGTAATAGACTGCATACATTGTACCCTGTCACCAGGTAATATACTGCATACAGTGTAGCCTGTCACCAGGTAATAAACTGCATACAGTGTACCCCATCACCAGGTAATAGACTGCATACATTGTACCCTGTCACCAGGTAATATACTGCATACATTGTAGCCTATCACCAGGTATTAAACTGCATACAGTGTACCCTATCAACAGGTAATAGACTGCATACATTGTACCATGTCACCAGGTAATAGACTACATACATTGTACCGTCACCAGGTAATAGACTGCATACATTGTACCCTGTCACCAGGTAATAGACTGCATACATTGTGCCTTGTCACCAGGTAATAGACTGCATACATTGTACCCTGTCACCAGGTAATAGACTGCATACATTGTACCTTATCACCAGGTAATATACTGCATACATTGTACCGTCACCAGGTAATATACTGCATACATTGTAGCCTGTCACCAGGTAATAAACTGCATACAGTGTACCCTATCACCAGGTAATAGACTGCATACATTGTACCCTGTCACCAGGTAATATGCTGCATACATTGTACCATGTCACCAGGTAATATACTGCATACATTGTACCCTGTCACCAGGTAATATACTGCATACATTGTACCTTATCACCAGGTAATAGACTGCATACATTGTACCTTATCACCAGGTAATAGACTGCATACATTGTAGCCTGTCACCAGGTAATAGACTGCATACATTGTACCCTGTCACCAGGTAATATACTGCATACATTGTACCCTGTCACCAGGTAATAAACTGCATACAGTGTACCCTATCACCAGGTAATAGACTGCATACATTGTACCCTGTCACCAGGTAATATACTGCATACATTTTAGCCTGTCACCAGGTAATAAACTGCATACAGTGTACCCTATCAACAGGTAATAGACTGCATACATTGCATCCTGTCACCAGGTAAATAGACTGCATACATTGTACCCTGTTACCAGGTAATAGACTGCATACATTGTACCCTGTCACCAGGTAATAGACTGCATACATTGTACCTTGTCACCAGGTAATAGACTGCATACATTGTACCCTGTCACCAGGTAATATACTGCATACATTGTACCCTGTCACCAGGTAATAGACTGCATACATTGTACCCTGTCACCAGGTAATAGACTGCATACATTGTACCCTGTCACCAGGTAATAGACTGCATACATTGTACCCTGTCATCAGGTAATAGAATGCATACATTGTACTCTGTCACCAGGTAGTAGACTGCATACATTGTACCCTGTCACCAGGTAATAGACTGCATACATTGTACCCTGTCACCAGGTAATAGACTGCATACATTGTACCCTGTCATCAGGTAATAGACTGCATACATTGTACCATGTCACCAGGTAATAGACTGCATACATTGTACCCTGTCACCAGGTAATAAACTGCATACATTGTACCTTGTCACCAGGTAATAGACTGCATACATTGTACCTTGTCACCAGGTAATAGACTGCATACATTGTACCCTGTCACCAGGTAATAGACTGCATACATTGTACCCTGTCACCAGGTAATAGACTGCATACATTGTACCCTGTCAACAGGTAATAGACTGCATACATTGTACAGTATCACCAGGTAATAGACTGCATACATTGTACCCTGTCATCAGGTAATAGACTGCATACATTGTACCTTGTCACCAGGTAATAGACTGCATATATTGTACCCTGTCATCAGGTAATAGACTGCATACATTGTACCTTGTCACCAGGTAATAGACTGCATACACTGTACCCTGTCACCAGGTAATAGACTGCATACATTGTACCCTGTCACCAGGTAATATACTGCATACATTGTACCGTATCACCAGGAAATAGACTGCATACATTGTACAGTATCACAAGGTAATAGACTGCATACATTGTAGTCTGTCACCAGGTAATAGACTGCATACATTGTACCTTGTCACCAGGTAATATACTGCATACATTGTACCTTGTCACCAGGTAATAGACTGCATACATTGTACCCTGTCACCAGGTAATATACTGCATACATTGTACCTTGTCACCAGGTAATATACTGCATACATTGTAGCCTGTCACTAGGTAATAAACTGCATACAGTGTACCCTATCACCAGGTAATAGACTGCATACATTGTACCCTATCACCAGGTAATATACTGCATACATTGTACCTGATCACCAGTTAATAGACTGCATACATTGTACCTTATCACCAGGTAATAGACTGCATACATTGTAGCCTGTCACCAGGTAATAGACTGCATACATTGTACCCTGTCACCAGGTAATATACTGCATACATTGTACCCTGTCACCAGGTAATAAACTGCATACAGTGTACCCTATCACCAGGTAATAGACTGCATACATTGTACCCTGTCACCAGGTAATATACTGCATACAGTGTAGCCTGTCACCAGGTAATAAACTGCATACATTGTACCCCATCACCAGGTAATAGACTGCATACATTGTACCCTGTCACCAGGTAATATACTGCATACATTGTAGCCTGTCACCAGGTATTAAACTGCATACAGTGTACCCTATCAACAGGTAATAGACTGCATACATTGTACCATGTCACCAGGTAATAGACTACATACATTGTACCGTCACCAGGTAATAGACTGCATACATTGTACCCTGTCACCAGGTAATAGACTGCATACATTGTGCCTTGTCACCAGGTAATAGACTGCATACATTGTACCCTGTCACCAGGTAATAGACTGCATACATTGTACCTTATCACCAGGTAATATACTGCATACATTGTACCGTCACCAGGTAATATACTGCATACATTGTAGCCTGTCACCAGGTAATAAACTGCATACAGTGTACCCTATCACCAGGTAATAGACTGCATACATTGTACCGTCACCAGGTAATATACTGCATACATTGTACCATGTCACCAGGTAATATACTGCATACATTGTACCCTGTCACCAGGTAATATACTGCATACATTGTACCTTATCACCAGGTAATAGACTGCATACATTGTACCTTATCACCAGGTAATAGACTGCATACATTGTAGCCTGTCACCAGGTAATAGACTGCATACATTGTACCCTGTCACCAGGTAATATACTGCATACATTGTACCCTGTCACCAGGTAATAAACTGCATACAGTGTACCCTATCACCAGGTAATAGACTGCATACATTGTACCCTGTCACCAGGTAATATACTGCATACATTTTAGCCTGTCACCAGGTAATAAACTGCATACAGTGTACCCTATCAACAGGTAATAGACTGCATACATTGCATCCTGTCACCAGGTAATAGACTGCATACATTGTACCCTGTCACCAGGTAATAGACTGCATACATTGTACCTTGTCACCAGGTAATAGACTGCATACATTGTACCTTATCACCAGGTAATAGACTGCATACATTGTACCCTGTCACCAGGTAATAGACTGCATACATTGTACCCTGTCACCAGGTAATAGACTGCATACATTGTACTCTGTCACCAGGTAATAGACTGCATACATTGTACCTGATCACCAGGTAATAGACTGCATACAGTGTACCTGATCACCAGGTAATAGACTACATACATTGTACCCTGTCACCAGGTAATAGACTGCATACATTGTACCATGTCACCAGGTAATAAGACTGCATACATTGTACCTTGTCACCAGGTAATAGACTGCATACATTGTACCCTGTCATCAGTAATAGAATGCATACATTGTACTCTGTCACCAGGTAGTAACTGCATACATTGTACCCTGTCACCAGGTAATAGACTGCATACATTGTACCCTGTCACCAGGTAATAGACTGCATACATTGTACCCTGTCACCAGGTAATAGACTGCATACATTGTATCATGTCACCAGGTAATAGACTGCATACATTGTACCCTGTCACCAGGTAATAGACTGCATACTTTGTACCCTGTCACCAGGTAATAGACTGCATACATTGTACCCTGTCACCAGGTAATATACTGCATACATTGTACCCTGTCACCAGGTAATAGACTGCATACATTGTACCCTGTCACCAGGTAATATACTGCATACATTGTACCGTATCACTAGGAAATAGACTGCATACATTGTACAGTATCACCAGGTAATAGACTGCATACATTGTAGCCTGTCACCAGGTAATAAACTGCATACAGTGTACCCTATCACCAGGTAATAGACTGCATACATTGTACCCTGTCACCAGGTAAGAGACTGCATACAGTGTACCTTGTCACCAGGTAATAGACTGCATACATTGTACCCTGTCACCAGGTAATAGACTGCATACATTGTACCCTGTCACCAGGTAATAGACTTCATGCATTGTAGCCTGTCACCAGGTAATAGACTGCATACATTGTACACTGTCACCAGGTATTAGACTGCATACATTGTAGCCTGTCACAAGGTAATAGACTGCATACATTGTACCTTATCACCAGGTAATAGACTGCATACATTGTACCTTATCACCAGGTAATAGACTGCATACATTGAACCCTGTCACTAGGTAATAGACTGCATACATTGTACCCTGTCACCAGGTAATAGACTGCATACATTGTACCCTGTCACCAGGTAATAGACTGCACACATTGTACCCTGTCACCAGGTAATAGACTGCATACATTGTAGCCTGTCACCAGGTAATAGACTGCATACATTGTACCCTGTTACCAGGTAATAGACTGCATACATTGTACCCTGTCACCAGGTAATAGACTGCATACATTGTACCTTGTCACCAGGTAATAGACTGCATACATTGTACCCTGTCACCAGTAATATACTGCATACATTGTACCCTGTCACCAGGTATAGACTGCATACATTGTCCCTGTCACCAGGTAATAGACTGCATACATTGTACCCTGTCACCAGGTAATAGACTGCATTTGTACCCTGTCACCAGGTAATAGACTGCATACATTGTACCCTGTCACCAGGTAATAGACTGCATACATTGTACCCTGTCACCAGGTAATAGACTGCATACATTGTAGCTTATCACGTTTCTAGACTTTCTTTATCTACCAAGTATAAGAATGTCTGTCACTTGGTTATTCACTGCATAAAATATAACTCACCACATTTCCAGAGCGTATAACCAGTTTTTCCCACCAGTTGTTAGGGTACAAGGGACTATTATATCCCGTCACCGGGTCATAGATTGCGTAATTATGGTAGTCGTAGCACATGAGGTTGATGAAATGAAGTGAGCTGGAAAACATGAACACATAGACAGATCAGTGGTCCAGTGGTTAACACGATGGACTGTGAATCAAGGGGTCGCGGGTTCAATCAACAGTCTGACCCTATTGATAGTGATTAGTCCGTCTGATGAGACGATGTCGAAGTCGTGATAGCGCAGTGGATGCGCTGTCGCTTCAGGTGCGAAAGGTCCGGAGTTCGAGCCCCACTGGAGCCGTTACGATTGTGCCCTTAGGCAAGGCATTTAATTTCCACGTTGCCTCTTCTCTCTCTCCCTCGTGGCGATGGATTCCATCAGGAAAGAGGTCTCGAGAGTGATTAATATAAGTTGTAATCATTTGTTTCGCAATCGAGCTCAAATAAAAACGATATACCGAGGTCTCATGCATCGGTGCTATACACCAGGATTGTAACAGTACCCAGGATGCTTCTGGAATTGGATCGTCTTTTGTATCATGCACTATCCTCCAAATCATAAAAGGACTGGAGGATTTCTGGAGACGATACCCCGATGATAAATAAATACACACATTAAAATTACAGTCAATTAACACAGACAAATGTAGTACTCAACATCAATTGGTTACATTTGTGTGTTTGTATTTGGGTTTAAAGGTTGTACCAACTTAGACCACACTCCATCTATTATTGGTGTAGAAATGAACCCCGAATGTCCCTCTGAGCAGTGTGCACCCATGTAGAACCATCGACCTAACACAAGCCAGCTGGATAGCTTCCAAACAAGAAAGAATTGGACTCCCCTGTGGGATTCGAACCCACCACAGTGAGGGGCAAGTGATTTGAAGTGTACGACAGTAACCACTTGTCCACGGTTACACATATTTTCTTTGCAACACCCCATACTCATATCCTTCCTTGAACAAATGTTAGCTATTAGCTAGGTCACCATGTATTTTGCAAGCGAATTCGCTAAATAAAATTGCTATCACATTTCATATTTTATTTAACACGAGTTTGAATCAACACACATATAAAACACATATTAGATAAAGCAAATTGGTTGAAAGTAGAAAGATTGGCAGGACAGGAAGCCATTGCTAACTGACCGTGGTGCTCCCGAGTATCTCGTGTATAGGATAGTGATGTCAAATGAGAGTCATTGGTCAGTTATTGCCCCTTGAATACTCTTTAAGGAGGATAGATCTCTTCGATTGGTTTCCTGTTTTTAGTGTTCACATGCTGTCATTTCTCATCATATAAGTACAGTCAAACCTGTCTTAAACAGCCAGCCAAGGGAGTCAGAGAAAGTGGTAGCTTAGCACAGGTGGCTGCTTAATAGAGGTCAAATATATAATAAAACAACCAATTGGGAATCTGGAAACTGGCTGCTTAATACAGGCTGGCTGTTAACACAGGTTTGACTGTATTAAATTTCGACAGATATCCTACAGTATATAGCCAATGGATACTTTACTGTAAAAATTTGCTTTCAATTATTAAAATAATATGAATTTGATATCCTATTTATTATACCTCAACATCTATAGTTTATACAATTTTTTTTAGCTCGATTGTGAAACAAGTTCTTACAACTTATATTAATCACTCTCGAGACCTCAACAGCAACATCTGATTATGAAACAACAGTAAAAACAAAGGATTCCAACCAAAAGGACATTCAGGATACATCAGACTTTATCTGCCAAGGGAGATAACAGACAATCCAGTGATGTCGCTCATTAGCAAAGACAAGAAACTTACGCTGCAAGAGCAGGGACGTCATATATCTCCATTACAGCGCGACCAGCAGCCACAGCCGCAGACAAAATGTATTTCTTGCCAGTTCGTTTTTCTTCCGTGTCGAACACATTGCGTAGAGTCTGAAACAGTTCAACAGGTCTAACAGTGGTAAACTAGTTCAACATGTCTAACCATGATAAACTAGTTCAACAGGTCTAACAGCGGTAAACTAGTTCAACAGGTCTAACAGCGGTAAACTATTTCAACATGTCTAACAGCGGTAAACTAGTTCAACATGTCTAACCATGATAAACTAGTTCAACAGATCTAACAGCGGTAAACTAGTTCAACAGGTCTAACAGTGGTAAACTAGTTCAACAGGTCTAACAGTGGTAAACTAGTTCAACATGTCAAACCATGATAAACTAGTTCAACATGTCTAACAGCGGTAAACTAGTTCAACATGTCAAACAGCGGTAAACTAGTTCAACAGGTCTAACAGCGGTAAACTAGTTCAACAGGTCTAACAGTGGTAAACTAGTTCAACATGTCTAACCATGATAAACTAGTTCAACAGGTCTAACAGCGGTAAACTAGTTCAACATGTCTAACCATGATAAACTAGTTCAACAGGTCTAACAGCGGTAAACTAGTTCAACAGGTCTAACAGCGGTAAACTAGTTCAACATGTCTAACAGCGGTAAATAAGTTCAACATGTCTAACAGCGGTAAATAAGTTCAACGTGTCTAACAGTGGTAAACTAGTTCAACAGGTCTAACAGCGGTAAACTAGTTCAACAGGTCTAACAGCGGTAAACTATTTCAACATGTCTAACAGCGGTAAACTAGTTCAACATGTCTAACCATGATAAACTAGTTCAACAGGTCTAACAGCGGTAAACTAGTTCAACAGGTCTAACAGTAGTAAGCAATTGCAACGTGTCTAACAGCGGTAAACTAGTTCAACATGTCTAACAGCGGTAAACAGTTCAACATGTCTAACAGTAGTAAACTAGTTCAACAAGTCTAACAGCGGTAAACTAGTTCAACATGTCTAACAGTGGTAAACTAGTTCAACGTGTCTAACAGCAATAAACTAGTTCAACCGGTCTAACAGCAATAAACAGTTCAATGTGTCTAACAGCAGTAAACTAGTTCAACAGGTCTAACAGCGGTAAACAGTTCAATGTGTCTAACAGCAGTAAACAGTTCAACATGTCTAACAGCGGTAAACAGTTCAACGTGTCTAACAGCGGTAAACTAGTTCAACATGTCTAACAGCGATAAACTAGTTCAACGTGTCTAACAGCGATAAACTAGTTCAACATTTCTAACAGTGATAAACTAGTTCAACATTTCTAACAGTAGTAAGCAATTGCAACGTGTCTAACAGCGGTAAACTAGTTCAACATGTCTAACAGCGGTAAACAGTTCAACATGTCTAACAGTAGTAAACTAGTTCAACAAGTCTAACAGCGGTAAACTAGTTCAACATGTCTAATAGTGGTAAACTAGTTCAACGTGTCTAACAGCAATAAACTAGTTCAACAGGTCTAACAGCAATAAACAGTTCAATGTGTCTAACAGCAGTAAACTAGTTCTACAGGTCTAACAGCAATAAACAGTTCAATGTGTCTAACAGCAGTAAACTAGTTCAACAAGTCTAACAGCAATTAAACAGTTCAATGTGTCTAACAGCAGTAAACTAGTTCAACATATCTAACAGCAGTAAACAGTTCAACATGTCTAACAGCGGTAAACAGTTCAACATGTCTAACAGTCATAAACTAGTTCAACAGGTCTAACAGCGGTAAACTAGTTCAACGTGTCTAACAGCGATAAACTAGTTCAACATTTCTAACAGTAAAACAATTGCAACGTGTCTAACAGCGGTAAACTAGTTCAACATGTCTAACAGCGGTAAACAGTTCAACATGTCTAACAGTAGTAAACTAGTTCAACAAGTCTTACAGCGGTAAACTAGTTCAACATGTCTAACAGTGGTAAACTAGTTCAACGTGTCTAACAGCAATAAACTAGTTCAACAGGTCTAACAGCAATAAACAGTTCAATGTGTCTAACAGCAGTAAACTAGTTCAACGGGTCTAACAGCAATAAACAGTTCAATGTGTCTAACAGCAGTAAACTAGTTCAACAAGTATAACAGCAATTAAACAGTTCAATGTGTCTAACAGCAGAAAACTAGTTCAACATATCTAACAGCGGTAAACAGTTCAACGTGTCTAACAGCAGTAAACAGTTCAACATGTCTAACAGCAGTAAACAGTTCAACATGTCTAACAGCAGTAAACAGTTCAACATGTCTAACAACAGTAAACTAGTTCAACAGGTCTAACAGCAGTAAACAGTTCAACATGTCTAACAGCAGTAAACAGTTCAACATGTCTACCAGCAGTAAACAGTTCAACATGTCTAACAACAGTAAACAGTTCAACGTGTCTAACAACAGTAAACAGTTCAACATGTCTACCAGCAGTAAACAGTTCAACATGTCTAACAACAGTAAACAGTTCAACGTGTCTAACAACAGTAAACAGTTCAACGTGTCTAACAACAGTAAACAGTTCAACAGGTCTAACAACAGTAAACAGTTCAATGTGTCTAACAGTAGTAAACTAGTTCAACGTGTCTAACAACAGAAAACTGTTCAACGTGTCTAACAACAGTAAACAGTTCAATGTGTCTAACAACAGTAAACTAGTTCAACGTGTCTAACAACAGTAAACAGTTCAACGTGTCTAACAACAGTAAACAGTTCAATGTGTCTAACAACAGTAAACAGTTCAACGTGTCTAACAACAGTAAACAGTTCAACGTGTCTAACAACAGTAAACAGTTCAACGTGTCTAACAACAGTAAACAGTTCAACGTGTCTAACAACAGTAAACAGTTCAACGTGTCTAACAACAGTAAACAGTTCAATGTGTCTAACAACAGTAAACAGTTCAACGTGTCTAACAACAGTAAACAGTTCAACGTGTCTAACAACAGTAAACAGTTCAATGTGTCTAACAACAGTAAACAGTTCAATGTGTCTAACAACTGTAAACAGTTCAATGTGTCTAACAGTAAACAGTTCAATGTGTCTAACAACAGTAAACAGGTCAACATGTCTAACAGCAGTAAACAGTTCAATGTGTCTAACAACAGTAAACAGTTCAACGTGTCTAACAACAGTAAACAGTTCAACGTGTCTAACAACAGTAAACAGTTCAACGTGTCTAACAGTAAACAGTTCAACGTGTCTAACAACAGTAAACAGTTCAACGTGTCTAACAACAGTAAACAGTTCAACGTGTCTAACAACAGTAAACAGTTCAACGTGTCTAACAGTAAACAGTTCAACGTGTCTAACAACAGTAAACAGTTCAACGTGTCTAACAACAGTAACAGTTCAATGTGTCTAACAACAGTAAACAGTTCAACGTGTCTAACAACAGTAAACAGTTCAACGTGTCTAACAACAGTAAACAGTTCAACGTGTCTAACAACAGTAAACAGTTCAACGTGTCTAACAACAGTAAACAGTTCAACGTGTCTAACAACAGTAAACAGTTCAACGTGTCTAACAACAGTAAACAGTTCAACGTGTCTAACAACAGTAAACAGTTCAACGTGTCTAACAACAGTAAACAGTTCAACGTGTCTAACAACAGTAAACAGTTCAACGTGTCTAACAACAGTAAACAGTTCAACGTGTCTAACAACAGTAAACAGTTCAATGTGTCTAACAACAGTAAACAGTTCAACGTGTCTAACAACAGTAAACAGTTCAACGTGTCTAACAACAGTAAACAGTTCAATGTGTCTAACAACAGTAAACAGTTCAATGTGTCTAACAACTGTAAACAGTTCAATGTGTCTAACAGTAAACAGTTCAATGTGTCTAACAACAGTAAACAGGTCAACATGTCTAACAGCAGTAAACAGTTCAATGTGTCTAACAACAGTAAACAGTTCAATGTGTCTAACAGTAGTAAACTAGTTCAACGTGTCTAACAGCAGTAAACAGTTCAACGTGTCTAACAACAGTAAACAGTTCAACGTGTCTAACAACAGTAAACAGTTCAATGTGTCTAACAACAGTAAACAGTTCAATGTGTCTACCAACAGTAAACAGTTCAACGTGTCTAACAACAGTAAACAGTTCAACGTGTCTAACAACAGTAAACAGTTCAATGTGTCTAACAGTAGTAAACTAGTTCAACATGTCTAACAACAGTAAACAGTTCAACGTGTCTAACAACAGTAAACAGTCCAACGTGTCTAACAACAGTAAACAGTTCAACGTGTCTAACAACAGTAAACAGTTCAACGTGTCTAACAACAGTAAACAGTTCAACGTGTCTAACAACAGTAAACAGTTCAACGTGTCTAACAACAGTAAACAGTTCAACGTGTCTAACAACAGTAAACAGTTCAACGTGTCTAACAACAGTAAACAGTTCAACGTGTCTAACAACAGTAAACAGTTCAACGTGTCTAACAACAGTAAACAGTTCAACGTGTCTAACAACAGTAAACAGTTCAATGTGTCTAACAACTGTAAACAGTTCAATGTGTCTAACAGTAAACAGTTCAATGTGTCTAACAACAGTAAACAGGTCAACATGTCTAACAGCAGTAAACAGTTCAATGTGTCTAACAACAGTAAACAGTTCAATGTGTCTAACAGTAGTAAACTAGTTCAACGTGTCTAACAGCAGTAAACAGTTCAACGTGTCTAACAACAGTAAACAGTTCAACGTGTCTAACAACAGTAAACAGTTCAATGTGTCTAACAACAGTAAACAGTTCAATGTGTCTAACAACAGTAAACAGGTCAACATGTCTAACAGCAGTAAACAGTTCAATGTGTCTAACAACAGTAAACAGTTCAATGTGTCTAACAGTAGTAAACTAGTTCAACGTGTCTAACAGCAGTAAACAGTTCAACGTGTCTAACAACAGTAAACAGTTCAACGTGTCTAACAACAGTAAACAGTTCAATGTGTCTAACAACAGTAAACAGTTCAATGTGTCTACCAACAGTAAACAGTTCAACGTGTCTAACAACAGTAAACAGTTCAACGTGTCTAACAACAGTAAACAGTTCAATGTGTCTAACAGTAGTAAACTAGTTCAACGTGTCTAACAACAGTAAACAGTTCAACGTGTCTAACAACAGTAAACAGTCCAACAACAGTAAACAGTTCAACGTGTCTAACAACAGTAAACAGTTCAACGTGTCTAACAACAGTAAACAGTTCAATGTGTCTAACAACAGTAAACAGTTCAATGTGTCTAACAGTAAACAGTTCAACGTGTCTAACAACAGTAAACAGTTCAACGTGTCTAACAACAGTAAACAGTTCAACGTGTCTAACAACAGTAAACAGTTCAACGTGTCTAACAACAGTAAACAGTTCAATGTGTCTAACAACAGTAAACAGTTCAACGTGTCTAACAACAGTTAACAGTTCAACGTGTCTAACAGCAGTAAACAGTTCAATGTGTCTAACAACAGTAAACAGTTCAATGTGTCTAACAACAGTAAACAGTTCAATGTGTCTAACAACAGTAAACAGTTCAATGTGTCTAACAACAGTAAACAGTTCAATGTGTCTAACAACAGTAAACAGTTCAATGTGTCTAACAACAGTAAACAGTTCAATGTGTCTAACAACAGTAAACAGTTCAACGTGTCTAACAACAGTAAACAGTTCAACGTGTCTAACAACAGTAAACAGTTCAATGTGTCTAACAACAGTAAACAGTTCAACGTGTCTAACAACAGTAAACAGTTCAACGTGTCTAACAGTAAACAGTTCAACGTGTCTAACAACAGTAAACAGTTCAACGTGTCTAACAGTAAACAGTTCAACGTGTCTAACAACAGTAAACAGTTCAACGTGTCTAACAACAGTAAACAGTTCAACGTGTCTAACAGTAAACAGTTCAACGTGTCTAACAGTAAACAGTTCAACGTGTCTAACAACAGTAAACAGTTCAACGTGTCTAACAACAGTAAACAGTTCAATGTGTCTAACAACAGTAAACAGTTCAACATGTCTAACAACAGTAAACAGTTCAACGTGTCTAACAACAGTAAACTAGTTCAACATGTCTAACAACAGTAAACAGTTCAACGTGTCTAACAGTAAACAGGTCAACGTGTCTAACAACAGTAAACAGTTCAACGTGTCTAACAACAGTAAACAGTTCAACGTGTCTAACAACTGTAAACAGTTCAATGTGTCTAACAACAGTAAACAGTTCAATGTGTCTAACAACTGTAAACAGTTCAACGTGTCTAACAACAGTAAACAGTTCAACGTGTCTAACAACAGTAAACAGTTCAATGTGTCTAACAACAGTAAACAGTTCAACGTGTCTAACAACAGTAAACAGTTCAACGTGTCTACCAGCAGTAAACAGTTCAACGTGTCTACCAGCAGTAAACAGTTCAACGTGTCTACCAACAGTAAACAGTTCAACGTGTCTACCAGCAGTAAACAGTTCAACATGTGTAACAACAGTTCAACGTGTCTACCAACAGTAAGCAAGTTCAAAGGAGTGTGTGTGTGTATGTGCGTGTGTGTGTGTGTGTGTGTGCATGCGCACGTGCGTGTGTGCGTCATGCGTGCCTTAAGAAAGTTATCGGCTGGTTAATTAACCACTGCTTTGTTGAACGCTTGAACACTGAGCAATATTTTATACAGTAGATTAGGCCTTAACAATTGAAAACACAAGTAGCAGCATGAACAATTAATATGGGTTACCTAAAATACTGTTATAGAATGTTATCAGGCATTTATAGCGCAGGCGAGGTGCTAGGACACAATAAAAGAAAACTGGATAACTATAGTACATGGGGTAGTGTCATTAATGTGTATTTGCATGCAGTCAAACCTGTCATAAGCAGCCAGCCAAGGGAATATCAGAACATGGCTGCTTAGCACAGGTGGCTGCTTAATAGAGGGCAAATGTATAATAAAACAATATCACTGGGCATCTGGATACTAGCTGCTAAATACAGGTTGGCTGCTTAATAGAGGTGACCACTAACACAGGTTGGCTGCTTAATAGAGGTGACCACTAACACAGGTTGGCTGCTTAATAGAGGTGACCACTAACACAGGTTGGCTGCTTAATAGAGGTGACCACTAACACAGGTTTGACTGTAGAGGTGACCACTAACACAGGTTGGCTGCTTAATAGAGGTGACCACTAACACAGGTTTGACTGTAGAGGTGACCACTAACACAGGTTTGACTGTAGAGGTGACCACTAACACAGGTTTGACTGTAGAGGTGACCACTAACACAGGTTTGACTGTAGAGGTGACCACTAACACAGGTTTGACTGTAGAGGTGACCACTAACACAGGTTTGACTGAAGAGGTGACCACTAACACAGGTTTGACTGTAGAGGTGACCAATAACACAGTTTTGACTGTAGAGGTGACCACTAACACAGGTTTGACTGTAGAGGTGACCACTAACACAGGTTTGACTGTAGAGGTGACCACTAACACAGGTTTGACTGTAGAGGTGACAACTAACACAGGTTTGACTGTAGAGGTGACCACTAACACAGGTTTGACTGTACATATATTGTGCAACATTCATGTTGGTAAAAGTAAATTTGGATGGAAAATTTCCAGTTCTATAGATACCGGTATATGGGGGGAGATCTGGTCGGGGGGCGGCTATGTTCTCCTTTCTTGTGTCCTAGCTCCACGCCGAGTGCCTGTGATTTACAGTACCTGCAGCATCCGGGTATAATTTGCTCTCTGACCTTTGGGCAGCCCGTTCCAGCCAGGAAATTCCCAGTCTACATCTAGTCCATCAAAGTCATACTTCCGCATGAACGGTATGATACTGTTCACAAATCTGAAAATTACTGGAATATAGCACTACTTCTGTGTTCTTGTTTCACATTATACGTGTTTCGTTTGTTTGTATGTTTCCTTGTATTTGGAGATTAAATTTGCACAGCTAGCTTAGGTCATATGGCGACTCTCTAGGTTTTAGAGGAAGAAGTCCCGGGTGCCAGTTGGAGCAGCATTACAGGCACACATGGACACCTGGGTAGAACCAACTACCTTCCGCAAGCCAGCTGGATAACGTTCTCATTTAAAAGAAAATGACATACCAGAGGGATTCTAACCTACAGCGGTGAGGGGCAAGTGATTTGAAGTCAACGACCGTAACCACTCGGCCACAGAGCACCCACGATAGGAAGTGAAATTATTAGACAATAACTAATAGACAACTAGATTCTACCCAACATAATAACCAATAGACAACTAGATTCTACCTAAAATAATAACCAATAGACAACTAGATTCTACCTAAAATAATAACCAATAGACAACTAGATTCTACCTAAAATAATAACCAATAGACAACTAGATTCTACCTAAAATAATAAGTGTGCTGTATGCTGGTATATTCTAAGTGTACTGTATGCTGGTATATTCTAAGTGTACTGTATGCTGGTATATTCTAAGTGTACTGTATGCTGGTATATTCTAAGTGTGCTGTATGCTGGTATATTCTAAGTGTACTGTATGCTGGTATATTCTAAGTGTACTGTATGCTGGTATATTCTAAGTGTGCTGTATGCTGGTATATTCTAAGTGTACTGTATGCTGGTATATTCTAAGTGTGCTGTATGCTGGTATATTCTAAGTGTACTGTATGCTGGTATATTCTAAGTGTGCTGTATGCTGGTATATTCTAAGTGTACTGTATGCTGGTATATTCTAAGTGTACTGTATGCTGGTATATTCTAAGTGTGCTGTATGCTGGTATATTCTAAGTGTACTGTATGCTGGTATATTCTAAGTGTGCTGTATGCTGGTATATTCTAAGTGTACTGTATGCTGGTATATTCTAAGTGTGCTGTATGCTGGTATATTCTAAGTGTACTGTATGCTGGTATATTCTAAGTGTACTGTATGCTGGTATATTCTAAGTGTACTGTATGCTGGTATATTCTAAGTGTGCTGTATGCTGGTATATTCTAAGTGTACTGTATGCTGGTATATTCTAAGTGTACTGTATGCTGGTATATTCTAAGTGTACTGTATGCTGGTATATTCTAAGTGTACTGTATGCTGGTATATTCTAAGTGTGCTGTATGCTGGTATATTCTAAGTGTACTGTATGCTGGTATATTCTAAGTGTACTGTATGCTGGTATATTCTAAGTGTGCTGTATGCTGGTATATTCTAAGTGCACTGTATGCTGGTATATTCTAAGTGTACTGTATGCTGGTATATTCTAAGTGTGCTGTATGCTGGTATATTCTAAGTGTACTGTATGCTGGTATATTCTAAGTGTGCTGTATGCTGGTATATTCTAAGTGTACTGTATGCTGGTATATTCTAAGTGTGCTGTATGCTGGTATATTCTAAGTGTACTGTATGCTGGTATATTCTAAGTGTACTGTATGCTGGTATATTCTAAGTGTGCTGTATGCTGGTATATTCTAAGTGTACTGTATGCTGGTATATTCTAAGTGTGCTGTATGCTGGTATATTCTAAGTGTGCTGTATGCTGGTATATTCTAAGTGTGCTGTATGCTAGTATATTCTAAGTGTACTGTATGCTGGTATATTCTAAGTGTGCTGTATGCTGGTATATTCTAAGTGTGCTGTATGCTGGTATATTCTAAGTGTGCTGTATGCTGGTATATTCTAAGTGTACTGTATGCTGGTATATTCTAAGTGTGCTGTATGCTGGTATATTCTAAGTGTACTGTATGCTGGTATATTCTAAGTGTACTGTATGCTGGTATATTCTAAGTGTGCTGTATGCTGGTATATTCTAAGTGTACTGCATGCTGGTATATTCTAAGTGTGCTGTATGCTGGTATATTCTAAGTGTACTGCATGCTGGTATATTCTAAGTGTGCTGTATGCTGGTATATTCTAAGTGTGCTGTATGCTGGTATATTCTAAGTGTGTTGTATGCTGGTATATTCTAAGTGTGCTGTATGCTGGTATATTCTAAGTGTGCTGTATGCTGGTATATTCTAAGTGTGCTGTATGCTGGTATATTCTAAGTGTACTGTATGCTGGTATATTCTAAGTGTATTGTATGCTGGTATATTCTAAGTGTGCTGTATGCTGGTATATTCTAAGTGTACTGCATGCTGGTATATTCTAAGTGTACTGTATGCTGGTATATTCTAAGTGTACTGTATGCTGGTATATTCTAAGTGTGCTGTATGCTGGTATATTCTAAGTGTACTGTATGCTGGTATATTCTAAGTGTACTGTATGCTGGTATATTCTAAGTGTATTGTATGCTGGTATATTCTAAGTGTGCTGTATGCTGGTATATTCTAAGTGTACTGTATGCTGGTATATTCTAAGTGTACTGTATGCTGGTATATTCTAAGTGTGCTGTATGCTGGTATATTCTAAGTGTGCTGTATGCTGGTATATTCTAAGTGTACTGTATGCTGGTATATTCTAAGTGTGCTGTATGCTGGTATATTCTAAGTGTACTGTATGCTGGTATATTCTAAGTGTACTGTATGCTGGTATATTCTAAGTGTACTGTATGCTGGTATATTCTAAGTGTGACATGAATTTATTGTTAAGGAAAAAATCGCTTTAGTGGACTTTAATTACGTCAAATGTTTTAGGCTAAATAAGAGCCACTAGCCTCATCATATTGGTCTGCGAGGCCAAAACTTGGGAAAATCCGATGGTTCCCCCTCCTCCATTTGATAGCATGATTGTCAGGTTGGGGTTCTGTTGCCTTAGTAACGGTATTTTGCTGAAATATTTGTGCGGGTCATCTGGGTGTGCTGGTGAAATCTCACAATCTTTGGTTCCAGAACTGATTATTATCAGGTGGGTACCTTAAATAGAAAATGATTTATACATACAGCCTACATCTGTTATATCAAAGTCGGTTATGTCAAATTCACCTGTTATATCAAAGTCGGCTATGTCAAATTCACCTGTTATATCAAAGTCGGTTATGTCAAATTCATCTGTTATATCAAAGTTGGTTATGTCAAATTCACCTGTTATATCAAAGTTGGTTATGTCAAATTCACCTGTTATATCAAAGTTGGTTATGTCAAATTCACCTGTTATATCAAAGTTGGTTATGTCAAATTCATCTGTTATATCAAAGTTGGTTATATCAAATTCACCTGTTATATCAAAGTTGGTTATGTCAAATTCACCTGTTATATCAAAGTTGGTTATGTCAAATTCATCTGTTATATCAAAGTCGGCTATGTCAAATTCACCTGTTATATCAGTCGGTTATGTTAAATTCACCTGTTATATCAAAGTCGGTTATGTTAAATTCACCTGTTATATCAAAGTCGGGTCAAAGTACCGTTTAACATACTAACATTAACATATCATTTTGCATATAACTTACTACTACATGTACGTTTATGTCATATTTTCTCAGTTATCTTAAAAGTGCCAGTTTGTTGCCGAAGTGCAACTTACAATAACCAAATTTTCCTGATCAAAGATGTACCGCCGTGTCTGTGCAAACAATCAATAAAATATTAGAAGGTTTTTAACACGACAGTAAAAAGAATGTGTTCACTAATCGGTAACTCCAATTCTTGTTACAAACAGCTCATTGCAATAAGTATGATTATGGAATTTGTTTTATTTCCCGCATAAACCTGTCCGGAACTGGACCGTTATTACCTCAGTGATTTTTTTATCACAGTTTCACATAAAGTCTACATCCGCTATGTCGAATTTTGTCGGACCGAACAAAATACTTTGGTTATGTCTTAGCGAAATTCGATATAAACAGATCCAGTTAAATGATAGTGTATGAAACGGGACTTTGATCCGACTTTTGAGATAACCGGATAATTCGACATAACCGACTTTGACATAACGGATGTAGACTGTATAAACAAGTAGACCTTTATTAAATATGAAGATGGTCAATATCGCCTACTATGTCAAACTTCAATTATGTTGAAGTATTTTGTTTGGTCCGGCGGAAGTCGACATAACGGATGTAGCTTGTATCTATCTTCCTCTAATGTTGATGCTGTGCAAGTACATCATTAGATGTATAACACCATTTGATAATTTCAATTTAATTTGCTCTACATAAAATTGAATTAAAATAGAGATGTTGAGATCATTCCTATCTAGTATCTCTCATAACACTCTCACATTGGAAACATTTTAATCAACATGTATATCTACCATCAGTTTAACACTATACTTTTTTCATTGCATGCAAATTGTATATGTATTATTATGATGATGAGCTATGTAATGCTTAAGTCTATTAACCCATTTCATTCTGGATACCATTCAAACAGTGTTTGCAAAGAACATAGAGCCAGATCAACCACCATGGAACGTGCCGTTTGATCAGGCTCTATGCTGTTTGCTATTCAGATGATCTTGCTAAGACACTTGGCTATGTAGCAAACAACATAGATCCTCATCAGCATGCAACAGCACGCTGCAGCTGATCTGGATCTATGTTGTTTGCAAAAGCCTTTAAATGTATCCAGAATGAAATGGGTTAAACAATATGTTCTGTTCTGATAACTTGCCACACGCAAATATCTTCAAATACACAGGCAATTATATACTTACATATAGTAGAATTCATCGCAGGGTGAATCGTTCCATTATCTGGCCAATCAGGGTCGAGTCCAAAATAACAGAGGAACGGGACCTGTTTGTCAGTAGGATCTACAATGACAATAAACAAATATGTTTTGTATTATATTTATTGAAAAACACCATAAACTATATTAACCCTTTCGCTCATAGAAGCACCTCTTGATGCCATTACCAATACGACATACATTGACAATGTAGTAGCCATGCCAATGTTCATAATAAAGGCCAGAATCTCATGTAGTTCCAGTAAAATCTATGGAGGTGGGATAGATATGGTGACTACTTATCCACTGCATGATAGCTAAATGGCTGTCGTTTGTATGGCGATATAATAGTATATTAACCTAACTCTCTATGAAGTCCCGGTAATATCTATGGAGATGGGATAGATATGGTGACTACTTATCCACTGCATGATAGTTAAATGGCTGTCGTTTGTATGGCGATATAATAGTACATTAACCTAACTCTCTATGAAGTCCCGGTAATATCTATGGAGGTTGGATAGATATGGCGACTACTTATCCACTGCATGATAGCTAAATGGCTGTCGTTTGTATGGAGATATAATAGTATATTAACCTAAATCAAGGAAAGCGTTAAACAAAGGAATTAGGTACGTCATTCTCCAGGGGTATCCTTCAGAGGTATCCGTGACTGAGTGGTTAAGGCTGCTAACTTTAAATCACTTGCCCCTCACTGCTGTAGGTTCGAATCCCACTAGTGAGGAAGCTATCCAGCTGGCTTGCGGAAGGTCAATGGTTATTATGACCCGGCAATACTTTCGATCGTTTTATCAACAACAAAAGAGCGGCTTTAATAATTTTTTTACTTGCGTCAGTTGATTCTGGCGAACAGTGCAGTTGATGGAGGATTGATCACCAGATCAGTGGCCAACAGGTGGACTTCTGAGTTGAAGCTATCACGACTCGTGAGTTGCATGTATCACGACTTGCATGTATCATGACTCATGAGTTGCATGTATCATGACTCATGAGTTGCATGTATCACGACCCATGAGTTGCATGTATCACGACCCATGAGTTGCATGTATCACGACCCATGAGTTGCGTGTATCACGACCCATGAGTTGCATGTATCACGACCCATGAGTTGCATGCATCACGACTCATGAGTTGCATGTATCACGACTCATGAGTTGCATGTATCACGACTCATGAGTTGCATGCATCACGACTCATGCATCAATCTAAGTAACTAATTCTTTTTATAGGTTTGTTACTTTTTCTATGTAATCTTTTGAGTCCTGTTTTTTTCATTCAATTTTCGTTCTCATTTTGTTTAATCAAACGTTAGCTGGACTTGCTGGTGTGCGCCGTTGTCTAATGTTGCCCAAACCATGTTCATACAGTGTTGCATGACATATTTACTATTGATTAAACTAAGCCAAATCAAAGATCAATGTAGTGCGTTGGGAACTGGGAAGTCGTAAAAAAAAAGCAGCCTTCTCCGGCTTACGGGACACCATCCACGGTAAATGTGTGGCTCCTTTCCCATGGAGTTATATCCGCATGCAGGGAGATAAACAGGAATTTTCTAAACACACCCTCCCCCTGCCTTGCAATCAATGGATATGCACTACCGCAAATTAATGAAGGAAATAAACCAACCTGTTTCGCCATCAAACAAGAAGAAATACGACACGTACAGTTGTCCAACACCAAGAAATCCAAGAATTAGTATCCACTCTAATCCCAGTGCCATATCTATTGTAGCATCCAACAACTAGAAGATACAGACACTACAAATACATATTTAATCAAATGGAAAGGGGACATAATTCAGTTAAGTACAACAGAGAGTTATGGTTCTTGCACACTGCCTCATTGCTCCGAACAAGAAGTGCCCAGACGATAGACAGGGCTGATGGACAGACAGTGGCTACTATATGCTCTCACTTTGGGGAACATAATAAAAAGGTGGACGTTATGATTATACGCATCCAGTGGTAGAGCATCGGATTTGGAAACGGTCCAAGGTTCGATACTCGGTCAAGCCACGTATGTATCGTCATTGAGCAAGGCACCTCACACACATTGCTTAGTACAGGTTAATCGCTTAGGTCGGCTAAGCCTGCGCAGGAAAACATATCTAGATCCCCGCAAGTGGTTTGACATTAATGGAACATACATATCTATACATACTCTCAAAGACAAAGGACCCTCAATGAGTCAATTTCGCCAGTGTAAGTTAAAATACACATACATGGCAGTAGATGACAATTATTAAATACCAAGTTTTCTTTTGCAGAACATGATTATATTTCTAAACTGTATCAATTAATATTATAAATGGTGAGCGTTTAAGCATTAAAATGTATTAAATAATAAAACAACTCCCCCTATTCTCTTCCCAGTTTTATCAGGTAAACGCTTATGCTGTCTGTCTAGATAGCGATCGCTTGCATGACGCTGATGAGGGTTGTTATAACTGGCTCTTATACACTACTATACAGGCTCGTATACACTACACTACAGGCTAGCCTGGGAACAGAAGGTGATATATTTTGCCTGATCAGTCATATGAATATATTTTTTAACAAACACTGAGACCATTAATTGGACTGGTCATCTAGGGATCGCAGGTTCGATCCCCCGTCTGATCCTAATCAAATTAACTGTCTTTCATGGGACTTTAAACCTAGGTCTTGTGTCGGTGTTTTACATCGACCACGTAAAAGAACCAGAGGATACTCTGGGATGGGTCTCTGTCTGTATCATAGCACTATCCTCCAGAAATCTAAAATGACCAATCTCATCAGTAGGCGTCGCTCATATGGGTAACCGGTAGCGACGACGATAAATAAACGTAAAACACACACATGTATACATATACCAAACATACCCAATATACATCAAAGCTCCACGCTCCTTACTCAGCCGTGGCTAGATTCCTCTGGACATCTCGCGTATTCTGAATGCAGAACGGATAACAGAGCAACTGTATAATATGTCAGTAGACTGTGCCATAACTTGATTGTTCTGGAGGCGATGAGGATCGAACCCGGTTTGCACTGGTGAGAAGCGAGCGCGCTAACCACTGTGCTAATCAAAAGCCGAAATTGACGGTTTGACCTTGACATTCATAAACGACATGATAAGATAATACTTGGCTAAAACATATTTATTCGATAATAATGTACATTACATATACATTGTATACAAAACGAAAATGGATTAAATCGGAAGCTTAAAGCTTATTGAGATTTTCTCCATTGCATATATAATGTTGTGCACAAATGGCGATTAAGAGATAACTATATAATGTAGTAATACCAAAATATATAATAAGTATTTGAAAATATAGCTTGCTATCAGCTGAAAAGCTAACAGTAAAAGGGAGGTTGGGGAGGGTGGGTAGAAAGCGATGAAACCATAAGTAAGCACACTGTTTGAAGTGAATCACTCTGCTAGTGCGTCAGTCTCTGTTCACAGAATACTAAACAAGTTTCGACTTTTCTATGAATTTGATAAAAAAAGATAATACTTGAACTATTCATAGAGTAGTCAAACAATAGCATCTCCATTTAAAAGTGTCGCCATATTTCTTAAATCAAGGTTACATATTTCAGAAATATGAACGGAACAGAGTTATCATCAGTACCTAATGATCGCTTCTCACCAACGCAACCCGGGTTCGATCCTTGGACAGGGAAGTATGTGAGATGGTATGGTGGTCGCCAGATCGGACAGGTTGGTTTTCTCCGGGTACTCCGGTTTCGTCCCACACAAATGATCACATTTACGCTTTCATCCGCGCCAACGAGAGTGATTACTATAAGTTGTTGATTAATATAAGTTGTTAAAACTTGCTTCGCAATCGTTGTAAATAAATAAAGTTTAAAAAAAAACCAACAGAATCAAGTCAAAAATAGAGTTGTTTCCCAGGTTACAGTGACTTACTGTTAATTTTGCCTAGTGAGTAGTGACTGAATTTCTTGCCAGAAATGGCTGCTATGTCCTCTTTACCTCTCTACATCCGAATGTTCGGCTTAAAAAGGCATGGAAATCAAAAATCACTGGCTAATTCATTGTCTTTAAGATTGTTAAAATAAGATAACAATCTTTAAAAAAAAATGAATTAGTCGGATGAAATTGCAATCGAGCTAACTACCAAATGGAACATAATCCGGTCCCAAAAGTCCCAACAATGTGCTTGTATTGCCTACTCAATGTTTCCATGGTTCCAGGTTCCATTTGAATTGGTTGAAACCACCAGAAAATATGACGGGCGTACTGTCCAAATACTACAATTGTTACCACTTATTGAATGGACGACATGAGCACATAGGCTAATTCATAGACTACCCAACACAAATACAGACGGATCTGTAGTCCAGTGGTAACACGCTCGACTGGTAATCCAGGGAACGCAGGTTCGATCCCCCGTTTGACCTTAATAAAATTAACAGTCTTTCAGATGGGACGTTAAACCGAGGTCTCGTGTCGGTGCTGTACATCGTGCACGTAAAAGAACCAGAAGAGACTCTGGAATGGGTCTTTGTCTGTATCATTGCAATATCTTCCAACAATCTAAACTGACTAATCTCTCCAGGAGGCGTCGCTCATATGGGCAACCGGTAGCGGCGATAAATAAACGTAAAACACATACACACCCAACACAAATATGCTATTTAGATGGGCTGGGCATTTTGAACATAGTATCGTGTCCATTGATGCGCCTCCATTGTCGAGTCGTTAATGCCGTTCTCGTGTCCCTCGCCTTTGTAGGTTCAAATCATCCCACTGTTTGTATCGAATTATTCCATTTGACTTGCGGAAAGGTGATGGTTCTACTCGAGTGTACGCGTCCGTGCCGGAAATACTGCTAGGATGGGCACCAATAATAGCTGAGAATCGCCATATAGTTCAATACAAAGAAAACAGGAGAATATAATTAACACATAATGCTATTACGGTCCAATTAGGGTCTGGGTTTAGCCGGGGATCATGTCCTAACATACAATGTCGATTACGTGTTTCTGCCATTATGTGCTACTAGATTTACCTGTTATACATATACATGTGAATACAAAACATGACAAATTAAATAGGCTAAAGGCAAACGGGTTAGGCCACAAGTTCTAGCAACATTAGTTACGGCCCTTCCCGAACCTGTTCTCTTCCGTATTTAGATTTTGTAATTCATAGATTGACCGAAACTGCCGTCATTCCATATGGGTAAATCCGTACGTATGCGTCGAGTTGATTTGATGTGTTGCTAGATTAACCCGATTATGTGTTTAATAAACCCAACATATCGGAGTTTCACAAAAGGGTATAACGATAAAATTACATGTATCGGGTATTGTTGGGCCTTATCATTCATAAACCGCACTGTACGACCTATCCTTGAAGCCAACTTAGTCAATAAGCCTGCACAATACTATTAGAATAAACACGATAGTCCAGATATGACATTGAGATAATAGAACGAACGATGTAGTTTTATTTAAAGTCGCCACCGCATAAATGCATTTGGGCGACTGAATTATCTAAGGTGATTAAAGAGGTCTAAAAATAGTTAATAAACTATTAAAATTACAATACTATGATGTTTAGAGGGCTAAGTGGGTTGCATTAATCTCAGAGTGTGTTCGGTTTTCATATCTCCCACCCCCGCTCGCACACTATTGTGTACCAACGGGGGTCGGAGGTAGACCGGGTGAAGAAATTACCCGGTGCAATTACTAATTCTAAGAAGATTTAGACATAAGTTGGTTAGTAAATCGTTTGTTAGTCCGTTCTATAGCCGATTTATACCGTGTCCTAGCTGAGATAAAAACCGTACAAATATTTGATTCTAAGTAGCATTCAAACCAGTGTAGAAGATAACCTTGTATAGTGCACAGCAGTATCGAGGTAGCTACGAAGATTAAAATTCGTGGACTATCTTAATATGTATCTGTACTAAGACATTTAGTTGATTGATCCCAAGTACATATAGTTACTACCAGTAATACAGATATATAACTGGTAGTAAAATAGCTTCCATAGTTATGGAAAATGTCAACAGGGAGATAATAGAGAAATAGGCACGCCTTCTTAATAATTTAATAATCAACAGGTGGATGGCTTCTTTACGAGAAACAATTCACACAACCAATTCACACAAGCAGCGGGATTCGGACCTACAGCAGTGAGGGATACGTGATTTAAAGTATCATATGCATAGCAATTGCTCAAGTAATGTTTAATAAATTTCAGATAATTATGCACGCAGAAAAATGTAGCAAAGCTAGGGCGCACCATTGTTATGCACTTAAAGTTCACGTAATAGTGTTTTACGTTTATTTATCGTCGCTACCGGTTGCCCATATGAGCGACGCCTCCTGAAGAGATTAGTCATTTTAGAGTTTTGGAGGACAGTGCAATGATACAGACAGAGTCCCATTTCAAAGTCTCATCGGTTCTTTTACGTGCACGGTGTAAAGACCTCGGTTTAAAGTCCCAAAACACTGTTAATTTCATTATGGTCAGACGGGGGATCGAACCTGCGATCCCTGGATTACCAGTCCAACGTGTTAACCACTGGACTACAGATCAAGTATCAGTATCTCTTGGGTCCTTTGAGATTTAATATTTGGCCGAAAATCTGCATTGTTCCACCTTTCAACCATATGCAGACGGACGGGTGGAAGTGTATGTATTCAGGAAATTACGGTGAAGAAGCCGACCCATGTTACGCTCGGCTACCGTGTACTTGACTTGACTTTGTATAATCTGCCTCTTATAGGCACCTCTCATAAGAGCACATAGGAATATGTTGTATATTCTGACAATAAAAACTTATAAACTTGTAAGCTTGTAACAGTAACCATTTGTATAGAAAAACACAAAATAATTTATATATATATATATATATACATATGAAGTAGACAATGCACACATTAGCAATTTGATAGACTAGACTTGATTTGAATAGAGTGATTGGCGTAGATGCGTAATTGCATAGCAAGCATTGCTGGCCAGTTTATATATTCCAGCATCTCTTGAAAATCCTAGTAGAATTTCTAAGAGTTCATTTTCCGATCTGGGGGGTTGGTTCCCTATGTCTTGTATTCTCTGGTAGACTGGTAGAAGTGCGGAGCATCTTGTTAGTTGTAGGGCTGGGCATCTGAGTAGCATATGTGCAGAATCTTCAGGCTCAAGTAGGCAAAGGCGGCAGTTTGGGCTTTCTTTGTAGAATTTGGCTCTATGTTTCTGCAGTGTGAATGTTTCTGTTAGGATTCTGGCTTGAAGTCTTGCTCTGTCAACAGCATATGGGTTCATTTCAACATGTTCCCATGATGGTATTTCCTGGTGAATTAGCTGGAGTATGGGTTTCTCTTTAGCAGCTGTTTCAAGTTCCTCTTTCCAGAACATGTGTACTGTTTTCTTTACCAGTCTTTTCCATGTATTGTATTTCATCGGATTTTGTATAACATCATGGGGAGATGGTAAACCATACTTGAATGTCAGCTTTACAATTGAGATGAACCATGAGTTGGATGATAATTCTTTAGTGGCTAGTTGACGAATGCATATTTGGTGTAAAATTGATGAGCTATCGTTGATGATTTTCCCAAAGAATGTTAATGTTCGGATATCATGTACATGTATTTGTCAATATATTATACCAGACCACACTGTAACCTCTAGTTCGGATGTTCCGTTTATCCGTACATGTCTGTGTATGTGTACACTAGTAGGCGCGTAGCCACCCTGAGGCACATCGAGCCAGCTGTTCTGCGTATGTGTACACTGGTAGGCCCGTAGCCACCCTGAGGCACATCGAGCCAGCTGTTCTGCGTATATGTAAACTAGTACGCCCGTAGCCACCCTGAGGCACATCGAGGCAGCTGTTCTGCGTATGTGTACACTAGTAGGCCCGTAGCCACCCTGAGGCATATCGAGCCAGCTGTTCTGCGTATATGTAAACTAGTAGACCCGTATCCACCCTGAGGAACATCGAGGCAGCTGTTCTGCGTATGTGTACACTGGTAGGCCCGTAGCCACCCTGATGCACATCGAGCCAGCTGTTCTGCGGCTGTGTAAACTAGTAGACCCGTATCCACCCTGAGGCACACAGAGGCAGCAGCTGTTCTGCGTATGTGTACACTAGTAGGCCCGTAGCCACCCTGATGCACATCGAGCCAGCTGTTCTGCGGCTGTGTAAACTAGTAGACCCGTATCCACCCTGAGGCACACCGAGGCAGCACATGTTCTGCGTATGTGTACACTAGTAGGCCCGTAGCCACCCTGATGCACATCGAGGCAGCTGTTCTGCGTATGTGTACACTGGTAGGCGCGTAGCCACCCTGAGGCACATCGAGGTAGCTGCCTTGGTTAAAAATTCCCAAAGCAAAACAATAAAAAAATAAACAGCAAACAATATCCCTTTGCTGCATAAAAATGTTGGCTGCTTGAGAGGTGAAAGGTCAGTATATCTAATACGTCTAAAATCAGAACACGCACGAAATCTCCTCTACACCCCAACACTTTTAAGGGGGAACATGCCCCCTGACTGCCTCCCCTAGATTGCCTCTGTTGAAAGTTGCCTATGGCTACGGTACTGACTAGAATACGCATACGTATATTGACCATGTTTTAAAAATTCATCATAAAAATGCAATTCAAACAGCAGTGGAAGTCGTGATAGCGTTGTGGATGCGTGTTCGCTTCAGGTGCGAAAGGTCCGGAGTTCGACCCCCGCTGGAGCCGTTACGAGTGTGCCCTTAGGCACTTGTTTCGCAATCGAGCTAAAATAAATTTGTATAAAATAAACTAAACAGCCGTACCCTGTTTATAACATAAATAGAGGGGTCAAAGTTCGCAATCATTGCTATCTTGAACCCAAATGACAAATGTTTTCGAGTTCAAAACCACAAAACTAAAAAACATTTTTATTAAATTCCAAGCAAGTTTAAAAATGAGACCCCGTCACGACCAATGCTATATACAGTATGTATGCGATTTGATGCGCAACATGTCTACAACCCGCGAGGGGTTTGTCATTAGGGGAAGATAGAGATAGTTAGATTGGTGTGTCCTTTTAAAACTTGCTTGCAATGGCCTAACATGTTTGTATCATAGTGTTCTTAAAAACAAAACACACAGTTTTGTGCACACCATTTTGTGGTTTTGAACACGAACACAGTTATCCAGACCCAAGCGTCGGTGACCTTGATCTGCATTTCTGTAGTAATTGATACAAAGGAACACGAACATGGAAACTGAAGATGAATTGTAGGTGACCAGGGGCGTAGCTAGCCCTCTATCCATTTGGAATCATAATTGTACTAGGGGGTCCGGGGGCATGCCCCCCGACATGTTTTGAAACAATGGTGCAATCTGGTGCATTCTGGGCGTTCTGAGGTGCATTATTTAGTACTGGAAATTTGAAAGTTTTATGATTATAAATCAACAAATAAACCCTTTGCTGGCTGGACAAAACAAAACTACAAAACCGTTTTCCCCCATCGGACCGATTGAGGCTCAATGCTACATATACGTGACGTCTCGAGTTTGTTTACGTCACGGACTACGACAAGTTAACAACTACAGTATGGTAGGTCATTATCGCCACCGGTATAAATTTGGTAAACTGAAAATTATTGCGTTGATCTCCCAGCTCGATTTCTGGGGATTTTTAATGCGGGAGGGGGGGGGGGTCCTTAAGGGCTATTTAATCCGGCAAGGCACGTTATAATATGAGTATGTAGTCAAGTACGCATACTGCAACTTTGGCCGAATTCTTTTTCAGAATCATGTGGATTCAGCCGCTTACTCGCGTATAGGCAGCTACGCGCCTGACTCAATGCGTGTATGCTATGTATCTGTTTATTTAGTTAGACATGATACGATGCTCTATGACACAGTATGTTTTGCATGTATCTAACAAACATACCATGCTACAATACACTTTAGTACCACATCGGTATTGTACGCCCTGTATTAATCAATATGTATTGATCGATGAATACGTTAATAATGCATGGTAGCCCCATTGATTTGAAAATATTTATCTAGTTTGACGTAGCTTTAGTTTGTATATACAGCCACACCTGTCTTAAGCAGCCAACCGAGGAAATCGCTGAAAGTGGCTGCTTATCGCAGGTGGCTGCTTAATAGAGGTCATCTGTATAATAAAACAGCATATCGGGAACTTGAAAATTGGCTGCTTAATACAGGTTGGCTGCTTAATAGAGGTGACCACTAACACAGGTTTGACTGTACATGTACACTGTACATGACTATTGTAAATTCACTACTAAAACAATCAACAAATGTCCCTTGAAATAGAATTAATGTGCTATGATTTCTATGGGGTCTCGTGTCGGTGCTGTACACCGTGCACGTAAAAGAACCAGAGGAGACTCTGGAATGGGTCTCTGTCTGTATCATTGCACTATCCTCCAAAAATCTAAAATGACTAATCTCTTCAGGAGGAGTCGCTCATATGGGCAACCGGTAGCGACGATAAATAAACGTAAAACACACACACATACATTAGGATAGATAGTCTCTAGTTGGGGGCATAAGTCGGGGGGGGGATAAGTAGGGCTAAATGTCAAAGTAGGAATAAGTCAGGGGGAATAAGTCGGGGAGGGAGGAATAAGTAGGGGGGAAATAGAATTAATGGGCTATGATTTCAAGCAGGCGCGTAGCTGGCTGTACGCAAATACGCAGCGGAAGTTAAATTAGAAAAAAACGTCAATAAATGACATAAGAACGAGGGGTGGATATGGACATGTATTTGAGTTGGAGTTTCCATTACCGCCCCTGACAAGTGGACATACGATCAATCATTTATATCCCTAGAAGCTCTCTCACATTGTACCAATTGCGATCTAGAAATGTACATTTTCAGGCGACGATACCCCCGACACCGCCCTGGAAGGGACACCCTCCCAAACGGTGTTTCACACCTCATACTGAGTAATTAAAATGTCACTCTGGCTACGCGCCTGTTTAGGATATGTTGGATATTTACACACAACTTTGAATGTGTCTAAACAAGCAAAGAACTCACCACAATAATTTAATAAATTAAATATTCGGTGGTTAGATATAGAAACTTAACAACACATGAATGGTTAATTAATGACTCTCCATTTAAATTCCACGTTGCCTCTTCTCTCTCCCTCGTGGCGATGGATTCCACCAGGAATGAGGTCTCGAGAGTGATTAATATAAGTTGTAAGAACTTGTTTCGCAATCGAGCTAAAATAAATTTGTATAGACTAATGACTCTCCAGAACAATAGAGTATTAGGTCCCATTCTCTTTATAATTTACATCAATGACTTACCTATGACTCTTACCAGCACAGTTGCAGACATATTTGCTGACGATACAACTATATCTTCCTCCGATCAATCTCTTGACACTCTTACTACTTCTTTATCTACTGATTTGATAAATGTTCAACAGTGGTGTTTAGACAATCGTATGATTCTCAATACTTCTAAGACCAAAATCATGTATATTTCCTCTAAATCAAAAGCTCATAGTATCAGTGAGTCTGCTCTTGAAGTGAAAGTGAACAACACCGTCATACATCCGAGTTCTGCTGAACGACTACTCGGAGTTATGATTGACAATACACTATCCTGGGATAAGCATACTGACAATGTTCTCAAAAAATGTAACTCTTATTTATATTTATTGTCTCGTATAAAAAGGTATCTCTCTATTCCCAATCGCAACCTCTTCTACAATGCTTACATATTGCCTCAATTAGACTTTTGTTGTGTGATATGGGGTAACTGCAACTCATCTTTAGAAGATAAAATAGTTCGGTTACAAAAGAGAGCAGCTAGACTAATTCTAGATCAGGACTTTGACACTCCATCGAAATTATTATTCTCCCAACTAAAATGGATGACCTTTCCAGAACGAGTCATATATCAGAAGGCTATACAAATGTATAAAACATTACATGGAGCTGCTCCAGACTATTTAAAATCATCCTTCACTTTTACTTCTGATATACATCCTAGAATTCTTAGATCAACCTCAGAATATCAATTATACACACCAAGACCAAATTGTGAATTATTTCGTAATACATTTGAATTTTCAGGATCATCTATTTGGAATTCATTGCCTCACTCAGTTCAAAATGCTCCAACTATCCAACAGTTCAAAATTCTCTACTTAAGGTGGCACTATAACAATTCAAACTAATCGCGCACTTCTACTGTTATTATAAACGTGTATTGCGATTGCTATATTTATTAGAATCGTAAATATGACTGTCTTTAAGTTGATTTCATACATATTTTGAAGATACCACTACAAGTCAAATCTGCATATTGTTAGATAAGATCTAGCATCATAAATTGTCTCATTCCCATTTTCTACTCTGCTAGCCAAGTCCATATATCATCATTTTCCATTACATATTAAATATAGTTTCTCTATTTTTCAGCTTTTACATTACTATATTATTCCAATGTGCAGTTCTCACTAATACAGTATTTTCTTTAGACAGTTGCATAATTAAAGGCACGTGTTGCATTCTGGCATATATGTTTTATTGCATTAGGCTGATCAACAGTATACAACTGCATTCAGAACCACAAACACAGATGTTATGGAAATAACACTGCTTAGAGATATAGTCACGTGTTACTGAAATGTAAACACAGATATTACATTGCACCAGGCTCAGGCCCGTAGCCACACATATACTACATTGTGCCAGCCCGTAGCCACACATATACTATATTGTACCAAGGTCAGGTCGGTAGCCACACATATACTACATTGTACCAGGCCCAGGATCGTAGCCACACATAAATTACATTGTACCAGGCCCGTAGCCACACATATACTACATTGTACCAGGCCCGTAGCCACACATATACTATATTGTACCAGGGTCAGGCCCGTAGCCACACATATACTATATTGTGCCAAGGTCAGGTCTGTAGCCACACATATACTATATTGTACCAGGTGCGGGCCCGTAGCCACACATATACTATATTGTACCAAGGTCAGGTATGTAGCCACACATATACTATATTGTACCAAGGTCAGGTCTGTAGCCACACATATACTATATTGTGCCAGGTGCGGGCCCGTAGCCACACATATACTATATTGTACCAGGCCCAGGATCGTAGCCACACATATACTACATTGTACCAGGCCCAGGATCGTAGCCACACATAAATTACATTGTACCATGCCCGTAGCCACACATATACTACATTGTACCAGGCCCGTAGTCACACATATACTATATTGTACCAGGGTCAGGCCCGTAGCCACACATATACTATATTGTACCAAGGTCAGGTTCGTAGCCACACATATACTACATTGTACCAGGGTCAGGCTCGTAGCCACACATATATTATATTGTACCAAGGTCAGGTCCGTAGCCACACATATACTACATTGTACCAGGGTCAGGCGTGTAGCCATACATATACTACATTGTGCCAGGGTCAGGCGTGTAGCCATACATATACTACATTGTGCCAGGTGCGGGCCCGTAGCCACACATATACTATATTGTACCAGGGTCAGGCCCGTAGCCACACATATACTACATTGTACCAGGGTCAGGCCCGTAGCCACACATATACTACATTGTACCAAGGTCAGGTCTGTAGCCACACATATACTATATTGTGCCAGGTGCGGGCCCGTAGCCACACATATACTATATTGTGCCATGTGCGGGCCCGTAGCCACACATATACTATATTGTGCCAGGTGCGGGCCCGTAGCCACACATATACTACATTGTACCAGGCCCAGGATCGTAGCCACACATAATTTACATTGTACCACACCCAGGCCCGTAGCCACACTGAGGCAGCTGCCTCCGTTAAAATTTCCAAAGCCAAAATAAAAGGAAATTAAAAATGAAATATATAAAATGCAATATAAATTGGCACTATAAAGTATGTTGTCTTCTGGTTTATCCCTAATGTGCCGGTGTAACGTGGTCCCCGTAAATATCTATATGTTCATAAATGACACATAATACTGATAACTAGCACACATATTGAAAATAAAGCGAATGACTTCCACTCCTCACGCCCGTTAAGATGTACCCTTATGCGCATGCGCAAACTATTCGGTTCTTACGAATTTCAATTATGTTAGGACACCGGCGCTTTACACGATGGTACAAAAGGAAAGAACACTCGGATATGAGACTGTGTCTGCATCATTATGTTTCAGCACCTTTGTACTGAGTAGGTTAGTAAATGTGAGCCGAGTACATAGTCCACCTATATGGACAACTTTGCAAGTAAAGTTCGTTTCCGTTGTATGGTCTTGTATACTGTACATAGTTTAAGTCTAAACTTTATTTATTTACAACGATTGCGATGCAAGTTCTAACAACTTATACTAATTACTCTCTTTGGCGCGGATGAAAGCGTATAAGTATGTGGTCATTCGTGTGGGAGGAAACCGGAGTACCCAGAGAAAACCCACCTATCCGATATGGCGACCACCGTACCATCTCACATACTTCCCGGCCAGAGGATCGAACCCGGGTTACATTGGTGAGAATCGAGTGCGCTAACCACTACGCTAATTAGACAGTACGTAGGTGATTTCGGATTTATGTCTCAGGTTTTACAAACATGCTTTTTTTGTAAATCAATGTCTAAAACTAATATTGAATTTTGTATTCGTTCCTGACCGGAGTTCGAATCTGAAGCATTTGTGACGTCATCATCTAGAATTGAAGTCGTAATGGCTTGTGCTATCATGGTCATTGGAGCATACGCAACAAAGCCACATTACCTCTTGTCGATAATTTTAAAGCAATGCGTAAATACGTTTCGTCAACTATATATTTTATGACAAAACATTTCACTTTTAGCAGTTGTGATAATGATAATGTTCAGTTTCTTTATCCTCGCCTCCGCGAACCACGTGGGCGCGTGTTACAAGTATATTATGTAATGCGTTACTATCACCGTCGATTATTCGTGATGTGTAGATTTGGCTCAATGCTGTCTTGTAGTGTAGTATTATTGTATAGTTATTGTAGTGTCTGACGATGGTGTGGTAAAAGATGACATCTTGGTGCGGCTTCTTCTTCATTTCCGGGGTGACAAGTCACGAGGTGTTGACAGCTTCTTTCCAATAAGGTCCCATTTGGGGCCACCCCTCTTCATTTCTGTTCATCCCGCAGCAGCTATAGACGGATCTGACACTTAGACAGCTGGCCGTATAGTTCGCTCCAGGATCTGTTCATATACCTTCACCACTTCTGTTGAGTCAGGCAGACGATTTAGTGCTGGAGCACGTGACTCAAGTTCGACAACCAGAACATCTTAGGGTGCTGCTGCGAGGTGTGCCCCGACCGCGACGTGCACGCATTGAGGAGATAAAAGTTATGATACAATAATAACAATAATAAAGACTTTATTTTACGAGAACACTCATTTAATCAAAAGTTAATCTACAATATGGCTCTTTTCCCATCTCCAAACTTGACTCTTTTCTTTTCTTATATGAAGAATAATCATAATCCAATCAGAACGCTCGTTTCAACGCGAATTGCGCCGCTTTAGAAATTTTCAAAACAAATCGAAAATTGTACGAAATCTCTTTTTGCCGAATAAACTTACACGTTAGTGGAAACACATTTTATTGATAATGTTATTCACAGTTAAAACTCTCCCGTCGAAGATTTTTTGTTGTTGCTGACAGAACCCGTGGAAGTATGGAAATGTGACCTGCTATGGCCAATGTCTGTGGCAATTGTTTGCAAAGTATACATGCATGCAGCTTAAAGTTGTGTTTTATTTGAAGAACAATATAAAGACTCGGGATAGGCGTTATATTTGGACAGATTTGTACAAAATTGTTTCAGATAGGGCCATTTTACTGATCGATGCGAAATCTGACATCCCACAGAGTAGAATCCCTGTACTTAAATATATATACTAGTACCCCCAAACGTGCCGAATCCCTGTGGCAGGAATTAGATTTTAATACAAGATTTAAACAACTTCAAACTGTACCGATATTTAATCATTACATTTTACGAGTGCTTATCAAAGTTTTTTTTTCAATGTTGAAACTTATTTAATGACTACTACAGTTAGGGTTGTAAATTATTCGCCAGATTAAGGGCTTGGTCTATTTTCGTATTGTTTAAAAGACACGATTATACTACCAACATACTTGTTGTTCTAATATTACACAATCTATTTTATTATTAGTAATTAAGCTCGAAAGATTAGCATGGAAGTATATTTTTACGACATACACTAGAGGACATAGAAAACGCACACTTCGGATATATATATACTAGAGAACATAGAAAACGCACACTTCGTATATATACTAGAGGACATAGAAAACGCACACTTCGGATAAGTGTGTTTTTACATACCAAAAAGTATTATTGAACTTGTAAATAGTCACATGCCATGAAATGATTGTGTAGATTATGTAGGAAGGAGAGGACAACCATAAGCTGTATAACTTTATGTCCAATTCCTTATTTTAATTGTTGTAAATAACCATGTACATGATAAAAAATAAATATGTTTAAACCAAATACATAGTTTTAAACATTTTGGAATATTTTTAGTTGTTCAGTTTGTATTTTGTAATAAAGATAATATAGCTTTGATGGAATCCTTCGTATTTTGTTTTCATGTAATAATAATCATATTATGTAGGTGTGCGTTTTCTATGTCCGCTAGTATATTAGCATGGAAGTCTATTTTTAAACATGAACACCTGTTCATACTACAATGCTGCTGTTATCAGGTCGATGTGATCGATTCCTTGACCCGATCACTTTGTACAGTACTGTCCAATGACTAATAATCGATTACCTGGCTATTTTTATCAGTGATATTTGAACTATTGAACCAATTTCTATACTAGACACTCGTTTGATCTCGTATGATACATAACATACCGGTGACGTTGATAATGCGGTGGCAAGTCTCCAGAAAACAGCAATATAATGCTTTCATTACAAAACCTCAAACACTGCCAAACATTCTCATAATACCTATAACGATATTGGTTTTCACTCTCCGCAACAATGGTTTGTCAGTGCTATGCAAACTATGTGTCAGAATTATTCAAACTATGTACATGGTCAACTATCGGTGGTGGTGCCCTTTACACTCCCGATTCAAAACTTCATTTGTGTATTCTCGGCGAACTGTTCAATCGTAAAACAAAACACAAGACAGCTCATAACATGATCCAATTTATTTATTTTTTGTAAACATTATGAAACATTTTAATAACAAATGACATTGAAATGTATTTTGTACAAAATAGGTGAAACATTTATGATGACAAATAAATAAGTAATACACATACCATTTCTCATTATCTTATTCAATAGAATGTATGTGTCCATATATACAATATCCTGTACCTATACCTATTTTAATAAGACATAACCTATGCTCACCTTAAGGCTCAAATAAATATGTGTTGTTGTCAAGTTGTGTTTTGAGGTATACATACAACAGGTTGTACAGAACAATAGAACTTTACTGGACGTTTCAAAACCTGGTGGAGTGTCCGAATGGATAACACAGTGATCATAAACATACACATCCTGGCTATATATAAAACCTCAACCTCAGTCTCAAGCTTTCTGATTCGTTGAGCCAAGAGTCAATCAATCATATCACTTGAGCTTTGAGAAAAAGGTATAACCTCGGAGTCTGGACATCCCGGAACGACTAATGCTGACTTGTGCAACACAAGACAATCAAAGACATATAATATGTTTCGTAAAATCTTAACGACTGTGAATCAAGTGTTTACAACATTAGATTACTCGCCGCCCCCCCCCCCGAGACCTCGTTCCTGGTTGAATCCACATCTCCATGAGGAAGGGATTAGAGGCAATGTGGATTTAAGTGTCCTACTTAAGGACACCACCACCGTTGTTCTGACGTGGTTCGAACCCCCAACCTATCGGTTACAAGACGGACACCGTATCCACTACACGGACACCGTATCCACTACACGGACACCGTATCTACTACACCACGGAGGCTCCAGCTGTGTAGCATGATGAAATACCGATGTTTGCATCACGTGGCTAAATTCAAATAGATGTACTGTGCATTCAAAGTAAAGTAATAACGGTTGTAAACAAACATTCGATACACTATTGCATTATAGGTAAGTCAGGTATAACCTATTAAACAATAAATCACAGTACCCGTAAGCTATCGTATATTGCCTTACCTATACAGTAGTGTAATATTCCAACGGTATTATTACTTTACTTTGATAGAACAGTACGTGTGTTACCTTGTATTGTAGCCTGACATTGAATAAATGTAAATGTTGTTGTTGTACCCAATCATTTTATCCAACTGTAAACAATAGTTTGTTTGTGTGTTGCTTGTTGTGGCAAGATCCCCAGATTATCCCCCAGACTGACCTCCAAGTAGAACCACTGACAGCATACGAATATGAAGTGAAATATTAGCCAAGAACAGGAAAGCAGACTTTATTTAAATTCGAAAAAGTAACCGTTCTCTTTCCGGTCAACATATACCTAATGTCCTGATTTAATGTTGCACAATGTACAAATTGCTGTAACGTAATGTCTGTTAACAGCGACAATCTACCCAAAATAATGAATAAAACATACATCAACCAATCCAACGTTCTTGTCATGGACTAAAAATGTAACGACAAGAAAACGATCTGTGTGTTTTACATTTATGTACCGTCACTACCAGTTGCCCATAGAGCGACACCTCCTGAAGAGATTAGTAATTTTATATTGTTGGAGGATAGTGCAATGATACAGACAGAGACACATTCCAGAGTCTACTCTGGTTCTTTTACGTGCACAGTGTAAAGCAACGACACGAGACCTTGATTTAAAGTCCCAACTGAAAGACTGTTAATTTTATTAGGGTCAGACGGGGGATCGTTACAAGTCCAACGGGTTAACCACTGGCCTACAGATCCGTCAGAAAATGATCGCCTACGATCTAACCATTTAACCGTTTTGATGTCACAGACGGTTAAACATTCAAATTTGAATTTGTTTTCTCACGAAGTGATGTAAACATAAACAGTCAGTGTTCACAGGTATGTATACAGATGACTAACATGAATTCAAACTCAGTGAATGGAACGTTAATGTGAAACAGTTTCTCTCCTACATGTGTATAACCTATACAGCATACTCAATCAAACCACAGGGATTCGGCACGTTTGGGGGTACTAGTGTATATATTTAAGTGCCGAATCCCTGTGAATCAAACCGGGTATGCAATCCAAACATATCATAGGATTGCATAATTTGTGAAGCTACTGTAAAATGTAATATTTCGTGAATAAAAACCCTTATACACTTGTTACCATTCAAGCAAATACTAATTAATTCGGGGAATAATTATCTCCTAATATACAATCACTGTATATGCTATTAGCCTAATATTAATAGTTCCGTTTAAGGTAATATAATATGTTATAAGAATAGACGTCTGCGAAAATATATGGTCTTACAATACAGTATCAATTGTAGATAATACTCGCCTACACGAAATGCTTGAGGTTTCAAGATTTATAAGTCGTGCAAGTTACGTAAATCTAAAAATACAATTGATTTATTCTTTGAAAAGTATATACAGAGTATATATAGGCTACTGATAAAAGTACATAATACATGATAATACTGTATGATAATATATATGACAATAGAGAAAATATTCGGGAGTGTTAAAGTTATGTATATGACGAGTTTAACAACCATTATCAGACTTTAAATTTATTTCTCCAAAATACTTTACTCAAAGGTTGGCCAACAGGTGTGAATTAGTGCGTTGTTGTTGTCGGTCCATCCGTACCATGGTACAAATACAATGTACAGTATAGCTTGGACAACTCTCAACAATGTTATACCCGTTTGTTGTATATAACAACGCCAACAATGTAATACAAATGCTGTAGACACCGAGTACCATTTATTAATGACAATTGACATGTCAAAAACACTCGAATGTACGCTACAAATGTTTGCCAAAAGTAACCAATCGTACATGTATACAATGGTAATACTTATTTGCCAAAAGTAACCAAATACATGTCTACAATGGTCATACTTAATTTGCCAAACGTAACCAAATACATGTATACAATGGTCATACTTAACCCATTCAACACCAAGTAACTGACATGGACTGGTCCATGATATTCTTAGACCAATAAATGAATAAGAAAATTACATTCGGACCAGTTCATTTATCAAGATGGGTAATTTTGTCTAAAATTAGTAATACTACTTGCAAAATGTGCAGATCCTGATGAGACGGCTCATCACGAGCCGTCTCATCTGGATCTACACTTTTTGTACGCCTATTTAGAGGTCTGTGGTGTTGAAAGGGTTAAGAAAGTTTAATTATACTAATGAAATGAAATTGTTGAACGATGTGAATTTTTTTAATGGAAGTAGAATACACTTATATCATGTGCATTTATATAATATATATTATATTTATGTATTTAGCGTGCATTAGCTAAAGGCATGTTCTATGCTGATTTGCTAAATAAGCGTTGTTGTTAACTGTTGTAATGTACATGTATATACATATGTAGCAGACATGTGCTATATCGTATTACTCACCGTTACATAATGTATACATGTATACACACAGCCCAACAATGATGATTATGATTTACTTGTTGTGCCAAGTGAACGACATGACTAGTTTTATGTGGATGTGCAGATGCACATCGAGCAGAGTACATGTATACTGCCGATGATTAACTTACACGAATGACTACAAAATGCAACAATCTGGTATTTCTCACTGTTCTGTCTATAAATAAACCCGAGGGCTGTAATGAAACTTTTCATTATTTCTGTTTATTTTATAGTTTTTATTTCGTATTTTTAAAATTTTCTATAAACAGTGCAACTAATAACATTACTTTTAGTCAAGTTAGCACTATATATATACGCCCCACTTAACAAAGGTACAATAAAGGTAAATATATTGCACCACCGTTTCCAGTAAGTTCACAGGAAATTCCGTTTCCGGTATGTTCAGTACAGTCTTGGCATTGGCATTTGAAATACCTTAGCGTTAAGTTTACCATATCAACGAACGTCTCAACCGCATGCCCATTGTGCTCGAAAAATAGATCATATGTACACATAATCATGCAGTTCCCCACCAGTGTCTGGAGTGCAATGATCTATCACAAGGCAAGCACTGTTTGTCTCTTCTCCGCTTCTTCAACAAGCAGCTGTCTCACAACACCGGACGTAGGCAAGGTTGTAAAAAGTTTGAAGAAGCACTATATATAATGCTGAAAGCTCTTAGCTTTGTCTGGTTCCCTTTCACGCTCTGTTGATGATTAGGGCGCCAATAGCGAACGCACTAATAGCACTACCAACGAGGTACCCCCATCCATTTCTCTTTTCCTCAGCGGGTTTGGGTAATCCATTTTTGTAGAACTCGACTAGACCTCTCTGTAAATACAGGACAAATCATGTGAGGTACGCGTCTTTTGAAATGATCATTTTATGTATGGATATCATCATAGAACTCGGTCACAATGAGATAAGATTCTAGACGATACACTGAGTGTCACAGAATGAATTGAATATATACGTGATAACTATATTCTTCTATACTCAACAAAATTCCTAATCGGTCACCTGACATTTTATAATATTCGGAGCCAATTAATAATTAATATATATGTCGTCCTCTCTACATCCTAATAATCCAATTGATTAATAACAATCTTAAAGAAAATGTATTAGCCGGATTTTTGTTTTCCTTGAAAAAAAGGCTTTTTAAGCCGAAAATTGGGATGTAGAGAGACCACATATATATATTACTAGTTCCCTGTTGGGAACAATCAACATATAATGTATAATTAAACAATATAAATATTTTCATATTGTCATTTAATACATTTTACCCGAAATGAGTATACAGAAAATCATTTACAATGACCTGTAATAAAATATAATCAATAAGATGATATGAATATCGATATTATTTGGTTATTAATTTGCTCAAAATACTGTAAACCACAAGGCGACGGATTAGCAATTTTGCCGAGTGTATACTGTGCAAACACAATGGTAAGAAACATTAGTCTAAAAACAAGGTGGAATTCGTGTCATGCTGTATATAGACACCGTAAACCAGGTCGACTTCATCCCACGTTCCAGGGAACGTGACCGGCCTAACACATATAGAATCAAGAATGTATGCAATTGATCAAATATTTGATGAGCAAACACAACATACTAATTGCCCTATGTTATCTTTTCATATTCAAGATACCATACAAGTGTATCATTATACTTTGATAAGTACATCATGTTTATGGGACAGTCATTGTGTTGGAAATATGTCAGACACGGTTGGTCGTACGTCAGCAGCTGATCAATTCGTTCAAGGACTTCCTTCAAAACAAGTACACCACGTCATGAACAAAGTACAGATGACCAGAGAGCTACAAACTGAATCTGATAGATAACATTATAATCGATAAGTGTCATCAATTATCGATTTAGGCTGTTATGGTGACAGTCATGTATGCGTCCGTTGTCAATTTAGTGCAGGACGAGGGCAGTTTTACAGTTACATGTATGTGCTCGTACATATGTTGCACGTGCATCGCATGTTAGTTTGTTTTGGGGATGGAAAGTCGCATCAACAGCTTACATTTAGATAATATAGCGTAGTGACTTTCCTGCTATTATTGCAACAGCTTACATTAAGATAATATAGCGTAGAGCCATATAGTTCACAAATAAATATTTGAAGCCATGACAAAAAGTTGTGCCAAATATTTTCGCCAATTCACCAAATTTAGCACTAATATTTGTTTTTTTTGGTCGCAATTGGCGACCGACAGCGGGAACCCTGTGTGTTGAGGGAGAGTCACTTAACATGTGCACCGCTCGTCTATATGTACGTCCGCTTTACCAATAAATATATGTCAGTATGACCAATGCTTATGTAGTGACTGAAACATTTTCTATTATAAATATCACCTTCAGTAATGGAATTTTGTATTGAAAGAATGTGACATGTCAAATGTTAGCTTCCAGTAGGCTTTTCGTGACGTGTCACCTGACCGCAATTTTATTCAAGCATGCCTTTCAAGTTGGCAATGTGGTGTTTCTAACTAACGAGTAAGAACGATATACATCAGTAATGAACCCTTCCATTAGTTTTGACGTACATTCCTCTATTATTCAATTCTTGTTTAGTTCAGGGCCAATGGTTCTGTTCTGTTGGAATGTTTTATTGTTCATAATGTTTTCAATTTAAAAAATACATATTTTATGTTGCATTGTCACGTGACCTTATCATTGTCGCATAGTGTTGATCTTGCAAATAGTGGACCAACGTGCTTGTCACGCGATCGCAGATACAAATTAATACATTGTATGTCGTTAGCTAGCCTGGGAACAGGCATCGATATATTTTGCCTGGTCAGTCAAATACATATATTTTAACACCGAGACAATTAATTGAGCCGTATTGAGCTTCTGATCATGTCATTTTGCCAGAAGTTAAAAAGTGAAAACTCGACAGACTGGAGAACCCAGCTAATGTCATGCATGCGGTATACATTGTGTAAATAAGCTTTATATTACATTTGTAATTAGTCCACTGTGAGATTCGCGTTGCTAAATTGGTTACCCTCCCTCTTATTGACAACTAAATTGACATCCCCATTATATTACAGCAGTGGGCAACTATCAGTACTTAAATTGAGCAAGACACACACGACATACAGCTACACGAATACATAGATACAGAGTGTAACAATGAGTAAATTAACCTAACTTAAGCAAGTTTATGATTTCCCAGAATGCTGGGTATGACATGCGCCCAGTTGAATTGAGATCGTTGAATAGAGTAGCTTGTAGAAATAAAGTGTTATATACACATCTTGTGTTTGTTTATTCATTGTATAACTTAGTTGTTATATTCTGAAATAATATCATCGATCACAAGCTGTAGTAGTCATAGTGATGCAACGTCACATGAACATTACAACTGATCTGCTTCTATTGATCCGATAAGACAATGTTATCCCGTTTTGAAATAACACCAGACTGGAGGATATTGATTTATCTTTGGCGTTTGGTTTCCATTCAAAGACATTCACAAACACCGCTATCTATAATATTATATTTATTATTTATATAATTATCATAAAATATGCACACGTAAAATGTGTGTACTAATAAACCGCTGCAGTCGCATACACTTACAGTTTGAGAAGACTGTAACCAGGATAGAGAGAGAAAGGACATGAAACAGGAAAACGAATAACACTTGCCTAGTCCAAATATTTAGACTTGAAAAATGTGACATTTTACTATCCAGACATTTTTCAAAATAACAGAAAACAATATTTTTGTAGAGGTCTTATTTATAGGACTAACACCTGCCCTGCAACACCGTTTGACTTTTAGTAAATTTCGATGAGGTATTGAGACTAGAGACTAGGCGTTTTGAAAACTTGTCTCTAGAATTATATTTAAACATTTGTGTAGCAACAGGGTTTGGTGAGCATATCCTGTCCTTCTGAAAAACTGTTTAAAGATGCTATTCCACTCAATACATGAATATGAGCATATGAACCGTGCACTTACAAGTTACAATCGTCAAAACTCAAAAGAACATTAACATCTTCATGCATGTATTGTAAATGTAATATTTTATACTCTGAATGCACCATATTCACTTCCTTACCACTTAAAGTTTTCTCATGTCAAACTAACCACACATTCAGCAATTTAATAAATACCAGGAAGAGAATGTGGAGAGCGTAATGAGGCATCAACACACATGCTAAATACCGAGTTTCCCTTTCACAAGTCATACGAAAAGTGGGTGTATTACAGATCTTCACAGAGCTTAGTCAAGCACTTCCTGTTTAATACTGTTTATTATTAAATTGCTGAACCCACGTATTAAATCAACAGTTGACATCGCTGTCACCATAAATCTAGCAGCGACATGAACAACAATAAGAAACAGATCATATTTCTGTTTTGTGGAACAGTGATATGTTCATATTGAAGAATTTCACAATTTCTGAGAATTCTAACTGTACGTCGTGCGCAGCATAGTTGGATTTGGAACTGTTCTATTTTTAAAAACAGTCCAAATTTGCTCAACCTTACTTCCCAGGAAAAAACTCTGGGACAGCTTGTTTGCTCAGTTAAGCACACTCTATATTGTATTTAGGAATGTCAGCATACTATTAATATAGTCTGAATAAAAATATAACATTTTACCATCAAGGCATTTTTTCGAAATAACAGATCTATCAATTCGAGGTCTTATATATACTAATATAGGACTAAATATTAATAGAGAGCACAAATATGTCCATGGAAATGGGTTGTATATTTATGTTGTTCTCTTCCTAAATATGGCTATCATAAATATGAGAGCAAGATGTAGCACTGGTAATACAGTAACATGAGGCTTTGTCATAATACAGTAAGTTGAGTAACATGGGGTTTTGTGTAACTACAGTAACATGGGGTTTTGTGTAACTACAGTAACATGGGGTTTTGTGTAACTACAGTAACATGGGGTTTTGTGTAACTACAGTAACATGGGGTTTTGTGTAACTACAGTAACATGGGGTTTTGTGTAACTACAGTAACATGAGGTAATGTGTAACTACAGTAACATGAAGTAATGTGTAACTACAGTAACATGAGGTAATGTGTAACTACAGTAACATGGGGTTTTGTGTAACTACAGTAACATGAGGTAATGTGTAACTACAGTAACATGAGGTAATGTGTAACTACAGTAACATGAGGTAATGTGTAACTACAGTAACATGAGGTTTTGTGTAACTACAGTAACATAGGGTTTTGTGTAACTACAGTAACATGAGGTAATGTGTAACTACAGTAACATGAGGTAATGTGTAACTACAGTAACATGAGGTAATGTGTAACTACAGTAACATGAGGTTTTGTGTAACTACAGTAACATGAGGTTTTGTCCGTTAAGCCACCATGACAGTAAATCAATACATTTTATCACCATCGAATCCAACTTTAAATGTATCCAGTTTGGTCGATACGGATATTGGTAGAACACACATGTATGTGAATGATGTGATCAATCCAATTTGCATTTAAATAGCAGGTTAGATGGATCTATCCATGTATTATATTGTAGATACTATGTACAGTGTTATAACTTTTAGCAGGTTAGATGGATCTATCCATGTATTATATTGTAGATACTATGTAGTGTTATAACTTACTGTGTCAGAGCATGTCAATAACTAATGTATGGTTGTATATTTTGTAAATACTGATAACATGGGTAACATTAGCGTATAGTGTAATGTATTCATTTTCCATGTAAATGTGGCGTCCGTGGTCCATTGTGGCGTCCGTGATTTAGCGTCGGATTTGGTACTCGGGACCTAGCACCCTGTAGTGACCATGAGCAAGACACTTCACTACACATTGCTTAGTAGTATGTACTGTAGTGTATTTCGGCGTGGGTAGAACAGCGGCCCGGCTAGCTCAGTTGGTAGAGCTGTCCGACTAGTGTTCGGGAGGTCGTGGGTTCAAGTCCCACGTCGGGTCACTAACTTTTCTGCTCTTTCTTTGCATGGTCACTGTAGTACTAATACCGCTTAGGTAGACTAAGCCAGGTAAACATATCTACATTTGTGTATGTAAGTCCTTGCACATGGTTCTTCTTCCAATAATGTACAGGGCCCTGCACTCTGAAGCATTGCCATGCATGTACATGATGACTTTACAAGGTACATGTGATGCCTACACTTAAAAGGTTATTACAAGATACTCGGTCAGGCCACGTATGTAGTGTCATTGAGCAAGGCACCTCACACACATTGCTTAACTGCTTAATAGAATAATACTGGTTAATCACTTAGGTCGGCTAAGCATGCCCGGGAAAACATGTCTAGGTCCCAACAAGGGGTTTGACATTAATGGAACATAGATACAAATAAAGGAGAAACAGAAATAAAATGAATTGTGAAACCAAAATTATCACCACTAAAATTAGTCCAAATATTTAGACTTGAAAAATGTGACATTTTACTATCCAGGCATTTTCCAAAATAACAGAATGTTTTTTTTATGTAGCGGTTTTATTTATAGGACTACACTAAAATATACAAAAACCTACCCAGCTATCATTTTCATTTATCCAGTTTTCCACTCGGCTATTAAGGAAACTGCACGTCCATTCTCTTATCCAATCAACCCTGTCCGTGCGTCCATTTTTCATACAGTAAACGGACATAGCGCCCGCGAATGTAAATACCGCTATTACCCGGCCCCAATGAAGCCCGTCCACAATCAACTGGTCAAGAACACCCATATAATTAGTATAATTCATGTCCACCTCGGCACACGATGAACACATTTCGGAAAATTGTGTTTCGTACCGTTTCTCGAATTCCTCGCACAGTTTCCGCACAGTGGTTGTAATTTCGTTATTAGGGTAGTTTCTAGTCGGCGATATTTGATAATTAAATCCAGCTTTTTGTATTGTATACGTCAAATAATCCGACACGATACAGCTCGTGCTAATTGAGAAATCGTCCTCAGCCATTTTCATATTACTTTTGAATGATTTAGAACGCAAAATATTGTGAACTTCGATAACAGTGTGACTTCCTAAGACTACAACACAAACGCTTTTATATCAGTGTGTATGCCTCAGGCTAACAATAACGTCTCGGTTCACCGGGCACGAATATGTTAAACGTTCGGTATTTTCCGTCAGCTATTTTTATTAGCCTTGCTAGTTCGCCAAAAGTATATCCAATCAAAACGCTAGGAATAAATGCAAACCCGATATTTTCGAACAGCTTTTAATGATTTCCCTGGTATCACAGTTGGGTGTCATCGACTTTCACATCGGGTGGAAATCGCTTTTGTTATGTTATGATATGTTATGTTATGTTATGTTATTTCGGGTTTTACGCCTGCATCAGCACCATATTGGGCTATATCGCCGGCGGGCAGTTTACCTAACAACACATTTCCTGGGCAGGCTCCAGCGGTTTTAAACGAGTACTTGAGTGCACCAACCTCCGTAAGACACTGCCAACTTTTTCATATAAATGAGACACGGTCTGAGCGGGGCTCGAACCCGTGACCATCAGTGATGATAGGTTACAGTGGTATACAAGTCACGACCTGTACCACTCGACCACGGGGGCGGACTAAACTCTCTTTTATATATACTATAAATATAGATAGTGGGTACGGATTCAACTGTTGTCCGCCTCCGTGGACGAGTGTGTGTGGGTGTGTTTTACGCTTATTTATCGTCGCAACCGGTTACCCATATGAGCGACGCCTCCTGAAGATATTAGTCATTTTAGATTTTGGAGGATAGTGCAATGATAAAGACAGAAACTCATTCCAGAGTCTCCTCTGGTTCTTTTACGTGGACGGTGTAAAGCACCGACACGAGACCTCGGTTTAAAGTCCCAACATAAAGACTGTTAATTTTATTAGGGTCAGACGGGGGATCGAACCTGCGAGCTGGATTCCTGGTCCATCGTGTTAACCACTGGACTGCGTATCCATAGTCAAGTGGTTACGGTCCGACGGGGGATCGAACCTGATATATGTAGGCCCTATGTATGTTCTATTAATGCCAAACCCCTTGCGGGGACCTAGACAGTGTATTGTTTTCATAGTGCAATATTTTATTGATACAGTTATATTAAAAGGTTAAGGACAATACTAATTATTGTTTATTCATGTAGGCTACCCGAAACTATGTGCATTAAATCAGGAAGCTAGATAGACAAATCAAAAAGACTACGCTCACTGTCACCAGGATGTATTTGATTGACATCTCTAGGTTCCAGCTGTCACTCAACAGCTACTTGTGTGTGTTTTACGTTTATTTATCGTCGCTACCGATTGCCCATATGAGCGACGCCTCCTGAAGAGATTAGTCATTTTAGATTTTGGAGGATAGTGCATGATACAGACAGACCCATTCCAGAGTCTCCTCTGGTTCTTTTACATGCACGGTGTAAAGCACCGACACGATACATCGGTGTAACGTCCCATCTGAAAGACTGTTAATTTGTTAGGGCTAGACCACAGGGATTCGGCACGTTTGGGTGTACTAGTATATATATTTAAGTAAGTATATATACTAGTACCCCCAAACGTGCCGAATCCCTGTGGGTTAGACGGGGGATCGAACACAGCTACTTGTAATAATTTATTTCCATATATATAATGGAAGTCGTGATAGCACAGTGGTAGCGCGTTTGCTTCAGGTGCGAAAGACCCGTCGTTCGAGCCCCGCTGGAGCCGTTACGATCGTGTCCTTAGGCAAGGCATTTAAATCCCGCACTGTATCTTCTCTCTCCCTCGTGGCGATGGATTACATCAGGCACGAGGGTTCGAGAGTGATTAGTATAAGTTGTAAGAACTTGTTTCGCAATCGGGGCTAAAATAAATTTATATAAACTAATTTATTTCCACCAAGAAACTATAGGCTCTATCGGGATTCTAGGTTCCTGGCCCTATATATGCATATTGATATTCGTATCCCCTTAATTGTTAACACGCTGGACTGGTAATCCAGGGATCGCAGGTTCGAGCCCCCAGTCTGACCATAATAAAATTAACAGTCTTCCGGACGGGAATTTAAACCGAGGTCTCGTGTCGGTGCTTTACACCGTGCACGTAAAAGATCCAGAGGAGACTCTGTATGCCCTATATACGTATATATACATGTATATGTATTGTTGTTTACGGGTAGGGGGGGCCTACAAGCTGTATTGAGGGTTGGGAGTAATTAGCCTGGTTTTCAGCCTGTCGATTTTTTACCAATTTACTGCTGGCAAAATGACATCGTTGATATTATCAGAAACACAATACGGCCCAATTAATGATATTTTGTGTTTTACGTTTGTTTATCGTTGCTACCGGTTGCCCATATGAGCGACGCCTCCTGAAGAGATTAGTCATTTTAGATTTTTGGAGGATAGTGAAATGATACAGACAGAGACCCATTCCAGAGTATCCTCTGGTTCTTTTACTTGCACGGTGCATAGCACCGACACGAGACCTCGGTTTAAAATCCCACCTGAAAGACTGTTAATTTTATTAGGGTCAGATGGGGAATCGAACCTGCAATCCCTGGATTACCATATATCAACGCCTGTTCCCAGGCTAGGGAGTAACATGTAGAGGAGTAATATGTAGATGTACCTGATATAATAATTATTGCATACATAAATATGTATGGACAATAATAATATTAATATATAGATGTTTGTAATATACAATATGCCCTACTGTTGCGTAAAGCAGCATTACATCGTATGAAATAAAATATATTTGAAAAATTCAATTTTTACGTATGGGTAGCAATGCTGCTACACATTCTAACATTATACGTTGTATGCTTATGTTCATTTTGTAAACAGTGTTTTTTTGCGATAAAACAAACTCGAAACCGAAAGTACGACTTTCCGATTCAATCGGTCACGCACTTGTTTACAACCGGAACGCATCGTCCGCACTTGTTTACATTCGGAATGCATCGTCCCCATTTGTCCCACGTTGTCATTTTTAAATAAATGACTTGATATGTTGATTCATACCTCTGTTAGCTAAGTCTTTTAGGGGCATGTCTACATCCCGCGAGGGGTTCGACATTAGAGGAAGATAGATAGATAGTCTTTCATGTTCAAAATATATACGTTGTTTTCTACATCCTCTGTTGTTTCACGCATGCGCGCTGTGCGTGTTACATTTCGTGTGTTGATAAACAAATTCGCGTATACAACTGTTTAAATTTATTGGAATTTTATCGTTTCTGAGCAATTATTTCGATTTTTGTTAACACACACACATTAGTATTTATAGTTTACCCAAAAAATCCTTTATTACGATGTAATGCTGCTTTAAATATCTTTGAATGGTTGTTTCTTAAATGTTGTAACTATTGATCTACTGTATGCATCAGTGCTATTATGCTACCATTAACTTTGATGCCATTATTGATTCTATATTTTACGAGGCATAAAAATAGATCTATCCTGACGTTACAGACTTTTTTTCATGTTAAACCAATCTTTAATTCCTTAGCTGTTTTACTTATATTGTCATTCTAACATAATTATTGGAAACTAGCTAATGTGAGTTATTAGTTAACCCATTTTATTCTGGATACCATTCAAGCAGTATTTGCAAAGAACATAGAGCCAGATCAACCACCACGGAATATTGCCGTCTGATCAGGCTATATGCTGTTTGCTATTCAGATGATCTTGCTAAGACACTTGGCTATGTAGCAAGCAACATAGATCCTGATCAGCACGCTGCGGCTGATCTGGATCTATGTTGTTTGCAAAAGCCTTTAAATGTATCCAGAATGAAATGGGTTAATGGATAATTATTTGTCAATTATAAAATATTCTTTTATAGTTTGCCATACAGCATGACACAGGTAACATGATATGTTGGTAAACAAACTATTTACCAGTTCGCCGTTAGTTTGCCATACAGCATGACACAGGTAACATGATATGTTGGTAAACACACTATTTACCAGTTCGCCGTTAGTTCAAGGCTGTCACTTTCATCAAAGATTATCGCTCAAATCATCTTTTAAAATAATATTAGAAAGGCTGTTCGGTGATGTCAGAAATGTAGGCTATTGATAAATCAGAGATGGTCGTAGGCATAATGTTGACAAAGATGTGTATGTACGTAGGCCTACGTACACTGTCGAGTAACAGGAGCTTGACATGTAACCCACATGCACCAAAAGTATCGGACATATATATATATATATAACCCAAGGTATCAGCAACCTAGATCATTTTTTTTATTTAACTTTATTTAACGTCGCTACCGGTTGCCCATTAGAGTAACTGGCAGTTAACCTAACAACACCTTTCCTGGGCAGGCTCCAGTAGTTAACCAGTACTTGGTGCACCAACCTCCGTAAGAGAATCGGTCTGAGTGGGGCTTGAACCTGTGACCATCAGTACTGATAGGTTAGCCTGGGTTCCAGTCTGTCGATTTTTAACTTCTGGCAAAATGACATCATCAGAAACTCAATACGGCCCAATTAATAGTCTCAGTGTAAAATATATGTATTTGACTGACCAGGCAAAATATATCAACGCCTGTTCCCAGGCTACTGATAGGCTACAATGGTATACAAGTCAGTTACATTAATCACTCGACCACAGAGGCGGCCATCAACTAACCTAGTACATGTACTATTTATAAGGCCTGTCTACATAAGACTATCAAATAGTGTCAGTGAAGGTCGTTTGCTTCCAGATGATATATATTTAATATATGCTATCTTTATTGAACTCTACTTATGGTACATATTCCCGAGACGAACAGGAAACGGCAAGTAAATTAACCCATTTCATTCTGGATACCGTTCAAACAGTATTTGCAAAGAATATAGAGCCAGATCAACCGCCACGGAACGTAACGTCTAATCAGGTTCTATGCTGTTTGCTATTCAGATGATCGTGCTAAGACACTTGGCCATGATGCAAACAACATAGATCCTGATCAGCACGCAGCGTCACGCTGCGGCTGATCTGGTTCTGTGTTGTTTGCAAAAGCCTTTAAATGTATCCAGAATGAAATGTGTTAAGCAACTATTTTCCTGATCAAACAAAGTTACATGAAGACGGAAAACAGTCACCTGATATTTCAGTTGATGCAAATGAAAACACTTAATTCTACTAAGATGTTACCGTCTGATGTTAAATATGTCATGAAGTCTCTGCCTGTTGATAAAACCACCTCAGGTCTTGCCGAACTAAGCAACCGTGTTTTACCTGAATGCTGTCACGAGTTATCCTCACCTGTCAGTGTAGTAAAGTCCCAGCTAACTGGAAACGTGCTAACGTCTGTGCTATTCATCAAGAAATTTCACTGCTCAGTTATGTTGAAGAGGTTTTCGAAATAATTATTTATAAACAGCGTTTCATCCACATCTTATTGAATGTTCACGAGACTGGCAGGTAGCATATCAGTCTTAAGTATAGTTGTGCATGTTTTAAACATGTCACTTAGTGTGGATTTACTGACCTTTGAACATTTGTATAGCACAACACTTGTCATGCTTCATCTCCAAATTCCCTCGAGTTTTTTAAAAACCATATTCAGTGTTTTATCTCTCCTGAAAAGTTGTATACATGCATGCTCGGCATTTCAAATGGACACTCGATAAGGTACTGCTTCATATTACTGCATACACCTTCTTATTACAATGACTAAAACCTATAATTCATTGCCATGCTTTTATGACTCCACTATGTGGAGACATAAATTTTAAAAACAATTTTTAGTTTTCTTTGATGTCAGCAGAGCTTTTGATACAGTCTGGCACCATAAAACTAGACATTCAGGCATCCATGGGAACATATTACCATGGCTAAATGACTACCTCAGCTGCGGCGCCAATGAGTAGTCGATGTCCTTCAACGTTCTATCATCGGACCTATGTGATTTCTTGTTTATATAGACATATTCGAGAACATTTTAACATCAAATATAAACCTTTTCTTGTGATGGTATAGGCGATATTTGTGTTTATTAGTGTAAAATAGGATTTTATTTCATCGAGTGGTCACCGAAATTTATTTGTATTCCTCTTTTTCTTTTATGATATCCAATGGGTTTGGCTAATATAATAGTTGTTATCAAATTGTATGCATTATAACTGCCCCTGTTGGGGGCCTCATTTCTCCACAATGCACAACTACTTAATATGTTAGTGTGAACGTCCGTAATAAGAAATAGTTCCGGCATAATTTTCAAGTTACTTTCTGTTTGCTGTCAACATTAAAAACTAGACTACACACATTCATTAGATTATATTGCTTTATAAAGTTTATAATTAACTGTTCATGATTTTCAGAAAATAGCTAAAACACAAAAGTACATCCAACTGCGGAGGAATACGAAACTCAAGCAGTGACAGAGAAAATGCCATCTTTAACTGAGAAAACTCAATCATTCATTGGAAAGCATAAAAGAAACCAGCCTTTATATTGTTAAAAGTACCCAAACTGTGGCTAATAATCTTCTTGTGATGGCTCAGTGGTCTAGCATCCCATTGTTAGAAATTGTCTTTTACTGCTACCATCATGGCCTGGAGTTTGTTCCCCTATCACGTGGCGTCCGTGGTCCAGTGGTAGAGCGTCGGATTTGGAATCGATGGTCCCAGGTTCGATACACGTATGTAGTGTCATTGAGCAAGGCACCTCACACACATTGCTTAGTACTGGTTAATCGCTTAGGTCGGCTATCCCTGCCCAGGAAAACATGTCTAGGTCCCCGAGAGGGGTTTGACATTAATGGAACATACATACATACATCATGGGCAAGTGATAAAATGATGACTCAGCAGACCATAGAGGCAAATATAATTTTGATATGTATGTATGCCAGCACGTGTAGTACTTGGTGGATATGCGGCTACCAGTATAAACATCGCAGCAAAACTAGTCAATATGGAAAATTATATATGCCCGGACCACAGGGATTCGGCACGTTTGGGGGTACTAGTATATATATTTAAGTACTTAAATATATATACTAGTACCCCCAAACGTGCCGAATCCCTGTGGCCCGGACACGCAAATATGGCACATATAGAAATGACAGTAGAAGTTGTAACAATATTCAAAGTTGTTTTTATTAACAATACATGACATGCAAATGAAAAGTATAAAGTAATGAATTAGCATTTGTCTCTAAAATAATATACCATACATGTACTTCTTACATAAAGTGGTCTTTACAACATGTCGCCTCAAACTATTAATAGAAAGTGAATGAAGAAGCTTGATGATGTTTATATCAAAGTGTGCAAATAATGATTACGCAATACTAACTAATGATGTACAAGCTGCTCTTACGTGGTCTTTCTAACTTAAAATGTAAATGTACAAGCTGCTCTTACGTGGTCTTTCTAACTTAAAATGTAAATGTACAAGCTGCTCTTACGTGGTCTTTCTAACTTAAAATGTAAATGTACAAGCTGCTCTTACGTGGTCTTTCTAACGTAAAATGTAAATGTACAAGCTGCTCTTACGTGGTCTTTCTAACGTAAAATGTAAGTGACTACAAGTACTGAATTCATAAAACATAAATCCCGCTTTAAGGTCGTATTTGTTCTCTCCTTTACACCACGATTTTTGGGGTTTTAAAGTTGCACCAACAGCTTTGGTGATATGGCGACTCTCCAGCTGTTATTGTTGGAGGAAGACCCTGGATGCCCTTCCCACCCAGCAGTATTTCAGGCACAGATGGGGTCCTGGATAGAACCACCGACCATCCATAAACCAGCTGGATAGTTTCCGCATATGAACAAATTGCACTTTACGCCATTACATAGCATGTACGTTTATAAATTCAGTATTCCATTTACATGTTATGGTATTTCTATGTAAATGGTATACATTGTACCTGTAATGTAAATACCATTCTATTGCATAAGGGAGACAACTTAATTCACAACTGTATTTAAAAGATACTTATGAAGGTTATTTTGTTTAAAAGAGTTGTTTCCCCTTACATACATGCAGGTTTGGCGGTTATAAAACTTCTCAAATTTCGAGTAATATGATTGGTTGAGTCTAGAGATTTGCTCTTGGTTCAACCAATCAGAGAGATTGAGATTGAGGTCTAGATTTTCTAAACGTTTTTATAACCTCTAGACCAGTTTATACAGTCAGTATTCAGTACACATATTCTATTTAAGTGAGAAAGCAATACATAGGAGAAACAGTCAGTAAGAATATATTGCCATTCTACACATTTCTGCCATTGTGTATTTGTTTATTAAATGTTTTATTTTAATTCTTCTCAATTTAAGTCCCTAATTAACAAGAAGTCCCAATGGGGGGGGGGGCTAAGTCACCACTCATCTGAATTCAAATACAGTTTGAAAAAAGGACTTTACAGTGCTTACAAATGATTTAATGTATTGGTATTGATCCAAATTTATTGATGGATAGACCTATACATATGATAAGTAGGCATCATATTCCAGGATTCACTAGGCTAAGTTAGATCACACATTCTATCAACTCTATGACAAACATTAGTCAGTTACTGCCCCTGAATACTCCTAAAAGTAGATTGGTCCTCTTAATTGGTTTCCTCTGTTTTTATCGTTGCTTCCTTTGCAGTTTTTTCTATTACCTCCCTTGGGCAGATAATGTCTGATTTATCTAGAAATGTATATTGGTCCTTTTAATTGGAATCCTTCGTTTTTACCATTGTTCCTTAACCAGATGTTGCAGTATGTAAATAATTAATAACATTTCTACAGTAAAGTATCATTGGATAAACTGTAGGATATGTCGAGATTTAATAATCATAAAATGAGAAAATGGATCAAAATTGATAGCATGTGCTGCAAAGGAAACAACGATAAAAACAGAGGAAACCGATTAATAATAAAGAGTATTGAGGAGAGAGTTACTGACCAATATCTCTCTCACTAATTGTCATACTCTGACTCCATTCAGTTTTTGTAAAGTCGTACACGTACACTTGCTAGTAATGGGTATAAAAATGCCCTGTGCTAAATAAGTACAGTAGTAAATGTAATTAAAATTGATGCCAAACACTATCTAGGAATTACCCAAGTACTTACGCTCAGTGTATGACTGTATATTTTATATCAAATATGGCTTAATTCAAATGTAATTAAATTAAATATAAAACAAGTAATTTTCATATAAAACAATTGCACTAAAATTTAAAATGGGATTTCAACAAAAACGAATTAAAGAATAAAAACACCAAAAAATAAACATAATAATAACACTAACAAGGGGGTTTAAATACAAAAAGTTTCATGAATATTATGGAAAAGGGCCATAACTAATGTTACTAGAACTAGTGGCCTGACCTGATTGCTTCTCTTTGTGTATAAAAGCAGTAAAATATGAAAAAAACTTTAAAGGATCTCGTTGTCAGATGTTCATAAATGTTTGGTCGAAAAATTGTCCTCTATAATCAATAACAATAACATTTGGACACAAACATTATACCGTCCCTACTCGCCTATAAGACAAGTTTTTTACCACCAGATTATGAACTCAAAGTCTTATAATAAATGAGTTCATAAAAAAATAATTCATAATTACATTTTAGAAAAGAAAGTACTCTGACACTGAAAATATCTTCAATTTGCTCTGGCCAAAAATGCGATTTATGCAATGGTCTGGTGTCAATTTTATCAACCCATCTTATATGCGATGAGAACCAAGGTAGGGGGATCATCTTAAGGCGAATATGGATGGTACATATTTAAAAAAAAAACAATTCATGCTAAGAAAATATACATGTATGACATTGTGTATTCTTTGCTTGAAGGCACGTACCTGAATATATCCTGTAAATGTTCAACAACACGCATCAGAGTTATTATGTAATAATCAATAATTATTTTCACTAATAACTAACTACCTAAATAAGTCTGTTTCAAGTCGTCATCCGAAAAATGTTCTAACATAACTGGACTAAATATGAAGTTGATCTATTGTGATTATAATAACTAATTTTGAAATAATAAATATCCCTGCTATATGAATCAATGAAAATGGTTAGTATATTAACCCTTTGCATGTTTGCGTCTGATCAGGATCTATGTTGTTTGCTATTCTGCTAAATGTTTTAGCTCTACTATCCTAATAGCAAACAGCATAGAGCCTGATCAGACGACACATTCTGTGCCATCTGATCTGGCTCGATGCTATTTGCAAAATTGATATTTTTCTGCCGCTACCGTGCATAGGGTTAACAACATTATTTTGGTCCCTTATTACTATCAGCTTCAAAAATTAGATCATTGGTTTTTGTTCAGGTCGTGCGGTTTCCTCCCGCACAAATGACAATATAGTTTATTTTGGCCTCTGACGACGAGTTCCTTTAAGAAATAATTTAATCGATAAAACTGTTTCCATAGCAATAATCTTAATAGAAGTACAATAAAAGTATTCACTTTGTACAATAGAAACATGTTCCGATAAAATAATGACAATACATTCAGAAATGGTTGCTATTGGTAACACTAGGGTACATTTGCAGTATAGTACCATTTCAAGAAAAAAAAGCTGATATAAACGTTAAATGCCAAGCAGCAAAGGATTAAACCTAGAACATATACCAACATCGATATTAACTCTGCATTTTGGGTAAAATAAAAACTATAAATAGTTCAAATAACTGTAGCAGACAACAATTCATTAAATGCATTTTTTCTTATTTGTAACTGAAATTTCAATAGAACTTTGTTTCGTCACAGCACAATTCTAATGAACGGTTATTGTCATCACTAGCTTGCGAAGAGTTAACCCGTTCAACACCACATACCTCTAAATTGGCTTACAAAAAAGTGTAGATCCAGATGAGCTATTTCTAGAATTTTTTTACCCATTTTGATAAATGAACTGATCCAAATGTAATTTTGTTATTAATTTATTGGTCTAAAAATATCATGGACCAGTCCATGTCAGTTACTTGGTGTTGAAAGAGTTAATAGTCATTATGACATACCGCAACATGTACAACGTTATTAGTCTTACAATAGAACATTAACAAGAAAATGTATCAGTGTCTGGGGGTGACCCGATGGGTTTTGATCGAGGTAGACCCCAGACACACATGTATTGTAGGAGGTTGTTCCAAACCTTGATATTTCCAAAGGCAGATGTACAGTGCTGTCATACAATGGGTGCTGCAAAAACAATTTATAATAAAAAAAGCTTTGATAGAATTGGGCAATAACTGTTAACAAATTGAAAAACAACCAAAAATAAAACACTTTATCTTTTCTATAAAAACCTTTTCTTTCTTTTCTCAACAGTTTTACTCATTTGTTAGCCCAATTCATCAAAGCACATACAATTAGCACATTGGTTAGCACGCTTGCTTCTCACCAATGCAACCCGGGTTCGATACTCGGACCGGAAAGTATGCGAGATGGTACTGTGGTCGCCAGATCGGACAGGTGGGTTTTTTCCCGGGTACTACGGTTTCCTCCCACACGATTGACCACATCTACGCTCTCATCTGCGCCAACGAGAGTGATTAATATAAGTTGTTAAAGCTTGTTTCATAATCGTTGTAAATAAATAAAAGTTTAAAATCACATAAGTTTGTCTTGTAGAAAAAAAAAATTTTAATTATTTTTTTAGCACCCATTATACTATCAAAGCAATGTTACGTCTGCCTGTGGATATTTCAAGATATTACGCACAAAGTTCATGTACTATAACTAACTTATTGCAGTGATTAAACAAGGAAAACAAAGCAATTAGAGACAAATTAATATTGAACGCCGAACATTTTGGTTTAACATTTCATTTATGTCGAAATAAAAATTAGGAGACATTGAAGGTGGTCAATGATACAAGACTAAAGCATAATCACACTTGTACTATTAATGAATTGCAAACAAATATTATGTGCGGCAAAATGATTCTACGTTTGTACAAGGTATTAAATTAAATAGCTACACAAATATTTAGATTAATTGTATAGATTATCACAACCAGAAAACTGTTCAGATATATATATATATATTCATATTTACATCTATTTCTACAATGTACTACAAGAAGGTCCGAGACGCTCACCTGTCTGTACATTTTTATTTCTGTGTTCGGTTTCTTTAAGGGATTCCTGGAAGAAGTCAGTTTAGGAAACACTTTGGGAGAAGTAAAAACGTTTGATCAAGAGTGCCAAATTGCCAATTCTCAGAGTGTCATACCAAGTTTCATAAAGGATCATAACATAACCATATTTGGTCTACTAGTTATCTCAGAGTGTCATACCAAGTTTCATAAAGGATCATAACATAACCATATTTGGTCTACTAGTTATCTCAGAGTGTCATACCAAGTTTCATCAAAATTGGCAAAGTGGTTTGGGGAGATGTTGTTTGTAGAAATTGTGAATTGTGACATTCTGGTTCTTTAAAGGAGGCCTTTAACATATTGGTCTTTAAGAAGCTCAGATATGACTAATAGTAATATCGAGTAAACGTCCATACTCGCCTATAAGACACATTTTTATCACCAAATTATGGCCTCAAGTGGCTTACCGTCTTGTAAGTGAGTGGTCAATGGTATCAATAGTTACGTTGACAATAAGTACCCTGACACTGAACATTTCTTCAACTTGCACTGGCTAAACATGTAATTTATACTTGTGTCTGGTGTCCATTTTATCAACCTGTCTTATATGTGAGTGCATGCCATAACCCACAGATATGACCAATGTTTGGAGGGGTGGGGGTAGTTTTATAGACGAGAGCGCCTTATAGGCGAGCATGGATGGTAGTGGATTCTTAAATAAACGTTACTGTTTATTGCTTGTGACATTATTGGCTGTAAATAATAATGGTGTATCTATGTGCAAGTAAACTTGCATAAATTATGCAAATTATGTTTTGAATTTGTCAAACACTGGAATGCGGATATAGCATTACATAGACTGAGAGACGACATGGAGAAGAAGTGATGCTAAATGCCAGACAATACTGTATACGGAGTTAACCCATTCAACCCCAAGTAACTGACATGGACTGGTCCACTATATTTTTAGACCAATAAATGAATAAGAAAATTACATTTAGACAAATTCATTTATCAAAATGGGTAATTTCGTCTAAAATAGTAATATTACTGGCAAAAAGTGCAGATCCTGATGAGACGGCTCGTCACGAGCCGGCTCATCTGGATCTACACTTTTTGTAAGCCTATTTAGAGGCCTGTGGTGTTGAAAGGGTTAATATCTCGGACTGAGTACCTGAACTAAACACAAACACTTCACAACAAATAAATGCTGAATAGGAAACGACAATATTGTGTCCAGCACATATAATGCAATCTATGATTTATATCGCACACATACGCGTAGAGCACTTCTACCAATAAAGCATTTAACAACACATCCAAGCAGTCAGGATAGCACAACTACCGGTAATTATATAAAATACATTTATTCTCATTTCTACAAAACATCACCTGAATCATCATCAATCATGCCAAAACAATTAACCACCACAGAGCTGTTTTCAAAAGATCCCCAAAACGAACATTTTAATACAAAGAGCTAACATTAGCGCAATAAAAAACAACATTTATACAGTACATTCAATAAACACAGACAAAATTTAGCCGAGGTCAGCACATTGTCAAAAATAGGGAGTTAACTTGTATTTGACACAATAACAAATGCTAGATTTTACAGCGGTATATCGTCAATGGGTGTGGATTTTACAGCGGTATATCGTCAATGGGTGTGGATTTTACAGCGGTATATCGTCAATGGGTGTGGATTTTACAGTGGTATATCGTCAATGGGTGTGGATTTTACAGTGGTATATCGTCAATGGGTGTGGATTTTACAGTGGTATATCGTCAATGGGTGTGGATTTTACAGTGGTATATCGTCAATGGGTGTGGATTTTACAGTGGTATATCGTCAATGGGTGTGGATTTTACAGTGGTATATCGTCAATGGGTGTGGATTTTACAGTGGTATATCATGTAATTGACTATGCAGACTATCACATAGTATATATGGTAAGTGATCTGAGGATGTACGACACCTTAAGGAACCTTATAATTGACTATGCGGACTATCCCATAGTATATATGGTAAGTGATCTGAGGATGTATGACACCTTAAGGAACCTTGTAATTGACTATGCAGACTATCACATAGTATATACGGTAAGTGATCTGAGGATGCAAGACACCATAATGAGAATTAACCTTGTACTGTGCGGACTATCACATAGTATATACGGTAAGTGATCTGAGGATGTACGACACCTTAAGGAATTAACCATGTAATTGACTATGCGGACTATCACATAGTATATACAGTAAGTGATCTGAGGATGTACGACACCTTAAGGAACCATGTAATTGACTATGCGGACTATCACATAGTATATATGGTAAGTGATCTGAGGATGTACGACACCTTAAGGAACCATGTAATTGACTATGCGGACTATCACATAGTATATACAGTAAGTGATCTGAGGATGTACGACACCTTAAGGAACCATGTAATTGACTATGCGGACTATCACATAGTATATACGGTAAGTGATCTGAGGATGTACGACACCTTAAGGAACCATGTAATTGACTATGCGGACTATCACATAGTATATATGGTAAGTGATCTGAGGATGTACGACACCTTAAGGAACCATGTAATTGACTATGCGGACTATCACATAGTATATACAGTAAGTGATCTGAGGATGTACGACACCTTAAGGAACCATGTAATTGACTATGCGGACTATCACATAGTATATACGGTAAGTGATCTGAGGATGTACGACACCTTAAGGAACCATGTAATTGACTATGCGGACTATCACATAGTATATATGGTAAGTGATCTGAGGATGTATGACACCTTAAGGAACGATGTAATTGACTATGCGGACTATCACATAGTATATACAGTAAGTGATCTGAGGATGCAAGACACCATAATGAGAATTAACCTTGTACTGTGCGGACTATCACATAGTATATACGGTAAGTGATCTGAGGATGTACGACACCTTAAGGAACCATGTAATTGACTATGCGGACTATCACATAGTATATATGGTAAGTGATCTGAGGATGCAATACACCATAATGAGAATTAACCTTGTACTGTGCGGACTATCACATAGTATATACGGTAAGTGATCTGAGGATGTACGACACCTTAAGGAACCATGTAATTGACTATGCGGACTATCACATAGTATATATGGTAAGTGATCTGAGGATGCAAGACACCATAATGAGAATTAACCTTGTACTGTGCGGACTATCACATAGTATATACGGTAAGTGATCTGAGGATGTACGACACCTTAAGGAACCATGTAATTGACTATGCGGACTATCACATAGTATATACGGTAAGTGATCTGAGGATGTACGACACCTTAAGGAACCATGTAATTGACTATGCGGACTATCACATAGTATATACAGTAAGTGATCTGAGGATGCAAGACACCATAATGAGAATTAACCTTGTACTGTGCGGACTATCACATAGTATATACGGTAAGTGATCTGAGGATGTACGACACCTTAAGGAACCATGTAATTGACTATGTGGACTATCACATAGTATATACGGTAAGTGATCTGAGGATGTACGACACCTTAAGGAACCATGTAATTGACTATGCGGACTATCACATAGTATATATGGTAAGTGATCTGAGGATGCAAGACACCATAATGAGAATTAACCTTGTACTGTGCGGACTATCACATAGTATATACGGTAAGTGATCTGAGGATGTACGACACCTTAAGGAACCATGTAATTGACTATGTGGACTATCACATAGTACATACGGTAAGTGATCTGAGGATGTACGACACCTTAAGGAACCATGTAATTGACTATGCGGACTATCACATAGTATATATGGTAAGTGATCTGAGGATGCAAGACACCATAATGAGAATTAACCTTGTACTGTGCGGACTATCACATAGTATATACGGTAAGTGATCTGAGGATGTACGACACCTTAAGGAACCATGTAATTGACTATGTGGACTATCACATAGTACATACGGTAAGTGATCTGAGGATGTACGACACCTTAAGGAACCATGTAATTGACTATGCGGACTATCACATAGTATATATGGTAAGTGATCTGAGGATGTACGACACCTTAAGGAACCATGTAATTGACTATGCGGACTATCACATAGTATATATGGTAAGTGATCTGAGGATGTACGACACCTTAAGGAACCATGTAATTGACTATGCGGACTATCACATAGTATATATGGTAAGTGATCTGAGGATGTATGACACCTTAAGGAACAATGTAATTGACTATGCGGACTATCACATAGTATATACAGTAAGTGATCGGAGGATGTATGACACCTTAAGGAACCATGTAATTGACTATGCGGACTATCACATAGTATATACAGTAAGTGATCTGAGGATGCAAGACACCATAATGAGAATTAACCTTGTACTGTGCGGACTATCACATAGTATATATGGTAAGTGATCTGAGGATGTATGACACCTTAAGGAATTAACCATGTAATTGACTATGCGGACTATCACATAGTATATATGGTAAGTGATCTGAGGATGTACGACACCTTAAGGAACCATGTAATTGACTATGCGGACTATCACATAGTATATACAGTAAGTGATCTGAGGATGTACGACACCTTAAGGAACCATGTAATTGACTATGCGGACTATCACATAGTATATACGGTAAGTGATCTGAGGATGTACGACACCTTAAGGAATCATGTAATTGACTATGCAGACTATCACATAGTATATACGGTAAGTGATCTGAGGATGTACGACACCTTAAGGAATCATGTAATTGACTATGCGGACTATCACATAGTATATACGGTAAGTGATCTGAGGATGTACGACACCTTAAGGAACCATGTAATTGACTATGCAGACTATTCCAGGACCTGAAGACCTTCAATCTCTCTTGGGTCTACAATCACAACTTCATCAGGATCACGACTATGCCAGAAATACACAAATTCAACAGATATAATCAATCAAAATTGTGAGGCAACAGATGGTTTTTGTTTAAATGTAAATGTTATTGTCTACAAAACGTGGCAATACATGAACCCACAGGCATTTGTAGTCTCGACAACATATATACAAAACAAAAATGTTAAAAGCTGTATCCCATCCATCAACAAATGTTGTAAAATTGATCAAAAGATCCAGTAATGATCAGATTGGAAACCCCTCCCGCGATTTAAGAACACATCAAAATACAACATTGACTCGGCACAATATGTTGTTGTTGTTTTTGGTATACAACTGTGTTTTTGTCAGATACATATTCTCAAAAAGAATAGTAGATTTTTCCAAAAAACATTTGTTTATCTTTTGGGGTTTAAAGCAGCATTACATCGTATGAAATACGAGATATTTGAAAAATTCAATTTTTACGTATGGGTAGCAATGCTGCTACACATTCTAACATTATACTTTGTATGCTTATGTTCATTTGGTAAACAGTGTTGTTTCACGTATGCGCGCTGTGCGAGTTGACATTTCGTGTGTTGATAAACAAATTCGTGTATACGACGGTTTAAATTTATTGGAATTTTATCGTTTCTGAGCGACTATTTCGATTTTTGTAAACACACACACATTAGTATTTATATTTTACCCAAAACATCCTTTATTACGATGTAATGCTGCTTTAATAGTGTACCAAAATCTTAGGTCATATGGTGACTTTCCATGGAATTATTGGTGGAGGAAGACACCAGATGCCCCTCTAAGGTGTATTTCAGACATGGGTGGACAAACAGTTAGAATCACCCAAACTACCGCAAGCCAGATGGATAGCTTCCTCACTTGAAAGAAAACAGTTAGCCACACCCTGGAGGTGGCATTTGTTTAATATTTGATTCTATACTCCATTGGTAACCATGTGATATGGTTGCTTAGGGATAGTTTAATTGAAATTTATCCAAACAATGACCATTGGTGAGTAGTATATATGTACAAACACCCGTTGATCACATACCTATATAACATAGTTTCATGCACGGGTTTTGAATGCTTGTTTACATACATTTACTATACAAACAAATGTTGTGGAAGTCGTGATAGCGCAATGGTAGCACGTTCGCTTCAGGGGCAAAATGTCCATAGTTTGAGCCACGCTTGAGTCGTTACAATTGTGCCCTTAGGCAATGTATTTAAATTCAACGTTGCCTCTTCTCTCTCCCTCGTGGCGATGGATTCCATCAGGAATGAGATCTCGAGAGTGCTTAATATAAGTTGCAAGAAGTTGTTTCGCAATCGAGTTAAAATAAATTTGTACACACTAAGCAAATAGTGTCTATGACATTTGTTTATTAGTTGCATTATTTAGTTTCTGAATGCAAATAATTATATACTCATTACGCTATAGAAGCAAATTATGATCAATAGATAGCGAAATAATGTACTAAATACTCTCATTTATTCCTATTTTATGCCACTTTAACAGCAACATGCAAGTAGTCTAAATGTCAGAAGCTAACAGACTTCAGGGCTGTCCGATTATCGCAGTGGTTAGCACACTTGCTTCTCACCAATGCAAACCGGGTTCGATCCTCGGACCGGGAAGAATGTCAGATGGTACGGTGGTAGTCAGATCGGACAGGTGGGTTTTCTCCGGGTACTCCGGTTTCCTCCCGCACGAATGACCACATTTACGCTTTCATCTGCACCAACGAGAGTGATTAATATAAGTTGTTGTAAAATAAATAAAGTTTAAATTAACAGACTTCGCAATCTGGAATTCCACTTGACAACACTGATTCGTGACTTCAAGGGAAAGCACTACTGTATATGCATGTCATAAATAATTACATAAAAAGATAGATCCCACATTGAAACTGTGCCGTATTTCATATTAATAACAGAATGTGATGCACAAAAATATATATGAGATAGAAATTTGTGAATCCTGCCTTGTAAAAATTTATATATTTCCGTATCTGAATATTTACTAGTACATCACTATTGCATTTCCTTCATTTCCATCGGGATATGAACTATATTGGGTGTGTTTACACTTAGCATGGAGGCCTTTGGCCTCCACACACATTAACCACACCAGATGTAGTTCATACCCGATGGAAACGATTAAACCACGATTCATTCATTAAATAATAATTTCTTCATTGTTTTTAAGCAAGTTTTTCACTATCTGCCCAATAATGAATTGTTTTTATTTATATGAAAATTATTTTACAATATATAACAAAAACAACCTGTGAATGTGGTAACCTATATTGAAAGTCCCACATGCTGTTTCTTCTTCAAAGCTTAGCATAAACTACTGTTGGTAAAGTTACTCATGAATTTGTCAACAAAAACTATATATATAAAAGATAGCTTACAAATAGTGAAACGTAAATTAAATCTGCATTCACAATTTGTAAACCATCGCCTTCTCGCGCCTTCTCGCGCCTTCTCCATGTACAACACATTCCAACTAGATACATGTAAATGTATTAGGGGCTTTAACTAACAAGAAGCATCATCTGACCCCTAAATCAGTGCTTCTCACACATCCCAAGTGTGATCACCATCCCCCCTCTACCCCCTTCCCCTCTCCCACCCCCCTCTCCCACCATGGTTGATGTGTTATCCCTATGGTGTGTTGCAGACTTTATTCCACAGATGCATACGTGGATGTCTTATATGTCTTAATGTTAATTGAACCAATTCTTCTGATGTTGTCCAGTAAGATACACTGGCCCATTATGAAGCAGTCCTTCTATTCAAATGTTTTTATCTATTCAGTATGTGCATTTTAACCATATTTATTTTACTTTTCTTAATATTTTTTAACGATTTTTTTTTATGTTTTATTTTTTTTATTCCTACCAAATTGTTGTCTTTAATGTTGACTATTGCAATGTATGTTGTAAAAATGTCTTACTATGCTAAATTAATATTAACCACTTTTGAACGTATAATTTCTGTATGACAAGACTGCTATACAAATCTGGTATAATAATAATAATTTTGTTGAAATTTAATAAATAACACCATTTAAGGATTCGATCGTGCGCTATCTCACTTCTCCCTACAATTCTGACCCAGATAGAGTCCTGCTATAATAACGGACTTACAACTTGCAAATCGTTCCAGAATCAAAAACATGGCAATTTTAGAAACCCTGCATTAACCCTTTGCACGCTAGCGGCAGATAAAATCACCTTTGCAAACAGCATAGAGCCAGATCAGACGGCACAGAACGTGCTGTCTGATCAGGCTCTATGCTGTTTGCTATTCGGATAGTGGAGCTAAAACACTTGGCTGAATAGCAAACAACATAGATCCTGATCAGACGTGGCATTACGCCGCGGCTGATCTGGATCTATGTTGTTTGCAAATGTGATTTTATTTACTCAGCAGGCAAAGGGTTAAATATATTAATTTCTTCTTCTATGGAATCTCACAATAATTGGAAAATGGTTAAATAATGCAAACATAACATTTCCAACAAATAATATTTCAACAATGAACAATGTTTAACATCACATTTAACGTAAGAGGTAGGTTGTGTGCGAGCTTCTTCATAATCTGTCATCAAAAACACGGATATAAAATATACCAATAAATGGGCATACAGTGAAACCTGTGCTAAGCAGCCAGACAATGGCATCAGAGAAAGTGGCTGCTTTGTACAGGTGGCTGCTTAATAGAGGTGAATGTATAATAAAAACAACAGATTGGGAATCTGGAAATTTGCTGCTTAATACAGGTTGGCTGCTTAATGGAGGTGACCACTAACACAGGTTTGACTGTAGAGAGCTAGGTTTCACATCCGAACCACTACGGTGACATCACCTAGCATCTGCATCACTACGGTGAAGTCACCTAGCATCTGCATCACTATGGTGAAGTCATCTAGCATCCGCATCACTATGGTGACGTCGCCTAGCATCCGAATCACTACGGTGAAGTCATCTAGCATCCGCATCACTACGGTGACGTCACCTAGCATCCGCATCACTACGGTGAAGTCACCTAGCATCCGCATCACTACGGTGACGTCGCCTAGCATCCGCATCACTACGGTGAAGTCACCTAGCATCCGCATCACTACGGTGAAGTCATCTAGCATCCGTATCACTACGGTGAAGTCACCTAGCATCCACATCACTACGGTGATGTCACCTAGCATCCGCATCACTATGGTGAAGTCACCTAGCATCTGCATCACTATGGTGACGTCGCCTAGCATCTGTATCACTACGGTGACGTCACCTAGCATCCACATCACTATGGTGACGTTGCCTAGCATCCACATCACTACAGTGACGTCGCCTAGCATCTGTATCACTACGGTGACGTCGCCTAGCATCTGCATCACTACGGTGACGTCGCCTAGCATCCGCATCACTACAGTGACGTCGCCTAGCATCCACATCACTACGGTGACGTCGCCTAGTATCCACCTCACTACGGTGAAGTCACCTAGCATCTGCATCACTACGGTGAAGTCACCTAGCATCTGCATCACTACGGTGACGTTGCCTAGCATCCGCATCACTACGGTGAAGTCACCTAGCATCCGCATCACTACGGTGACGTCGCCTAGTATCCGCATCACTACAGTGATGTCGCCTAGCATCCACATCACTACAGTGACATCGCCTAGCATCCACACCACTACAGTGACGTCGCCTAGCATCCGCATCACTACAGTGACGTCGCCTAGCATCCACATCACTACAGTGATGTCGCCTAGCATCCGCATCACCACAGTGACGTTGCCTAGCATCCGCATCACTACAGTGACATCGCCTAGCATCCGCATCACCACAGTGACGTCGCCTAGCATCCACACCACTACAGTGGCATAGCGTGCAAGGAGATAAGAGGATGTAAGTTACATATATTATGGAAAATGTTGCCAAAGTGCTTTTGTTAATACAGATTTTCAGGATTTTTTTATATTCTTTTAAAAATTTCAGCATTTATATATATATTATATATATATAATATATATATATATATATATATATATATATATATATATATATATATACCGTAAACAAACTAACAAAATCTACCAATTCCAGGAATAGTTGTTGGTCATTTTCAACATTTTTAGGGAGTAAATTATGTCCAATTACTGTTAATGAAAGTACTGGCCAAACTAAGGAAAGCAAATGCTAACACAATACTAACATAGGCAGCAACTACACTGCAGCACAGAGTTACAGTAACCAGATACAACAACCTGCACCAACCAGATACAGCAACCTGCACCAACCAGATACAACCTGCACCAACCAGATACAACAACCTGCACCAACCAGATACAGCAACCTGCACCAACCAGATACAGCAACCTGCACCAACCAGATACAACAACCTGCACCAACCAGATACAACAACCTGCACAGTGTCATCTATGCACCCTGTGTAACCAGATACAACAACCTGCACCAACCAGATACAACAACCTGCACAGTGTTATCTATGCACCCTGTGTAACCAGATACAACAACCTGCACCAACCAGATACAACAACCTGCACAGTGTTATCTATGCACCCTGTGTAACCAGATACAACAACCTGCACAGTGTCATCTATGCACCCTGTGTAACCAGATACAACAACCTGCACCAACCAGATACAACAACCTGCACAGTGTTATATATGCACCCTGTGTAACCAGATACAACAACCTGCACCAACCAGATACAACAACCTGCACAGTGTCATCTATGCACCCTGTGTAACCAGATACAACAACCTGCACCAACCAGATACAACAACCTGCACAGTGTTATCTATGCACCCTGTGTAACCAGATACAATAACCTGCACCAACCAGATACAACAACCTGCACAGTGTTATCTATGCACCCTGTGTAACCAGATACAACAACCTGCACAGTGTCATCTATGCACCCTGTGTAACCAGATACAACAACCTGCACAGTGTTATCTAGGCACCCTGTGTAACCAGATACAACAACCTGCACAGTGTTATCTATGCACCCTGTGTAACCAGATACAACAACCGCACAGTGTTATCTATGCACCCTGTGTAACCAGATACAACAACCTGCACCAACCAGATACAACAACCTGCACAGTGTCATCTATGCACCCTGTGTAACCAGATACAACAACCTGCACAGTGTTATCTATGCACCCTGTGTAACCAGATACAACAACCTGCACAGTGTTATCTATGCACCCTGTGTAACCAGATACAACAACCTGCACAGTGTTATCTATGCACCCTGTGTAACCAGATACAACAACCTGCACCAACCAGATACAACAACCTGCACAGTGTCATCTATGCACCCTGTGTAACCAGATACAACAACCTGCACAGTGTTATCTAGGCACCCTGTGTAACCAGATACAACAACCTGCACAGTGTTATCTATGTACCCTGTGTAACCAGATACAACAACCGCACAGTGTTATCTATGCACCCTGTGTAACCAGATACAACAACCTGCACCAACCAGATACAACAACCTGCACAGTGTCATCTATGCACCCTGTGTAACCAGATACAACAACCTGCACCAACCAGATACAACAACCTGCACAGTGTTATCTATGCACCCTGTGTAACCAGATACAACAACCTGCAGTATTATCTATGCACCCTGTGTAACCAGATACAACAACCTGCACAGTGTTATCTATGCACCTTGTGTAACCAGATACAACAACCTGCACCAACCAGATACAACAACCTGCACAGTGTTATCTATGCACCAACCAGATACAACAACCTGCAGTGTCATCTATGCACCCTGTGTAACTAGATACAACAACCTGCACAGTGTTATCTATGCACCCTGTGTAACCAGATACAACAACCTGCACAGTGTTATCTATGCACCAACCAGAGACAACAACCTGCACAGTGTTATCTATGCACCAACCAGATACAACAACCTGCACAGTGTTATCTATGCACCCTGTGTAACCAGATACAACAACATGCAGTGTCATCTATGCACCCTGTGTAACCAGATACAACAACCTGCACAGTGTTATATATGCACCCTGTGTAACCAGATACAACAACCTGCACAGTGTTATCTATGCACCCTGTGTAACCAGATACAACAACCTGCACAGTGTTATCTATGCACCAACCAGATACAACAAACCTGCACAGTGTTATCTATGCACCCTGTGTAACCAGATACAACAACCTGCACAGTGGTATCTATGCACCCTGTGTAACCAGATACAACAACCTGCACAGTGTTATCTATGCACCAACCAGATACAACAACCTGCACAGTGTTATATATGCACCAACCAGATACAACAACCTGCACAGTGTTATCTATGCACCCTGTGTAACCAGATACAACAACCTGCAGTGTCATCTATGCACCCTGTGTAACCAGATACAACAACCTGCACAGTGTTATCTATGCACCAACCAGATACAACAAACCTGCACAGTGTTATCTATGCACCCTGTGTAACCAGATACAACAACCTGCACAGTGGTATCTATGCACCCTGTGTAACCAGATACAACAACCTGCATGGAGGCCCATCCACTCACTGTAATTTAATAATGGATTTTCATGGTCCGTGGTTTTAAGTTTTACCAGTAAGGACAATAATTTGTTGTATCGGGTTGCATACAGTGTTATAGTAGATAGTTAAACCCATTTTGCACTTTGTGTGGTCTCTGGGCCACTCCCGTAATATGTAAGTGTATCACATAAAACACTATTTAAATGATAGCAGCCTGCTTGTCTGGCTCTCTAGGCAAATAGATAATGAAGTCGGTCAAGATTAGGCCAACCAAAAAATACCTGTGTTTACCGTTTCATGCAAAAAAAAAAAATAGGGTTGCTAGGAGATTTTTTTATTATTTTATTTTGACCATACTCTTTTGCACAGAAAAAGGAAATTTTAAATATTTTTTTCCCTTAAAATTTCATTAAAAAATTCATGGTCGGGGGTAAACAAACTGGTCGGTCGGAAAACCGTAAACACAGGTATTTGTTTTTGGCCTTATATACAGGGAAATTGTGGAAGTCGTGATAGCGCAGTGGATGCGCGTTCGCTTCAGGCGCGAAAGGTCCGGAGTTCGAGCCCCACTGGAGCCGTTACGATTGTGCCCTTAGGCAAGGCATTTAAATTCCACGTTGCCTCTTCTCTCTCCCTCGTGGCGATGGATTCCATCAGGAATGAGGTCTCGAGAGTGATTAAATATAAGTTGAAAGAACTTGTTTCGCAATCGAGCTAAAATAAATTTGTTTATACCGGGCAATTAAGAATGATGAATCATCATGTACATAAAATGATGCCAGCTATTTGTGAATACAGTCACAAGTAACTTAAGCAGCCAACAAAAGTAGTTATAAAAAGTGGCTTGCTTAACGCTATACTCCACAACAGTAGAGGTCATTTTCTCATTTTATCTCCATACTGCTATTAAGCAATAGGCCATACTACATACTCAATATCTATGGGAATATATAACTGCATGGAATGGTGGATATATGTGGGAAGCTATAACGGTGTTGTATAGTGTTTATGTGGTGTAAGAGGTTACTAGGGTTTAATTGTTGCCACATTGATGAATAGCTGCAAGTTAATACAGGTTGACTACTTAACCCTTTCCTTCATAGAGATTTAGGTTAATATACTATTATATCTCCATACAAACGACAGCCATTTAACCCTTTCCTTCATAGAGATTTAGGTTAATATACTATTATATCTCCATACAAACGACAGCCATTTAACCCTTTCCTTCATAGAGATTTAGGTTAATATACTATTATATCTCCATACAAACGACAGCCATTTAACCCTTTCCTTCATAGAGATTTAGGTTAATATACTATTATATCTACATACAAACGACAGCCACTTAATAGAGGTGACCACTAACACAGGTTTAACTGTGCATTCTCACAAGTGTTAAAAGACCATCTCCGATTAATGGACTATATGTCTATAAATGCCATCATTTTTATCTCCAACACACTGTCAACACGGAGCAGTTTTGCCATTTCCGTGTTTATGGGGGTTAGGGTTAGAGTTTATGGGGTGGGGGTTAGAGTTGCACAAACAGCTCCGGCCGTATGCTGACTCACCAATAACAATATTGGTGGAGAAAGACCACAGGTGCCCCTCGGAGCAGTATTACCTGGGTAGAACCACCGACCTTCTGAAAGCCAGCTGGATAGCTTGAAAGAATTTGGAACCCCCAGTGGGATTCCAACCTTTTTATTGAGTGGTCCCTGTAGACCAGTTTGAACATATACATGTCTAAACCATGTCATAATATCGCATGGTACAGGTACTCTCTTTTCTTATTTTCTTCTGGTGTATTCCACGGATCTGTTTTTGAATAGTACATTTTTCTGGTATATTCTACGGATCTGTTTTTGAATAGTACATTCTTCTGGTGTATTCTACAGATCTGTTTTTGAATAGTACGTTCTTCTGGTACATGTATATTCTACGGATCTGTTTTGAATATTTTGTTCCCGTGGTATTCTACCAATCTCCAGATTATCTTCTCTTGTGTGTGCATAACTTGTAATTTTCTAGAAAATACTTGGCAGACGTTGACACTTAATAAATAAACGAGCTGAAAGTATAAAGAAAGAAATTGAGAAATGTATATAGATCTACATGTGTATTACAAATTACTAGATTAATTGCAATGCAAAATGTATGTGCGCAGTCTTCCCAAACTCCGTAGGAACAGCTGACAGGTCAGACAAGAATTCCTTCTCGTGCATATTTTATCATTTGTCAGACGAGTGTCAAACAAACTCTGGCGAAGTATTGTGAAGAATGTGTGCACGACAAAATTACAAGATTACTGCTTGCAATCCAACACATTTAGTTCCTAAAGAGAAGACACAGGGTGGTTATGGATACCAAACAGCTCACCTAATAAAACACATTTTTTTGGAAGTCGTGATAACGCAGTGGTAGCGCGTTCACTTCAGGTGCGAAAGGCTCAGAGTTTGTGCCTAGCTGTAGCCGTTACGATTGTGTCCTTAGGCAAGGCATTTAAATTCCACATTGCCTCTTCTCACACATTAAATGTTACACTTTTCTGCAGTATTCATTAAATAAACTCTCATATTTACCATTTTATGCAGAATAAACTCTCACATTTACAATTTTCTGCAGTATTCAGTAAATAAACTCTCACATTTACACTTTTCTGCAGTATTTAGTAAATAAACTCTCACATTTACACTTTCCTGCAGTATTCAGTAAATAAACACTTATATATTTACCTATATAAAGCCTACTATGATTTTTGCGTAAGAAGAGCTCCAAGGGCCAGAACTCCGACAGCACCAAGACAAATCCTTCCAAACGACGGCCACAATGATTCACGGTCATTTTTATCCGGGGATTTCTCGTAAAATTCTGCTAAACCATTCTACAAAAGACAAATAACTATTTTGTTAATTGAAACAATGCTTATGAAAAGGTTGGCAGTTACTTACCTAGATTGGTGCACCAAGTACTGGTTAACCGCTGGTGCCTGCCCAGGAAAGTTGTTATTAGGTAAGTTGTCCGCCGGTGATATAGCCCAAAATGGTGCTGATGCAGAAGTAAAACAAAAACAAACAAACAAAAAACAAACAAGTTCTATATGCCAATGTAATAATCTGGACTTGTACTAGCTAAGGGAGATTTGGGAGAAGGGAATTGTCTCCCTGAACTGCCTCAGATCACCCTATTTTGAACAGAGGGGGAAATGTTTCCATCTAGAATATATAGAGGACATTTGGCTGAGGCAACAAACTCACATGCATACCTCTTTTGAAAGGCCAGCTTAAGCAATGAATAAAAAACAATTTTGGTGGTTTAACCCTTTCAACACCACATGCCTCTAAATAGGCTTATGAAAAGTGTAGATCCAGATGAGCCGGCTCGTGACGAGCCGTCTCATCAGGATCTGCACTTTTTTGCCAGTAATAATTATTACTATTTTTAGATAAAATTACCCATTTTGATAAATGAACTGGTCCAAAGGTAATTTTCTTATTAATTTATTGGTCTAAAAATATCATGCACCAGTCCATGTCAGTTACTTGGAGTTGAATGGGTTAAAGTCAGTGGGATTGAAGAGCGGCAAGTGATATTGAAGTGAACGACCGTAACAACTCGGCCAGCAGGGAGGACCCCCCCCAGACGTCTCTTTTGATAATCCAGCTTAAACCCTGTATAATACATACATAATAAATCTAAATGCTATATTATAGTACTTCCATGCTATGGTCTCCACACCCCCGTACAGCATGATACAATAAAACATCAGTACTGTGAATAGTTGATCAAAGACAAGTTAAAAGAAACCTGCTTTTACATGGCCGCGAAACACTAAATGTGAACGAAAATATAATTATATTTGCAGCAGTTCAAAAGTATATTAAACAATCAAAGCGTTTCTAATTTGTGATCACGTTAGCAACACAACATTCACTATGATATTACTTCCGATCGAGCGCACCATGGGGATCTCTCACCTGGGGAACGGAACCTAGCAACAGCGTTAGTAAAAGTTGAGTTTTTTTTTTTTAAATTTATCATTCAAACACTGTTTCAATTGCCTTTCGACTTGATAAATAATATCTCATTAAACTTCAAATATGCATGTCATAAGTTACATATTCGCCAGTATTGCACTAAGTTCAACATACTCTCATGGGAAGGGCCAATTACTAATGTTGTTCAGAACTTGTGGCCCAACCCATTTGCTTTTGCTCTTATTATATATGTCTCTGAATTTATTATGTACATGTATATAGCAATAACATATGATTAAACTAAAAGAAATAATCAAAGACAAGTTAAACTACTCAGTTTCAATCGATCTTTTGTGTTTTATTGCATCACTGTTTTACCTGATATTTTATATGCCTGAAAAATTAACCAGTATCGTGGGATCTAAATGTGTCAATCGTAGATCTAAAAAACATTCAAAAATAAATTTATCCAAGATTTATTTTTAACAGATGAAACTTCAAACTTGTGTGGTTGTTTCGGGTTGCACGGAGGTTACTGGTATTACAGAACAGGTACTCATGTTTACGAGTAGTGGTCTTAAATTACTGATGTTTAGTATAGTCCTGTTTTATTGCTTATTTAATCTTTGCATAATTATTATATAATATCCCAAAAAAAGTCATGCAAATAGAAATAATGTTGATGTGAGTAAATGGGATCATGTTTCCGCCATCATCTTTTCAATGTTTTAGGCAAAATATCGACTTTTCATGAAGGTATTAGGCAAGTGCATATTCATGCGATAATTATCGAGAAATATAATGAGTCACATTACATGTACATGTAGTTGACCACGCTGAGTTGATGTTTTAAATAAAAACAATCAAGTTTTCGGATAACGAAAGGTCGAAAACAGGATTCTGTATTGGCAAGACGAAAGGTCGAAAACAGGATTCAGTAGCCGATAGATGTCAGCTGATATCGGAGCTCGACATTGGGGACGCAAATCATTTTATCGGATGCAGAGTCAACGAGATGTGTATCCATGTAAGATATAAAACAAAATGGAAGCACTGAAAAATGAAATCTGCTCAAATACATGTTCATCAACAACATCATATATTTTTTACAGACACTGGTTTCTTGTTTTTTCTCAATTGGTATTTCCTCAGCCAAAGACAAAGAAAGTAGTTATTGTAACTGTGACCTGGTAAATTATCTGAACCTGCGTAACTCGAACAGCAAATCAAAGAGATGCAGCAAGCAGATCTGGTAAACTATCTGAACCTACTGTAGTGGAACAAACAGATCTGGTAAACTATCTAAACCCACTGTAGTGGAACAAACAGATCTGGTAAGCTATCTGAACCCACTGTAGTGGAACAAACAGATCTGGTAAACTATCTGAACCCACTGTAGTGGAACAAACAGATCTGGTAAACTATCTAAACCTACTGTAGTGGAACAAACAGATCTGGTAAACTATCTAAACCCACTGTAGTGGAACAAACAGATCTGGTAAACTATCTAAACCTACTGTAGTGGAACAAACAGATCTGGTAAACTATCTAAACCCACTGTAGTGGAACAAACAGATCTGGTAAACTATCTAAACCCACTGTAGTGGAACAAACAGATCTGGTAAACTATCTAAACCCACTGTAGTGGAACAAACAGATCTGGTAAACTATCTAAACCTACTGTAGTGGAACAAACAGATCTGGTAAACTATCTAAACCCACTGTAGTGGAACAAACAGATCTGGTAAACTATCTAAACCCACTGTAGTGGAACAAACAGATCTGGTAAACTATCTAAACCTACTGTAGTGGAACAAACAGATCTGGTAAACTATCTAAACCCACTGTAGTGGAACAAACAGATCTGGTAAACTATCTAAACCTACTGTAGTGGAACAAACAGATCTGTTAAACTATCTGAACCAACAGTAACTGGAACAGAAAACTATGACGCAACAAACATCTGTTTAAATATCAGAAACTACTGGAACAGAATTAAATCACAGAGATGCAGCAAACAGATCTGGTAGACTATCTGAACCTACTGTAGTGGAACAAACAGATCTGGTAGACTATCTAAACCCACTGTAGTGGAACAAACAGATCTGGTAAACTATCTGAACCTACTGAAACTGGAACAGAAAATTAAAGAGACGCAGCAAAGTAACAAGATCTGGTAAATGATCCCAACCTACAGTAACTATGTAAGAGCTTCAGGTTTTGTCCAGTAAATCAACACAAATCCGCCATAAATGATGATGAATATCGCTAATGAAAATTCAATACACACAACACAAGAGCCGTTATTTGAAGCAAAATGTTGACAGATTCTCACAATTCTCGCATTTATATAAGATAATGACCAAAACAAGTCTTTAGGGACAGTTGTTACATTAACAGTTCAATATTCTTATCCGAAAGACTTTGTTCTTGAAACGAAATGTTGTTCAACTGCTTAACAGACAGACTTGCACACAGACGGACACTTACATTACAGTCGTCATCTTGCAATTGACCCTATTGTGCTCGATCATGTGAGCAAACATGTATGCAGTCAATTTCCTTCTGCACATTAAAATACTATTCCGGCATTAGTTTAAGTCCTTGACGTATTTGGTAGTCATTATTGTAATTCACCTTGAACATAACTATTTGCGTTTTGAATTATAATTTACGCAGTATGACATAATCTTAGACTTACTGTTTAAGTGGTGTTTAAAAGTCAGTTACTATTAATAGCTCCGTATTTATTCGGCAACCATGCACATTCAAGCATGTTATACTTTCTCAAATCTGCCCTCAAAATACTAGTACAGCATTTTAACAAAAAAATCCGTAAAGCAAAATATAACGTAGCAAGAATAAGGCTTTAGTACATCCATAGGAGCTTGGAATGTTATCCATAAGGCATCAAAAGCCCTGTACCTCTATCCTAGGACCCCCCCCCCCCCCCGTTATTGTTTATATAACGTAGCAAGAATAAGGCTTTATTACATCCACAGGAGCTTGGAATGTTATCCATAAGGCATCAAAAGCCCTGTACCTCTATCCTAGGACCCCCCCCCCCAGTTATTGTTTATATAACGTAGCAAGAATAAGGCTTTATTACATCCACAGGAGCTTGGAATGTTATCCATAAGGCATCAAAAGCCCTGTACCTCTATCCTAGGACCCCCCCCAGTTATTGTTTATATAACGTAGCAAGAATAAGGCTTTATTACATCCACAGGAGCTTGGAATGTTATCCATAAGGCATCAAAAGCCCTGTACCTCTATCCTAGGACCCCCCCCCGTTATTGTTTATGGGATGTGGGATTTTAGGATAGAGGTACTCAAAGAGTTCGGTGTACATCAAGCTCAAAGCAAGTCGCCATGTGGACTTTTCCCAGCGGAATGGGTTTTTCACAGAAATCAACATTCATTCTTATGAGGAGTTTGTTGCCACACAAAATGAACAAATATTAAAGTCTATATGGTTTGAGGAGTTGAACATTTACTCAGGATATCAGGACAGTCCTCCAGGGATGCACGTTGAAGTCTTCCATTAGCGTTGTGAGATATATTGCATTTTGTGTTAATGTGTACCCATGGCTATTGTCATACAGTCTTATTTATTACCAAGCAAAATCAACTACAAGTCGGTTGTTGGCCTCTATTTAAATTAATATTGTTGCTAGAACTTGTGGCCCGACCTGTTTGCCTTTCTTTAATGTGTCATGTTTTGTATTCACATGTACCTGTAAAACGAATCAAGCAATAATATATGAATATGATTAAACTAAATAAATACACCAAATCTGTGCTACAGTCACTAATGCCCCCATTCACTAATTAACCCATTCAACCCCAAGTAACTGACATGGACTGGTGCATTCAACCCCAAGTAACTGACATGGACTGGTGCATGATATTTTCAGACCAATAAATTAATAAGAAAATTACATTTGGACCAGTTCATTTATCAAAATGGGTAATTTTTGTCTAAAAATAGTAATATTACTCGTTACGAGCTAGCTCATCTGGATCTACACTTTTTGTAAGTCTATTTTGAGGCATGTAGTGTTTAAAGGGTTAAAGGCATATTCTTATATATCATACAAGATTTATTTATTTGATATATATTATTTATTACATACTTCGTTTGTCAAATAAACACATACATGTTTAATCAACCCTTCGACATATATATATTATTTATTATATACTTCGTTTGTCAAATAAACAAATACATGTATAATCGACCCTTCGACATATATATATTATTTATTATATACTTGTTATAACACATACATGTATAATCAACCCTTCGACATATATATATTATTTATTATATACTTGTTATCACATACATGTATAATCAACCCTTCGACATATATATATTATTTATTATATACTTGTTATCACATACATGTATAATCAACCCTTCGACATATATATATTATTTATTATATACTTGTTGTCAAATAAACAAATCATGTATAATCACCCTTCGACATATATATTATTTTATATACTTGTTATCACATACATGTATAATCAACCCTTCGACATATATATATTATTTATTATATACTTGTTAGCACATACATGTATAATCAACCCTTCGACATATATATATTATTTATTATATACTTGTTATCACATACATGTATAATCAACCCTTCGACATATATATATTATTTATTATATACTTGTTATCACATACATGTATAATCAACCCTTCGACATATATATATTATTTATTATATACTTGTTATCACATACATGTATAATCAACCCTTCGACATATATATATTATTTATTATATACTTGTTATCACATACATGTATAATCAACCCTTCGACATATATATATTATTTATTATATACTTGTTAGCACATACATGTATAATCAACCCTTCGACATATATATATTATTTATTATATACTTGTTATCACATACATGTATAATCAACCCTTCGACATATATATATTATTTATTATATACTTGTTATCACATACATGTATAATCAACCCTTCGACAT
>CM026402.1:41828288-41930325 GCA_014843695.1 Archivesica marissinica | reverse complement strand
GTACCCGGGTAGAGACACTCCGAGCAGTATTTAATGCATGGGCGGTACCTGGGTAGAGACACTCCGAGCAGTATTTAATGCATGGGCGGTACCTGGGTAGAGACACTACGAGCAGTATTTAATGCATGGGCGGTACCCGGGTAGAGACACTCCGAGCAGTATTTAATGCATGGGCGGTACCCGGTAGAGACACTCCGAGCAGTATTTAATGATGGGCGGTACCTGGTAGAGACACTCCGAGCAGTATTTAATGCATGGGCGGTACCCGGGTAGAGACACTCCGAGCAGTATTTAATGCATGGGCGGTACCCGGGTAGAGACACTCCGAGCAGTATTTAATGCATGGGCGGTACCCGGGTAGACACTCCGAGCAGTATTTAATGAATGGGCGGTACCCGGTGAGACACTCCGAGCAGTATTTAATGCATGGGCGGTACCCGGTAGAGACACTCCGAGCAGTATTTAATGCATGGGCGGTACCCGGGTAGAGACACTCCGAGCAGTATTTAATGCATGGGCGGTACCCGGGTAGAGACACTCCGAGCAGTATTTAATGCATGGGCGGTACCCGGGTAGAGACACTCCGAGCAGTATTTAATGCATGGGCGGTACCTGGGTAGAGACACTCCGAGCAGTATTTAATGAATGGGCGGTACCCGGGTAGAGACACTCCGAGCAGTATTTAATGCATGGGCGGTACCTGGGTAGAGACACTCCGAGCAGTATTTAATGCATGGGCGGTACCCGGGTAGAGACACTCCGAGCAGTATTTAATGCATGGGCGGTACCCGGGTAGAGACACTCCGAGCAGTATTTAATGAATGGGCGGTACCCGGGTAGAGACACTCCGAGCAGTATTTAATGCATGGGCGGTACCCGGGTAGAGACACTCCGAGCAGTATTTAATGCATGGGCGGTACCCGGGTAGAGACACTCCGAGCAGTATTTAATGAATGGGCGGTACCCGGGTAGAGACACTCCGAGCAGTATTTAATGCATGGGCGGTACCCGGGTAGAGACACTCCGAGCAGTATTTAATGCATGGGCGGTACCCGGGTAGAGACACTCCGAGCAGTATTTAATGCATGGGCGGTACCCGGGTAGAGACACTCCGAGCAGTATTTAATGCATGGGCGGTACCTGGGTAGACACACGAGCAGTATTTAATGAATGGGCGGTACCCGGGTAGACACTCCGAGCAGTATTTAATGCATGGGCGGTACCTGGGTAGAGACACTCCGAGCAGTATTTAATGCATGGGCGGTACCCGGGTAGAGACACTCCGAGCAGTATTTAATGCATGGGCGGTACCCGGGTAGACACTCCGAGCAGTATATAATGAATGGGCGGTACCCGGGTAGAGACACTCCGAGCAGTATTTAATGCATGGGCGGTACCTGGGTAGAGACACTCCGAGCAGTATTTAATGCATGGGCGGTACCCGGGTAGAGACACTCCGAGCAGTATTTAATGCATGGGCGGTACCCGGGTAGAGACACTCCGAGCAGTATTTAATGCATGGGCGGTACCTGGGTAGACACTCCGAGCAGTATTTAATGCATGGGCGGTACCTGGGTAGACACTCCGAGCAGTATTTAATGCATGGGCGGTACCCGGGTAGAGACACTCCGAGCAGTATTTAATGAATGGGCGGTACCCGGGTAGAGACACTCCGAGCAGTATTTAATGCATGGGCGGTACCCGGGTAGAGACACTCCGAGCAGTATTTAATGCATGGGCGGTACCCGGGTAGAGACACTCCGAGCAGTATTTAATGCATGGGCGGTACCCGGGTAGAGACACTCCGAGCAGTATTTAATGCATGGGCGGTACCCGGGTAGAGACACTCCGAGCAGTATTTAATGCATGGGCGGTACCCGGGTAGAGACACTCCGAGCAGTATTTAATGCATGGGCGGTACCCGGGTAGAGACACTCCGAGCAGTATTTAATGCATGGGCGGTACCCGGGTAGAGACACTCCGAGCAGTATTTAATGCATGGGCGGTACCCGGGTAGAGACACTCCGAGCAGTATTTAATGCATGGGCGGTACCCGGGTAGAGACACTCCGAGCAGTATTTAATGCATGGGCGGTACCCGGGTAGAGACACTCCGAGCAGTATTTAATGCATGGGCGGTACCTGGGTAGAGACACTCCGAGCAGTATTTAATGCATGGGCGGTACCCGGGTAGAGACACTCCGAGCAGTATTTAATGCATGGGCGGTACCCGGGTAGACACTCCGAGCAGTATTTAATGCATGGGCGGTACCCGGGTAGAGACACTCCGAGCAGTATTTAATGCATGGGCGGTACCCGGGTAGAGACACTCCGAGCAGTATTTAATGCATGGGCGGTACCCGGGTAGAGACACTCCGAGCAGTATTTAATGCATGGGCGGTACCCGGGTAGAGACACTCCGAGCAGTATTTAATGCATGGGCGGTACCCGGGTAGAGACACTCCGAGCAGTATTTAATGCATGGGCGGTACCTGGGTAGAGACACTCCGAGCAGTATTTAATGCATGGGCGGTACCCGGGTAGAGACACTCCGAGCAGTATTTAATGCATGGGCGGTACCCGGGTAGAGACACTCCGAGCAGTATTTAATGCATGGGCGGTACCCGGGTAGAGACACTCCGAGCAGTATTTAATGCATGGGCGGTACCCGGGTAGAGACACTCCGAGCAGTATTTAATGCATGGGCGGTACCCGGGTAGAGACACTCCGAGCAGTATTTAATGCATGGGCGGTACCCGGGTAGAGACACTCCGAGCAGTATTTAATGCATGGGCGGTACCCGGGTAGACACTCCGAGCAGTATTTAATGCATGGGCGGTACCCGGGTAGACACTCCGAGCAGTATTTAATGCATGGGCGGTACCCGGGTAGAGACACTCCGAGCAGTATTTAATGCATGGGCGGTACCCGGGTAGAGACACTCCGAGCAGTATTTAATGCATGGGCGGTACCCGGGTAGAGACACTCCGAGCAGTATTTAATGCATGGGCGGTACCCGGGTAGAGACACTCCGAGCAGTATTTAATGCATGGGCGGTACCCGGGTAGAGACACTCCGAGCAGTATTTAATGCATGGGCGGTACCCGGGTAGAGACACTCCGAGCAGTATTTAATGAATGGGCGGTACCCGGGTAGAGACACTCCGAGCAGTATTTAATGCATGGGCGGTACCCGGGTAGAGACACTCCGAGCAGTATTTAATGAATGGGCGGTACCCGGGTAGAGACACTCCGAGCAGTATTTAATGCATGGGCGGTACCTGGGTAGAGACACTCCGAGCAGTATTTAATGCATGGGCGGTACCTGGGTAGACACTCCGAGCAGTATTTAATGCATGGGCGGTACCCGGGTAGACACTCCGAGCAGTATTTAATGAATGGGCGGTACCCGGGTAGAGACACTCCGAGCAGTATTTAATGCATGGGCGGTACCCGGGTAGAGACACTCCGAGCAGTATTTAATGCATGGGCGGTACCCGGGTAGAGACACTCCGAGCAGTATTTAATGCATGGGCGGTACCCGGGTAGAGACACTCCGAGCAGTATTTAATGCATGGGCGGTACCCGGGTAGAGACACTCCGAGCAGTATTTAATGCATGGGCGGTACCTGGGTAGAGACACTCCGAGCAGTATTTAATGCATGGGCGGTACCCGGGTAGAGACACTCCGAGCAGTATTTAATGCATGGGCGGTACCCGGGTAGAGACACTCCGAGCAGTATTTAATGAATGGGCGGTACCCGGGTAGAGACACTCCGAGCAGTATTTAATGCATGGGCGGTACCCGGGTAGAGACACTCCGAGCAGTATTTAATGCATGGGCGGTACCCGGGTAGACACTCCGAGCAGTATTTAATGCATGGGCGGTACCCGGGTAGACACTCCGAGCAGTATTTAATGAATGGGCGGTACCCGGGTAGAGACACTCCGAGCAGTATTTAATGCATGGGCGGTACCCGGGTAGAGACACTCCGAGCAGTATTTAATGCATGGGCGGTACCCGGGTAGAGACACTCCGAGCAGTATTTAATGCATGGGCGGTACCCGGGTAGAGACACTCCGAGCAGTATTTAATGAATGGGCGGTACCCGGGTAGAGACACTCCGAGCAGTATTTAATGCATGGGCGGTACCCGGGTAGAGACACTCCGAGCAGTATTTAATGCATGGGCGGTACCCGGGTAGAGACACTCCGAGCAGTATTTAATGAATGGGCGGTACCCGGGTAGAGACACTCCGAGCAGTATTTAATGCATGGGCGGTACCCGGGTAGAGACACTCCGAGCAGTATTTAATGCATGGGCGGTACCTGGGTAGACACTCCGAGCAGTATTTAATGCATGGGCGGTACCTGGGTAGAGACACTCCGAGCAGTATTTAATGCATGGGCGGTACCCGGGTAGACACTCCGAGCAGTATTTAATGAATGGGCGGTACCCGGGTAGAGACACTCCGAGCAGTATTTAATGCATGGGCGGTACCCGGGTAGAGACACTCCGAGCAGTATTTAATGCATGGGCGGTACCCGGGTAGAGAAACTCCGAGCAGTATTTAATGAATGGGCGGTACCCGGGTAGACACTCCGAGCAGTATATAATGAATGGGCGGTACCCGGGTAGAGACACTCCGAGCAGTATTTAATGCATGGGCGGTACCTGGGTAGAGACACTCCGAGCAGTATTTAATGCATGGGCAGTACCCGGGTAGAGACACTCCGAGCAGTATTTAATGCATGGGCGGTACCCGGGTAGAGACACTCCGAGCAGTATTTAATGCATGGGCGGTACCCGGGTTGAGACACTCCGAGCAGTATTTAATGCATGGGCGGTACCCGGGTAGAGACACTCCGAGCAGTATTTAATGCATGGGCGGTACCGGGTAGACACTCGAGCAGTATTTAATGCATGGGCGGTACCCGGGTAGAGACACTCCGAGCAGTATTTAATGCATGGGCGGTACCTGGGTAGAGACACTCCGAGCAGTATTTAATGCATGGTCGGTACCTGGGTAGACACTCCGAGCAGTATTTAATGCATGGGCGGTACCTGGGTAGACACTCCGAGCAGTATTTAATGCATGGGCGGTACCCGGGTAGACACTCCGAGCAGTATTTAATGCATGGGCGGTACATGGGTAGAACCATCGACCTTCTGCTAGCTGACTTGAAAGAATTCTACACCCAAGTGGGATTTCAACCTACAGGGGAAGTGGAAGTCGTGATAGCGCAGTGGATGCGCGTTCGCTTCAGGTGCGAAAGGTCCGGAGTTCGAGCCCCGCTGTAGCCGTTACGATTGTGTCCTTAGGCAAGGCATTTAAATTCCACGTTGCCTCTTCTGTCTCCCTCGTGGCGATGGATTCCATCAGGAATGAGGTCTCGAGAGTGATTAATATAAGTTATAAGAACTTGTTTCGCAATCGAGCTAAAATAAATTTGTATAAACTAACCTACAGGGGTGAGGGGAAAGTGACTTGAACTCAAACAGCCGTAACAACTTGGCCACGGAGCCCATTCCTTTACCTTAACCCATTTCATTCTGGATACCGTTCAAACAGTATTTGCAAAGAACATAGGAGCCATATCGGCCGCCACGGAACCTGCAGTCTGATCAGGCTCTATGCTGTTTGCTATTCAGATGATCTTGCTAAGACATTTGGCTATGTAGCAAACAACATAGATCCTGATCAGCATGCAGTGTCACGCTGCGGCTGATCTGGATCTATGTTGTTTGCAAAAGCCTTTAAATATATCCAGAATGAAATGTGTTAAATACCAAAATAATTTCTTCTACTTATTTATAACAAAACGACTTACATGGCAGTTTGACTGGATAAAGACAATACTTCCAGTTAATAATATTCGGACACATGGGAGAGATGGAATGAAATCCAAACAATACTGTTTCTTCTGTAAACATTTCAAGTACTTATTTAAACATCAATAATTTACATTCATGTTATTTCCTGTTAGATGTTGCAGTATACTGCCACTATGCTCCTGCAATTTCGCAATACCTAGTACATGTGTACTGTAAATTGCTTAGTATTTGTGCACGTCTATTTTAGCTATTTTCAATTGTCCGATTCCCCCCCCCCCTTCAAAATCATAAATTAATTAGCATAACATTATGTGGAAACACAAATTCACAATCAGTATAATATTATGGTGATTTAAAATGATATTTTAGTGAAAATTTTGAATTTTGCATGAGTAAACTTGCGAATTATTACGAAAATAAAACGTATGCGAATAAATTGGGATCAACAGTATATAATTATAAACTCCACATCTAAGGTTAAATATCGCCTTTGAACAAGCTTATCACAAACTTTGATAAAACCAAAAGCTCATTTACTATGCAGGAAACGGGCACAGGTATACCAAATTTGCTGCACGTATCACTTTGTCCATTTCAGCAATCACGTAGGCATAGATTATGTCACTGTATTCGTACAATAATGTAATGCGACAACAACATATGAATTTACAAATCTAAATTTACATAAATGCACAAACTGTTTCTTGTGTAAAATTTAAGTCGGAATGACAAATGCTGGAATGACAAATGCATATACAGTCAAACCTGTGTTAGTGGTCACCTCCATTAAGCAGCCAACCTGTATTAAGCAGCCAATGTCCAGATTCCCAATATGTTGTTTTATTATACATTTGACCTCTATTAAGCAACCACCTGTGCTAAGCAGCCACGTTCTGTGATTCCCTTGGCTGGCTGCTTAAGACAGGTTTGACTGTACGTTAAAGGAAATGGGAGTAACAAATGCTCTCCAAACAAATAGTATTATACTGAAGAGGAAACTATGTATTTAAAAATGTTGGCTTGTATGTGGCAACTTAAATATAATACACAAACTTGGATATCAGTTGTTCCCTGAGTCATCAGTTTACATTGGTAAAAAGTGAAGTAGAAAAAACAACAGGTCGGTTTCACAAAACTATCATAGCTATGCATTAAAGATTTGTAGTAAATCAGAGGTAACAATGTGTGCTCAGGGTTCATTCTAGGTCAGAATTTTAGGGAGAAGTGAGAAAGCGCGTGATCGCTTCTGTATAAATGGTGTTCTTTAATATACTTCTGCAAAATAGGGTTAAAATGCAGAGTAAAACCATTAAATACAACATTTGAATAGAAGGAGTGCTTTATAATGGGCCAGTGTATCTTAATAGACAAAATTTTGTTTGAAAATCGTAAAAAAAAAAAATTTAAGGATGAAGTGTCAGGGTCCCTAGGGCGACAATTTCGCCCACATCGCCCTCTAGAATGATCCCTGGTGCTATTGGATGGCTACTAAAGAATAAATGATATCAATCAATACTGCTGACTTACGACTTATGACTGACTTATGTCTTGGGTACGACGGTTTTGTGAAAACACACCAATTATTTTAACCGTTTCTCGAACTTGTCTCAGAATTACAAGGGCTGCTATAAGAAATTGCCAGTCTGTTGATCTTAATTGGGATGTTGGATCTTTGGCTCAGAAGACCAATTAACATGACGCAGATGAAACTATAGCTCCTCCCACTCAGTCATGTGATCAGAATTTTCTAGACATCGATAATTGCAACAAGTTGTCGAGGAAAATGATGGCTGTTTGATAACGCATACGGTTGCTGAATGTGTGTCGCTTTATCGATCGCTGATTGGCTTATCAGATTATCGCTGGCTGGGTTGATTAACAGCTCACATCATGATAATTATTAAACCACAAAACTGTTCAACAATCACTACGTAAAACTTTCAATAATATCATTAATCATTCATAAAAACAGTCAATACATGCTTGAAATCTCAGTTGCTATCAATTAAATAGAGTTAGTACACCTTATCTAGAGCCTAGATGACACAAAAGCAGCTTATAGTTGCATATTTTAATTATCTACCTGAGATGACCGACGATTGTCTGTAATAAGTCGAGACAAACTTATACCATACAAAAGCCATATGCTGTCGTTGACGGCTGTAGAAAATAACGACATGTAAGAGCGGTTGTCAATCCATTTCGTTCCTTTCATGCAAGACAAAATTTGACCCTTGATTTATAGCCGAGATCAACTTCTTACCGGGAATATACAGTACGTGTACTAGGATTATTTGCAGCCTATATATAGCATTTATTCACTGAATAAGGACAATTTCCCAGACAGGACCACTTCCTGGACACACTCTGCCATTTTGATTTGTTAATTGTAATATATAAATTATATTCAACCAGTTGATAACAAATTTCAGTTAAAGATATCCTGATGAGATACAGATTTCATAGGAATTTTATCTCCAAATAAAGTAAACAGCCAAAAACACAACAGTTACATAATCATGACATCTTCTGTCTGCCATTTTATTGATCCTCGGTCACACAGTACAATGATGTTTATAATTTTATGGTATATCCTACACCTGTAGCATCATAACTATTTTCATAAAATACATTTGCAACTGCATGTCACTTACAGATAAATAACACCAACTCAAACATTTTAGTTAGCTGCTCCATTAGAATATTTACAAATGTAGTTTTTCTACCAAAGGGAAGTAACTTTCAATGACATTACAAGATTTTCCATAAGACTGTGGTAGTAGGCAATTTTATAAGAAAATCCATAATTTTATTTTAATGAATTCTCATATTATTTCTAGAGTAGATTTTGTATTATTTTATTGTTATAATTATACAAAATCTCACTTAAACGTATCAGGATTTTTTCCTTTTTTAAATATTTTTTCTCTTTCTTTTTTATGTTTTTCTTTCATTTTCTTCTTTCTCTCCTATCTTCTCTTTCTTTTCTTAAATTAAATAAGCTAGCAAGTATACTCTGTTGAGGTGTTTGTGGTTATTTGAAATAGCTAGGTGTGCATGGAATTCTCGTGCAACGTTTGTTTATACTAGGTACACATGATGTATATATAGCTTATACAAATTTACATGTGCGATCCACTTTATGCAAGTCTTAAATTCACATTTCCTCATCTCTCTCCCTCATGGCGATGGATTCAATCAGGAATGAGGTCACGAGAGAGATTAAAACTAACGTTGTACGAACTTGTTTCGCAATCAAGCTAAATTAAGTTGGTATGTAACTATGACGATATAAACATGATCTATGAGCAATTCTAATGACATTCAATTAGCTGCATTAAAATATCACATGATACACTGGTGTCATCACAGCTGTGTAAAATGTCACCATTGTATCAACTGAACAGCTGGAGAGTCCTTTGACCTAAGACGCAGTGCGACTTTTCGCCCAAATACAAATACGGTTTACATCCGTTATGTCGAATTCCATCGTACGAAACAAAATACCTCGATATAACCGAAGTTTGACTTAATTTAGTTTGACTTAACGGAATTCGATCCAGTTATATGTAAAATGATAGTGTCTGAAACGGGACTTTGATCCGACTTCGAGATAACCGGATAATTCGACATAACCGACTTTGACATAACGGATGTAGACTGTATTTGGGCGAAAAGTCGCACTGCGTCCTAGGTCAAAGGACTCTCCAGCTGTTATTAGTGGAGGTAACCCTGGGTGTCCGTCCAAGCAGTATATCAGGTGCGGAATGGGCACCCGGGTAGGACCACCAATCTTCCGCAAGTCAGCCGGATAGCTTCCTCACATGACAGAATTCGACACCCAATGAGATTCAAACCTACAGTGTTGATGGGCAAGCAAGTGATTTGAAACGACCATAACCACTCTGCCATGGAGGACACCATGAAGAATATCAACTGTCATTTGAATGAAGATTTTATCATGGTGATATGTCATGAATACTTATATATATACATATATATTTATAATTAAGCATTAGAGTAGGCATTAAACACAATTTTACTTTTATTTTACATGTATGCCACTTTTATTTTACATGTATTCACTTTTATTTTACATGTATTCATTTTACATGTATTCACTTTTATTTTACAGGTATTCACTTTTATTTTACAGGTATTCACTTTTATTTTACATGTATTCCACTTTTAATTTACATGTATTCACTTTTAATTTACATGTATTCACTTTTATTTTACATGTATTCCACTTTTATTTTACATGTATTCCACTTTTATTTTACATGTATTCACTTTTATTTTACATGTATTCCACTTTTAATTTACATGTATTCACTTTTATTTTACATGTATTCACTTTTATTTTACATGTATTCACTTTTATTTTACATGTATTCCACTTTTATTTTACATGTATTCACTTTTATTTTACATGTATTCACTTTTACTTTGATTTTACATGTATTCACTTTATTTTACATGTGTATTCACTTTTATTTTACATTTATTTTACATGTATTCACTTTTATTTTACATGTATTCACTTTACATGTATTCACTTTTATTTTACATGTATTCACTTTACATGTATTCACTTTTATTTTACATGTATTCACTTTACATGTATTCACTTTTATTTTACATGTATTCACTTTTATTTTAATTCTGATGAGCTGTATCAATAAGAATCGTTTTATACTTACACTTTTATACTGTCTCCATGGCCTAGCAGTTAAGGGTTAACTGGTTACGGTTCAAACTTAGTCAGGGATTCATTCTGATATAGCCGGTTGGTCAGCCGCCAGCCAGTTAAAAATAATGGTTACCAATTGCCAGGAGCCTGGCCTTCAAGGATAGGATTCGGGAAGTACTGATGTCCATTAGAGGTGTCTCATAAGTCAGAAATTACTGGTCCTTTCAATAGGGGTGAGACTATAATAAACAAACACTTTATATACTTATGGTCATTGCGATCAATTTATTTAGATTACAGGTTGTTTTAGTGCTCAAAGCTGTGATTATATTTCCACTTGCTTGCTGATGCATGGGAGATGAATGTGTATAATGCTATCCATATTGATGGCTTAGAAAAGAAAGCACTGAACATTTCTTAAACTTGCACTGGCCCAAACTTGCACTGGCCCAACAGGAAAGTTATAAGAGTTCTGGTGTTCATTATTTTTATCAACCCATCTTACATGCGAGTGTATGTCCAAACGCACAGATTTCAGGACCAAATTAGGGCGATCGTCTTATAGGCAAGATCATCTTATAGGCAAGATCGTCTTATAGGCGAGATCGTCTTATAGGCAAGATCGTCTTATAGGCAAGATCGTCTTATTGGTGAGATCGTCTTATAGGCAAGATCATCTTATAGGCAAGATCGTCTTATAGGCAAGATCGTCTTATAGGCAAGATCGTCTTATAGGCAAGATCGTCTTATAGGCAAGATCGTCTTATAGGCAAGATCGTCTTATAGGCGAGATCGTCTTATAGGCGAGATCGTCTTATAGGCAAGATCGTCTTATAGGCAAGATCGTCTTATTGGTGAGATCGTCTTATAGGCAAGATCGTCTTATAGGCAAGGTCGTCTTATAGGCAAGATCGTCTTATAGGCAAGATCGCCTTATAGGCAAGATCGTCTTATAGGCAAGATCGCCTTATAGGCAAGATCGCCTTATAGGCAAGATCGTCTTATAGGCAAGATCGTCTTATAGGCAAGATCGTCTTATTGGTGAGATCGTCTTATAGGCAAGATCGTCTTATAGGCAAGATCGTCTTATAGGCAAGATCGTCTTATAGGCAAGATCGTCTTATAGGCAAGATCGTCTTATAGGCAAGATCGTCTTATAGGCAAGATCGTCTTATAGGCAAGATCGTCTTATAGGCAAGATCGTCTTATAGGCAAGATCGTCTTATAGGCAAGATCGTCTTATAGGCAAGATCGTCTTATAGGCAAGATCACCTTATAGGCAAGATCGTCTTATAGGCAAGATCGTCTTATAGGCAAGATCGTCTTATAGGCAAGATCGTCTTATAGGCAAGATCGTCTTATAGGCAAGATCGTCTTATAGGCAAGATCGTCTTATAGGCAAGATCGTCTTATAGGCAAGATCGTCTTATAGGCAAGATCGTCTTATAGGCAAGATCGTCTTATAGGCAAGATCGTCTTATAGGCAAGATCGTCTTATAGGCAAGATCGTCTTATAGGCAAGATCGTCTTATAGGCAAGATCGTCTTATAGGCTAGATCGTCTTATAGGCAAGATCGTCTTATAGGCAAGATCGTCTTATAGGCAAGATCGTCTTATAGGCTAGATCGTCTTATAGGCAAGATCGTCTTATAGGCAAGATCGTCTTATAGGCAAGATCGTCTTATAGGCAAGATCGTCTTATAGGCAAGGCAAGATCGTCTTATAGGAAAGATCGTCTTATAGGCAAGATCGTCTTATAGGCGAAATCATGGACGTTTTTTAATTTTTATGATATTAACATAGTAACCTTTTTATGACAACATAGCTTACTAGCTTCATTTCTTCATTATTTACACAAATTTAAGCACTTAACCCTTTCAACACCAAGTAACTCACATGGACTGGTCCATGATATTCATAAACCAATAAATGAATCAGAAAATCACATTTGGACAAGTTCATTTATCAAAATGAGTAATTATGTCTAAAAATAGTCATATCACTGGCAAAAAGTGCAGATCCTGATGAGACGGCTCGTCACGAGCCGGCTCATCTGGATCTACACTTTTTGTAAGCCTATTTAGAGGTCTGTGGTGTTGAAAGGGTTAATGTACTCCAAACAATAAATTATTGTTAAACCGCAATTAAATCTAAGAAGGCTTATGTTATTTATTACCTCAATACACATGAACTTTTAACCTTGTTAATGTATGTGTACCCGAATTCCATTCGCTACCCAGTTTTTACACCAAAATGAGTGACATCAGAATATCTGTTGCCATGGTAACAGAAATAACATTTGGAACACATAGTTTTCAAATAGCTACCTGTACAGTTGTTTATTTGTTCATTAATTTTAGAAGAATGCGTGTGCATATAAACTACTGGGATGGTCTGGTCTGGTCACATAAATTAACTAGTCAAACCTGTGTTAGTGGTCACCTCCATTAAGCAGCCAACCTGTATTAAGCAGCCAGTGTCCAGATTCCCAATATGTTTTTTTCTATTATACATTTGACCTCTATTAAGCAGCCACCTGTGCTAAGCAGCCACTTTCTGTGTTTCCCTTGACTGGCTGCTTAAGACAGGTTTGACTGTAGTTCTATAGCAATTGCAAGCAATGCACACACAAACAATGGGGGCCTCTGGGCCGGGTTGCTTAGCATCGTTGACTTCAAATCACTTGCTCCTAACATTTACCGCTGTAGGTAGGAATCCCATTCCGATGGTGTCAAATTCTTTGATGTGAGGAAACCGTCCAACCGGCTTGCGTAAGATCAGTGGTTCTACATGGGAACCTGTCCGTGCCTGAAATACTGCTCGGGGGCGCCGCCCGGCAGCTTCCTCCACGAATAACAGCTGGAGTGGCCATATCACCTACAGGTAAGCTGTTGGTACGACTCTAAACCCTACAACACAAACATATCTAAAGATACCTGTTTGCCCGTTCAACTGCATGTATAATAATATCCTACTACAGTACTGAATGTCTCCGTTTCAAGTCCACAATGCACATAATGCTAAATCAACATTCCGGTATATACTGTACCTAATGCTATGTGTTATTCACAATATGCTGGGAACCAATTGTGCTGAGTATTGAAAATATTTACGTAATTGACCGATCTTCGATTTGGCCTGCAGTAGAAATAAATTCTATCCCAATTATTGGAAAATCACAATAGACCAGACTAAAACAAGTTAAGTGTGCAATGCATTACTGATGCATCCAAATCTGTCATGTTTACAAGAATACTAATCCTTCCCTTATGGTAAATAAGTGTCATGCATACATTTAAGTGGTTATTGTCCGACGTATGCCGGGTCAGCTAGCCAGGCAAAAATAATCCTATGAACTCGGCTTTCATTGCATGCAGTGTTCCACAGGGGTCAGTCACTATGAGCCCAGTAGTAAGCCACCACTTGGTCTGCCATTATAATACACAATGTCCCACAGGAATCTGTCAGAGTATGCTAATACTGGACTATAACACAGGGGTCAGTCACTATGAACCCAGTAGTAAGCCACCACTTGGGCTGCCATTATAATACACAATGTCCCACAGGAATCTGTCAGAGTAAGCTAATACTGCACTATAACAGAGGGGTCTGTCACTATGAACCCTGGAGTAGTAAGCCAGCACTTGGGCTGCCATTATAATACACAATGTCCCACAGGAATCTGTCAGAGTACGCTAATACTGGACTATAACACAGGGGTCTGTCACTATGAACCCAGTAGTAAGCCAGCACTTGGGCTGCCATTATAATACACAATGTCCCACAGGAATCTGTCAGAGTAAGCTAATACTGCACTATAACACAGGGGTCTGTCACTATGAACCCAGTAGTAAGCCACCACTTGGGCTGCCATTATAATACACAATGTCCCACAGGAATCTGTCAGAGTACGCTAATACTGCACTATAACACAGGGGTCTGTCACTATGAACCCAGTAGTAAGCCAGCACTTGGGCTGCCATTATAATACACAATGTCCCACAGGAATCTGTCAGAGTAAGCTAATACTGCACTATAACACAGGGGTCTGTCACTATGAACCCAGTAGTAAGCCACCACTTGGGCTGCCATTATAATACACAATGTCCCACAGGAATCTGTCAGAGTACGCTAATACTGCACTATAACACAGGGGTCTGTCACTATGAACCCAGTAGTAAGCCAGCACTTGGGCTGCCATTATAATACACAATGTCCCACAGGAATCTGTCAGAGTAAGCTAATACTGCACTATAACACAGGGGTCTGTCACTATGAACCCAGTAGTAAGCCACCACTTGGGCTGCCATTATAATACACAATGTCCCACAGGAATCTGTCAGAGTACGCTAATACTGCACTATAACACAGGGGTCTGTCACTATGAACCCAGTAGTAAGCCAGCACTTGGGCTGCCATTATAATACACAATGTCCCACAGGAATCTGTCAGAGTAAGCTAATACTGCACTATAACACAGGGGTCTGTCACTATGAACCCAGTAGTAAGCCAGCACTTGGGCTGCCATTATAATACACAATGTCCCACAGGAATCTGTCAGAGTAAGCTAATACTGCACTATAACACAGGGGTCTGTCACTATGAGCCCAGTAGTAAGCCACCACTTGGGCTGCCATTATAATACACAATGTCCCACAGGAATCTGTCAGAGTACGCTAATACTGCACTATAACACAGGGGTCTGTCACTATGAACCCAGTAGTAAGCCACCACTTGGGCTGCCATTATAATACACAATGTCCCACAGGAATCTGTCAGAGTATGCTAATACTGCACTATAACACAGGGGTCTGTCACTATGAACCCAGTAGTAAGCCAGCACTTGGGCTGCCATTATAATACACAATGTCCCACAGGAATCTGTCAGAGTAAGCTAATACTGCACTATAACACAGGGGTCTGTCACTATGAACCCAGTAGTAAGCCACCACTTGGGCTGCCATTATAATACACAATGTCCCACAGGAATCTGTCAGAGTACGCTAATACTGAACTATAACACAGGGGTCTGTCACTATGAACCCAGTAGTAAGCCACCACTTGGGCTGCCATTATAATACACAATGTCCCACAGGAATCTGTCAGAGTAAGCTAATACTGCACTATAACACAGGGGTCTGTCACTATGAACCCAGTAGTAAGCCACCACTTGGGCTGCCATTATAATACACAATGTCCCACAGGAATCTGTCAGAGTACGTTAATACTGAACTATAACACAGGGGTCTGTCACTATGAACCCAGTAGTAAGCCACCACTTGGGCTGCCATTATAATACACAATGTCCCACAGGAATCTGTCAGAGTAAGCTAATACTGGACTATAACACAGGGGTCTGTCACTATGAACCCAGTAGTAAGCCAGCACTTGGGCTGCCATTATAATACACAATGTCTCACAGGAATCTGTCAGAGTAAGCTAATACTGGACTATAACACAGGGACACAGGGGTCAGTCACTATGAACCCAGTAGTAAGCCACCACTTGGGCTGCCATTATAATACATAATGTCCCACAGGAATCTGTCAGAGTACACTAATACTGGACTATAACACAGGGGTATGTCACTATGAACCCAGTAGTAAGCCACCACTTGGGCTGCCATTATAATACATAATGTCCCACAGGAATCTGTCAGAGTACGCTAATACTGGACTATAACACAGGGGTCTGTCACTATGAACCCTGTAGTAGTAAGCCACCACTTGGGCTGCCATTGTAATACACAATGTCCCACAGGTATCTGTCAGAGTACGCTAATACTGCACTATAACACAGGGGTCTGTCACTATGAACCCAGTAGTAAGGCACCACTTGGGCTACCATTATAATACACAATGTCCCACAGGGGTCTGTCAGAGTACGCTAATACTGCACTATAACACAGGGGTCAGTCACTATTAACCCCCGTAAGCTTATGCTAGACAATAATACTTGAATGTCATTTTAATACACGATATCCCATGGGAGTGTGTCACAGCAAGCTTGGATGCTGGGCTATATCACTGGGCCAAATAATGTAAAATGTCCCTAGATAAGTCATTATTGATTGACAGAAGCAATATATTATGATTTAGACAAGCATGACAGCTGCTGCAGTTATGTTACTAGAACACTACTGTATTAACAGATTGCAACAACATGCCACACAGATGGCTGCTCACAATTTGTTACTAAAGTCTGGTCACGAGAGTGTCCTGACCAAAGTATCATAGACCATACATATAATACAAGTAAATTATAAAAGTTAACAATTATTTCTAAAATAATGAATGATCTAACATTAACCCATTCAACCCCAAGTAACTGACATGGACCAGACTGGTGCATGATATTTTTAAACCAATAAATTAATAAGAAAATTACCCTTCGACCAGTTCATTTATCAAAATGGGTAACTTTATCTAAAAATAGTAATAATTATTACTGACAAAAGTCGACTAAAGTCACTTTTGAAAACATTTTGGAAAGTTCCGTCTGATCTGGCTCTATGCTGTTTGCACATTGTGTCCAATGTATACGTCATGTCACAGGTTCATTTACTTTAAAACTATACCGTCAAAACCAGAAGAGAGATATAGAGAGGCGGCGACCTTTCCTATTTTGCTGCTTTATCTTGTTTTATGAATATCTTTGATTCTGTTATTTTTCCAATAGGTCATAATGCATATGGAGTACCGTATTTATTGTAATAAATGCCCAGGCGTTTATTAGAATCATCATTTCTTTCGATGTAGGTGGCGGGGCATTTATAAGACAAATGTTTTTTACCGGAAAAAAATTATCCAAAAAAGAAAATGACATTAAACATACCGGTACATAATATTCTGAAAATGGTTACACATGTGCCGTGTTCCAATCTACACGCTTAGTCTCGCAATACTGCAAAAACGGCATAACAAACCTATTTTTTAACCTGCTAATAAACTAGACGATCTAGTGGTTAGCGCGCTCGCTTCTCACCAATGCAACCCGGGTTCGATCCTCGGACCGGGAAGTATGTGAGATTATACGGTGGTCGCCAGATCGGACAGGTGGGTTTTCTCCAGGTACTCCGGTTTCCTCCCACTCAAATGACCACAAATACGCTCATCGGTGCCAACGAGAGCGATTAATATAAGTTGTTAGAACTTGCTTCGCAATCGTTAATAAATAAAGCTTAAACTTAGACGATCTTGATTTAATCACTGCAATGAAAGAAGACGGAACAAAATTGGAAAGTGAGAGGAATATTCCCGATGAATTTTGCATATATAATTATAAATTACATGCCTAACTGTACAACTTAAAATGAACTATGCATCGATCCATATTTGATCGCAGATTTACATAGATACATACAGTCGGCATAATTTAATCGTTGCGAACATAATCGTGCTGCAATTTAACCGCTTGCGAAATTAACTCTGGAATAAAAATACTCAACATAATTCAAAGCATTACACTGATCAATCTCACCTATTTCTCCAAACTGCAAGAGCTAAATGTCAATCAATCCAAGACGGGTCCACCTAGTGTTTATTTTGTTCACTTGCAAATTATATCATTGACAGATTCCATGGATAAAACATATTTGTTCCAATCCAATATTTGTTGATTGACTGTAACTCTGGTAGCAGCGTGAGTGGGGGGGGGGGGGGGGGGGATGGGCGTGGATATTTCGCAGGGTCAGTGTCACAAGCATTCAAATTGGTCGTTCTATTCACTTTGAAATCTACTGCAGCCTGTGTACATTGGCAACAATTTCACAAAGGTACCAGCAAGCGTTCATTTTGCAAGGTGTAATAATTTGAGGTTGATCTAATATACATAATAGGGGAAGCACCTGCTGGTGAACTTGAAATACCTCAATGTTTATATAAAATATTTGGAGTGAAAGATAAAAAATGATATATTATCTATGTATATATAAACACAAATAAGGAAACTTGTTTGAAAGATACGTATATTTGTGTCTGACGCGGGTGTGGGTGTTTAAAATTGGCTATATTATTTCCGATTTTTAAGAGAAAAATGATCTGTTTTTATATCGAAAAGTTGGAGGTGGGCATTTATTAGAATCAATACAGTAACTAAGAATAGTAACTAAAATGTGATTTTGATGTCATGTTATATTGCATTACAGCCCATATCATGTAAAGCTGAATTTACATTAATAGTGGTTATAATCTTCTATAGTCATTTTGTTAATACTTCAATCAGATTGTTAAGAACATGAATCAGATTATTGTGGAGAGCGGTATCTTATACTGTTTAACCCATTCAACCCCAAGTAACTGACATGGACTGGTGCGTGATATTTTCAGACCAATAAATTAATAAGAAAATTACCTTTGGACCAGTTCATTTATCAAAATGGGTAATTTTATCTAAAAATAGTAATAATTATTACTGGCAAAAAAGTGCAGATCCTGATGAGACGGTTCGTCACGAGCCGGCTCATCTGGATCTACACTTTTCATAAGCCTATTTAGAGGCCTGTGGGGTTGAAAGGGTTAAACTTGTGGGTCCGACTGATTTGGTATAAACTTTATTTATTTTACAACGATTGCGAAACAAATGTTAACAACTTATCATAATGTGGTCCTTCGTGTGGGAGGAAAGCGGAGTTCCCGGAGAAATCCCACCTGTCGACTACCGTACCATCTCACATACAACTCAGTTGCTTCGTGATCTTTATTTAAAGAGACACTAAATAAGTGAAAAAAGAAATTTCTACAGAATGTAATTTCCTAGATATGCTCATATAATCAAATGAAATCCTACATTCACCTTTGAGAGTTTGTTGACCACAAACACATGGCTTTTTCAATTGCAAGTTAGGACTCAAATATAAATTTAAAATGCCATTTACAGTCAAACCTGTATTAGTGGTCACATCCATTAAGCAGCCAGTTTCCAGATTCCCATTATGTTGTTTCATTATACATTTGACCTCTATCAAGCAGCCACCTGTGCTAAGCAGCCACTTTCTGCCATGGCTGGCTGCTTAACACAGGTTTGAATGTATATGTAAAAACTGAATGCATTGGTTTGCTTTAAGTGATGTAGTGTCGCTTTAACTGAATGCATTGGTTTGCTTTAAGTGATGTAGTGTCGCTTTAGCTGAATGCATTGGTTTGCTTTAAGTGATGTAGTGTCGCTTTAGCTGAATGCATTGGTTTGCTTTAAGTGATGTAGTGTCGCTTTAGCTGAATGCATTGGTTTGCTTTATGTGATGTAGTCTCGCTTTAAGTATTCCTATAATATAAACATACCACTTTATTTTATTCTACATTCATCATGTTTGTACATTATGCTTGAAATGAAAGCAATAAGACATGATTAAACTAAGATACAGATGGATCTGTAGTCCAGTGGTAACACGCTGGACTGGTAATCCAGGGATTGCAGGTTTGATCCCCCGTCTGACCCTAATAAAATTAACAGTCTTTCAGATGGGACATTAAAACGAGGTCTCGTGTCGGTGCTATACACTGTGCACGTAAAAGAACCAGAGGAGACTCTCAAATGGGTCTCTGTCTGTATCATTGCACTATCCTCCAAAAATCTAAAATGACTAATCTCTTCAGGAGGCGTCATTCATATGGGCGACGATAAATAAACGTAAAACACACACATAAACTAAGATAAAACTACAGTCAAACCTGTGTTAGTGGTCACCTCCATTAAACAGCAAACCTGTATCAGCAGCCAGTTACCAGATTCCCAATATGTTGATTTGTTATACATTTGACCTCTATTAAGCAGCCACCTGTGCTAAGCAGCCACTTTCTGTGATTCCCTTGGGCTGGCTGTTTAAGACAGGTTTGACTGTATAATCACACAGATGTTACCATACACCAGCTGCTGCAGTTGCAATATTTATATCATATTCTTGCAAAATATATGGAAGGAGCATACATCATAAGTGTGTGTTTTTACGTTTATTTATCGTCGCTACCGGTTGCCCATATGAGCGACGCCTCCTGAAGAGATTAGTAATTTTAGATTTTGGAGGATAGTGCAATGATACAGACAGAGACCCATTTCAGAGTCTCCTCTGGTACTTTTACGTGCACGGTGTAAAGCACCGACACAAGACCTCGGTTTAACGTCCCATCTGAAAGACTGTTAATTTTATTAGGGTCAGACGTGGGATCGAACCTGCGATCCCTGGATTACCAGTCCAGCGTTTTACCACTGGGCTACAGATCTGTCATAAACTTCATATTACATGATATATACAAGTCATAAGTCATGCCTGACAAATATATGGTTGTCTACATGACAGACAAGGCAGGTACTGTCACTGCATATTAAACTGACATAAAAGTAATGCAGTGTGAAGTTCTAGTATTACAGAAATTACAAATATTCACTGAGAAAACAGTTCAGATGGTAGTATGTGGGATATATATTTCACTCCATGAAAATGCGGAAATCATGATGGGCATATACATATTTCATATAAAGTTACGCTATCTATATTCTATACATATTCCATTGTGATTGGCAATCCCATATAAAGTTACTCTACCTATATCCTATCCCATATAAAGTTACTCTACCTATATCCTATCCCATATAAAGTTACTCTACCTATATCCTATCCCATATAAAGTTACTCTACCTATATCCTATCCCATATACAGTTACTCTACCTATATCCTATCCCATATAAAGTTACTCTACCTATATCCTATCCCATATAAAGTTACTCTACCTATATCCTATCCCATATAAAGTTACTCTACCTATATCCTATCCCATATAAAGTTACTCTACCTATATCCTATACCATATAAAGTTACTCTACCTATATCCTATACCATATAAAGTTACTCTATCTATATCCTATCCCATATAAGTTACTCTATCTATATCCTATCCCATATAAAGTTACTCTATCTATATCCTATCCCATATAAAGTTACTCTATTTTTTTTTTGTTTTTTAAGTTACTCTACCTATATCCTATCCCATATAAAGTTACTCTATCTATATCCTATCCCATATAAAGTTACTCTACCTATATCCTATCCCATATAAGTTACTTTCTATATCCTATCCCATATAAAGTTACTCTATCTATATCCTATCCCATATAAAGTTACTCTATCTATATCCTATCCCATATAAGTTACTCTACCTATATCCTATCCATATAAAGTTCTCTACCTATATCCTATCCCATATGTTTTTTTTCCTATCCCATATAAAGTTACTCTACTATATCCTATCCCATATAAAGTTACTCTACCTATATCCTATCCCATATCAAGTTACTCTACCTATATCCTATCCCATATAAAGTTACTCTACCTATATCCTATCCCATATAAGTTACTCTACCTATATCCTATCCCATATAAAGTTACTCTACCTATATCCTATCCCATATCAAGTTACTCTACCTATATCCTATCCCATATAAAGTTACTCTACCTATATCCTATCCCATATCAAGTTACTCTACCTATATCCTATCCCATATCAAGTTACTCTACCTATATCCTATCCCATATAAAGTTACTCTACCTATATATATCCTATACATATTTCATCGCGATTAGCAATCCAATATAAAGTTACTCTACCTATTTTCATACTTAACCCTTTCAACCCCACAGGCCTCTAAATAGGCTTATGAAAAGTGTAGATCCAGATGAGCCGGCTCGTAACGAGCCGTCTCATCAGGATCTGCACTTTTTTGCCAGTAATAATTATTACTATTTTTAGATAAAATTACCCATTTTGATAAATGAACTGATCCAAATGTAATTTTGTTATTAATTTATTGGTCTAAAAATATCATGGACCAGTCCATGTCAGTTACTTGGGGTTGAAAGGGTTAAAATACTGTAGTAACATCATACATTTGTGTCATACCTAAGTGTGTGTTTTAAATCAGATATAAGCCTCAAACGGATCCAATATGTGGAATATTGGAACTGTCTTTGGCGCTACATATATTTTACATATTGGATCGTTTTCGGCTTATATCCTATACATATTTCATTGTGATTTTCAATCCCATATAAAATTACTCTACTGGTCTCCTATCACATAGTACTTTACTGCCACACTAAATTACAACACCAATAACAGGAAACATCATAATTCTATTATTAGCTACAATGTTTCCCTGACATAATTTAAATAAGGTGTGCATTTATTTCCTGCAACATGTGCGATAGTTGTTTTCATTGTAGACCGCATGTTTATGACGATAAAAATTCCCGATACAGTGAAAACCCTTTAACGCGGAACCCATCTAAACTGGAATTGACATGTTGCAAATTGCCTGATCCCTCCAACACTACAAGACAACATGACACATTAACGAGAACCCATTGACAAACAAATTACAGATAAAACTTTATTATGGAGTGAAAATATTGAATGTAGCCTTTAGTTTAAACAGTGTGTGTTTTACGTTTATTTATCATCGCTACCGGTTGCCCATATGAGCGACGCCTCCTGAAGAGATTAGTCATTTTAGATTTTTGGAGAATAGTGCAATGATACAGACAGAGACCCATTCTAGAGTCTCCTCTGGTTCTTTTACATGCACGGTGTAAAGCACCGACACGAGACCTCGGTTTAACGTCCAATCTGAAAGACTGTTAATTTTATTAGGGTCAGACGGGGGATCGAACCTGCGATCCCTGGATTACCAGTCCAGCGTGTTACCACTGGACTACAGATCCGACTATTAGTTTAAACATATTTTATTTCCCAATCTTATACAGTTTGAACAATGCATACATATCAACATACAGTTATATGTTATATTTCGGGTTTTACACCTGCATCAGCACCATTTTGGGCTATATCGCCGGCGGGCAGTTTACCTAACAACACCTTTCCTGGGCAGGCTCCAGCAGTTAACCAGTACTTGGGTGCACCAACCTCCGTAAGAAACTGCCAACTTTTTCATATCAATGAGACACGGCCTGAGCGGGGCTCGAACCTGTGACCATCAGTGATGATAGGTTACAGTGGTATACAAGTCAGCGATCTTAACCACTCGGCCACGGAGGCGGACATATCAACATACAGAAAAAGGATTAGAATGACAGACAAGAGTCTTATGTAATTCTTCTCCTCAACTTAAGCCTTTCTTGAAATACTTGTCTGATTGGAATCCGGTGGTGGCGCAATACAGTGAATTTAACTAGTCATGCTATACCAGTATAAGCAGTGGCGCCGCGCCTATGACGGCTGGGGCGGTTGTGGCCGCCCCAATAATTCGGCAAGAAACGGCAATTCGGCAAGAAACAAAAAATATATAGGTGAAGAAAAAAAAGAACTAAAAGAAGGAAAAAGTGAAAAATGAAGTGGCCCAAAAATGCAATAAAAATGGGAGGGGGGTATAGGTAGGTATGTCATATTGTGTTGTTCTAAGAGAAATTGTAAATCAATATCACATGTCAGATTGCACCATTGTTATTTACATTTACATCCCCTCTCGCACTCTCCTCTCATTAATCAAATCTGCCGGCATACTGATAGGAAGGTGTGAAGCCCCTAAAGGCGAGGGGAGCGACCTTTAAAGTGTCGTGATTACATCATTTTATGGTCTCGGTATATTAATTGGCATATGAATTGTCACACATTAATAATCTGTGAGACAGCGTACGACTCATTCTGGGCACGTGTCAACGAGCACCTCGACAAATTCGACGTGGACGAACCAGTTCTACCCCGCCAACGAAAGATGCCAAAGAGGTTCGAGACAGGCAGCGCCCCGTGTGAATATCCAACGACAGTCAAGGACATGTACCGCCAGAAATACTTTGAAGCTTTTGATCTGGTCACAACCAGCATTACTGAGCGTTTCGACCAGCCCGGCTACAAGACCTACCGCCATCTAGAAGACATGCTTCTCAAGTGCGTCGCCAGTGATCCAACCTACGTGGACGACATGACTCACGTCGTGGACTTCTATGGGTCAGACATCGAGAAGTCGTCACTCTCCACTCAGCTGGAAACACTCCGAGTGTATATTAAAAACAACGGCATCGGTGTTAAGACCTTGAACGATATTGTCAGTGTAGTCAGAAGCATGAAGTCAGCTACCAAAATGTTGTTTAGCGAGGTTGTGACTGTCCTGATGCTGATTCTAGTAATGCCAGCCACGAACGCAACTAGCGAACGCTCATTTTCGGCACTTCATCGGGTGAAAACGTACCTTCGCGCCAACATGACACAGGAACGTCTTAATCACCTGATGCTGTTACATGTGCACAGAGAGGCTACTGATGACATGGACCTGAACTGTGTTGCTAATATGTTTGTCATGGCAAAGGAATCACGTACTAGCGTGTTTGGACGACACTGAACAATTACTTAAAGCTTTAGCTATATAGACAATCATGGAATATGTTACCACATGTATGAGATTTGAAATTTTTGAGTTGAGTTGAATCTCAAGCTGAGAAGTTTTGTGAAATTATAAAATGTCATAATTCAGTTTCGCTTTTTCATATTTATTAAAGTTCTTTGTGTGCCTTATACATGTAGTTGTATTAGTTGTCTAAAATTTAGAAGTAACAGAATAAATGGTTCAAAGGCCTGCAAATAGCCCTAGTTATGTCACAAGGTTCAGCAAAAAAATCTCCAGCAAAGGAGAGCCCTTAGGGGAAACCCCTACCATACCCAAATGACAGGGATGATATACTGCTATAGGAGGCTTCACGGGTGTGTAAAATATACGCCAAAACGCACCAGAGACGTTCTAGGGTTTCAAATTTTCTGGGGGAGATCCCCCAGACCCCCTGGTGGGAAGGGGAAACCCCTCCTACACCCTCCCAAATCAGCGCTCGGTGGGCCGCCCCAATCGCTAAGACCGCACGGCGCGCCTGATAAGTACACTAAAGTAATAACATGGATGTCAGAGGAATAATTATATACCCAGTAAATAATGCTGATGAATGGTCCTGTGTACAGTACTTAACCTGTAACCTGCTAATCACGTCTAAAGTCGCTTTTGCAAACATTAATAGAGCCAGATCAGCCGGCACAGAATGTTCCGTCTGATCAGGCTCTATGCTGTTTGCTATTCGGATAGTGGAGCTAAAACACTTATCTGTATAGCAAACAACATAGATCCTGATCAGAGGCAGCATTACGCCGCAGCTGATCTGGATCTGTGTTGTTTGCACATTCCGTTTAATTTATTCAGCAGGTTAAGGGTTAATTAATGAATACTGTGGCACAGAAAGTGACACGAGAAATTATTTGCCATTTATTCGGAATTTAAACGTCAAATTTTCTAAATGATCTGTGTCAAATAATTGGACATGTTTACATACTCCCAAATATGGAAACTAAAATAACATGAATCTGACTTGACCTTGCTTTTTTGTTTCTCGATTAGTTGATAATTATAGTCTAGTGATATCGGTAGTATTTGAGAAGATTCGGTGATGACTAATTTATAATAATAATCAAAATAATAATAGCGCAAACACACTGTCATGTGATCATTTCAGCCTACGCTGTTCACATTCAACTGCTTGTAAACGTTATTTATTTATTTTACAATGATTGCGAAGCAAGTTCTAACAACATATATTAATCACTCTCATTGGTGCGGATGAAAGCGTATATGTGGTCATTTGTGTGGGAGGAAACCGGAGTACACGGAGAAAAACTGCTTGTGCCGATGACCACATGTTTTAATCCATGGCTTGCATTTTTCAAGGCTCTTTTGTAAATGTAGCTTATGGAAAGGGAAGTAATATTCTTCTACGGAACGATGTAAATAGTGACAGACTATATAATATACACAGACCCCACGGGATGTCTTTTAACCATTCTATATTTAAAACGCCAGTTTCGCTGTTACTGCAGTTTAATTAATACTTAGATATGAATTCTAGGTAATTGTTCAAATCCATATCAAAGTAATAAAGACATTATTATGTGGCTAGTTTCATATCGACATTCGGTCTCAGGCTGATATCAAGTTACCTCACATTGATATGATACCTAGGCCAATATGAAACTAACCTCTAAGTATTATAGGATCTTCCAACGTACTCGCCTGCTATTTCTAGTCAACACGCCTGCTATTTCTAGTCAACTCGCCTGCTATTTCTAGTCACACGCCTGCTATTTCTAGTCAACACGCCTGCTATTTCTAGTCACACGCCTGCTATTTCTAGTCAACTCGCCTGCTATTTCTAGTCACATGCCTGCTATTTCTAGTCAACATGCCTGCTATTTCTAGTCACACGCCTGCTATTTCTAGTCACTCGCCTGATATTTCTAGTCACTTGCCTGCTATTTCTAGTCAACACGCCTGCTATTTTCTAGTCACACGCCCACACGCCTGCTATTTCTAGTCACACGCCCACACGCCTGCTATTTCTAGTCAACACGCCTGCTATTTCTAGTCACTTGCCTGCTATTTCTAGTCACACGCCTGCTATTTCTAGTCACACGTCTGCTATTTCTAGTCACACGCCTGCTATTTCTAGTCACACGCCCACACGCCTGCTATTTCTAGTCACACGCCTGCTATTTCTAGTCACACGCCTGCTATTTCTAGTCACACGCCTGCTATTTCTAGTCACACGTCTGCTATTTCTAGTCACACGTCTGCTATTTCTAGTCACACGCCTGCTATTTCTAGTCACACGCCTGCTATTTCTAGTCACACGCCTGCTATTTCTAGTCATCTCACCTGCTATTTCTTGATTTAACTCTTTTCCCGCTAGCAGTGAAAATACCAATTAAAAATTAAATATGGTTTCTGCGTATATTATGATGATGTCCCTACTGACACAGGACTGGCTTTTAACTCTTGACATGCTAATGGTGAAAATAACGACACACTTCTAATGAAATTCCATGACATGGTTCACATTTTCAGATATAAACAAGAAAAGCACATTAATGAACTGTCGCCTGCTACAATTATTTGAACTATTTATAGCCTGTATTTTACCCAGCATGCAAAGAGTCAAACTTATTTTCTAGATGACCGCCATCTTGGATTTCAGTTCAGCTATATACAGTATATTTTTCGGCTACTCATTTTTGAAGAAGTTTCAGAATAACCCGTGTTCTTATTGGCCCAAAACTGAGGGTTAGGAAGTAGGACACAGACAGGGTCTTTGTTTATAGTGTCACCCTTATTGAAAGGGTCAGTCATTTCTGACATGAGACATCACAGATGGATCTGTAGTCCAGTGGTTAACACGTTGGACTGGTAATCCAAGGGATCACAGGTTCGATCCCCTGTCTGACACTAATGGTGGACTGGTAATCCAGGGATCGCAGGTTCGATCCCCTGTCTGACACTAATAAAATTAACAGTCTTTCTGATGGGACTTTAAATAGAGATCTCGTGTTGGTGCATGTAAAAGAAGACTCTAGAATGGGTCTCTGTCTGTATCATGCACTATCCTCCCAAAAATCTAAAATGACTAATTTCTTCAGGAGGCGTCGCTCATATGGGGAACCGGTAGCGACGATAAATAAACGTAAAACACGCACACACAAGAGACACCTCTCATCAGTACTTGCCTGATCATTACCATTGCAGGCCAGCTAGTTGCTAGGCAATCAGTAACCGTGCATAACTGTGCAATCAGTAACCAGGCATTATTTAACCTATAACTAGCTAGTGGCTCACCAACAGCCTTATCAGAATGAAACCCCTCCACCCCCCCTCAACCCTGCCGAGATTCCAACCTTTGATCACCCACACCATTTTAACCAATAGGTCACAGAGCAGGCTATATTTGCAAACCATCATGAAATTCAAGCCATATACTTTCACAATAGATTTGTTATGGCCAAGACATACAATTTGGGGTCAATACTAGGTCAATGTTGGGAATATATTATGCAACCAACTGAGAGAGATGAGAGAGAGTGTGACAGGAATTTTCCGGTAATGTGATTTAGTGTTTCAAACCACATAATTATGGTAATGATTCTAATAGACGCCCATCCACGACATTTAGGTATAAAACCTACCTACAATTTTCCAGTTCAATATTCGAAATAATAAAATCTCTTCTAACAGTAATTTCTTGTACGACTTTATTTTATTTTACTATATTTCACATGGTTACCAATGGTCCAAAAATAATTAAAATTCCCACAAAAATAATGGTAATAACTTACTTCACTTCTGATCTCTCTCTAGGGCATTTATTAGAATTATTATGGTATTTTAAATTGAGCTCTATTGCTTACCAAATATGTGTACAGCCGGATCTGTAGTCCAGTGGTAACACGCTGGACTGGTAATCCAGTGATCGCAGGTTCGATCCCCCCCCCGTCTGACCCTAATAAAATTAACAGTCTTTCAGATGGGATGTTAAACCGAGGTCTCGAGTCGGTGCTTTACACCGTGCACGTAAAAGAACCAGAGGAGACTCTGGAATGGGTCTCTGTCTGTATCATGCACTATCCTCCAAAATCAAAAATGACTAATATCTTCAGGAGGCGTCGCTCATATGGGCAACCGTTAGCGACGATAAATAAACGTAAAACACACACACCAAATATGTAAATGTAAACTTAACCTATTTCTCATACACTAGTCACACACAGATGTCACAGTACAAAAGTTGAAATCAGATTTTCAAGATGGCCACCTCTTTGCAAGCTAGATATGCAAAATAGCAGACAAATAATTATGTCATGCACTTTCATTAGACTGTTCTTGCAATGAGACAATTCTAATGAAATTCCGTGACTTATTTTCTCAGAAATTTCAGTTGCAAATAAGACAAGGACATTAATGAATGGTCGACTGCTACAAATAGTTCAACTACAGTCAAACCTGTCTTAAACAGCCAGCCAAGGGAATCACAGAAAGTGGCAGCTTATCACAGGTGGCTGCTTTATAGAGGTGAAATGTATAACAAAACAACATATTAGGAATCTGGAAACTGGCTGTTTAATGCAGGTTGGCTGCTTAATAGAGGTGAAATGTATAACAAAACAACATATTAGGAATCTGGAAACTGGCTGCTTAATGCAGGTTGGCTGCTTTATAGAGGTGAAATGTATAACAAAACAACATATTAGGAATCTGGAAACTGGCTGCTTAATGCAGGTTGGCTGCTTAATAGAGGTGAAATGTATAACAAAACAACATATTAGGAATCTGGAAACTGGCTGTTTAATGCAGGTTGGCTGCTTAATAGAGGTGAAATGTATAACAAAACAACATATTAGGAATCTGGAAACTGGCTGTTAATGCAGGTTGGCTGCTTATAGAGGTGAAATGTATAACAAAACAACATATTAGGAATCTGGAAACTGCTTAATAGAGGTGACCACTAACACAGGTTTGACTGTAGTTATATCTACCACTGCGCTGTCACGACTTCTGTTAAATTTCATGACAGAGTTATGGCACTTGTCTCATACATCTTATATTTTGATAAGAAACATTTATGTGAAGTTTCAATAACATGCAATGAATGAGTGGTTCAGTTCAGGACAGAAGCCAACTTGCTAAAAACTTAGAATGTAAATGTGAAAAAGGGGCATAATTCTGTTACATTATGAAACAAGAGTTATGGCACTTGACTGAAATATATCACATTTTGATAGGGAACAATTATTGTGTGAAGTTTCAAGGGTATGTAGTAGGTTCAAGAGATAGCAACCCTTGCTACAAAACTTTAACCAAATGGCAACAGCGACGCCAGGGCGAGTACACAATAGCCCTCCCTTTTCTTCGAATAGTCAAGCTAAAAATAGTAACAGTCCCATGCAAGCTGTGTGTTGCGTACAGCATGCTAACATTGTTTATCACAAGATGGCATCGGATAGCTATTTTCAGCAAGTATATCTCTCAGAAAATGATGTTCTTGGTGCGAAATTATCATATTTCATGATCGAAAACATCCGTGCAATTGAATTGAAACGTTGACTGAAGTGCAGAGCATTAACATGCAGTAGAAACAAGTTGGAACTTGTTCAATTATAAATTAACCTCATGCACATCCCACAATATATAATGGCACATGTATGTGGTTGATGTTAATATTACGTGTCAGTTTATCAGCAAAACACTCCATGATATTGATCGATTATGCACAATAATGCGATATGATAGAAATTGCCGGGTCTGGGTGGGGTACAGGTGGGGTACGGCTGGGATACAGCTGGGGTACGGATGGGGTACGGCTAGGGTACGGGTGTGATACGACTGGGGTACAGTTGGGGTCTGGGTGGGGTAAGGCTGAGATACAGCTGGGGTACGGGTGTGATACGGCTGGGGTACGGATGGGGGATAGCTGGGGGATGGCTGGGGTATGGATGGGTAAGGTTGGGGTAAGGTTGGGGTACAGCTGGGGTCTGGGTGGGGTACAGGTGGGGTACAGCTAGGGTATGGCTGGGATACAGCTGGGGTACGGCTGGGTCTCTTTGGATAAATATATATTCGGATACGTGGATCACTGCCAACATAAATCTTTGACTGGCCGGCTGCCCTTACGCCGAGTAAGACCGATTTACTGACAGGGATTAAATATTTACATAATTTGATATACTGTGCTCCTGTGGTTTTATTGTGAGCGAGCGACTTATTCCAGTAGGTATTTCAGATGGATATGTCTATCTCTGTGGGGGGAGGGGGGAATTAACTATTGCATGTTCCATAATGCACAGAGAGCGCTTCGTAGCACCAACAAATGTTTTCATGGTTATGGTATCCTTAACTTTTGTTAGATTGTAATTAAAGCCGAAATTGAATAAAAACTCTTTAGTTTATCAAGAGTTCTTTGTTTACATTAATTTTGTAATGCCTGTACACAAGTTCTATTTTTAGAAATAACCACTAGGGCGGGACAATGCTAATGACCAAGCGGTTTGTGAAGATTATCAAAATGGTTGTTGTTATTTGAAGTACGGATAAAAAGTTTCAGTAAAATTGACAAAGCCATGCAAGTCGAAGATACGTCGAGAGTAGATGTTTCAAGATGACGGCCAATTTCAACGATTATGAATATCCAGATTGTAATTATTTACGATACTTTAGATCTACTAGCACTGGACGCTCCAAGTCTCACAAGACTTGACCAATGAGAGACATCGGTCACTTACTGCCCCCTGAATACTGCTTAATAGTATGTAGTAGGTCCTCTTTTAAGTTGTGTCCTTTGTTTTTATCGTTGTTTCCTTTGCACAACATGCTATCAATTATCATCCACTTTCTCATCTTTTATTATTATGTTACTATATTTTGACAGATATCCTACAGTATATCCAATGGGTAAAAGATCTGTAATATTGTTTTATCGATTAATTAACATGATGATAAAATCACATTCATCATACATCATAACCCAACATCTGGTTAGGAAACAACAGTAAAAACAAAGGATTCCAACTGAAAGGACGCTATGCACTTTGGGATAAATCAGACTTTATCTGCCAAGGGGAGGTAATAGAAAAGTCAGCGACGTCCCTCATTACTCAAATATAAATTACTAGTGTGAAAGACAACAGTTCCTGCTATTTGCTGCACAGTATTGAAATCATATTATTATCTATAGTTAGTTTTCCTGATCCAGGTGAGCTAGGGAGCCTCCAAGCAGACAGTTCATTATTCTCTACACATACTCACAATTACACCATAAGAAAAACCCCAAGTGCATTGAATTATATAATGTACTACGTGAGAACAATCATTGATATGATGTACATGTACGTCCAGGCTTACAGGCTTACGTGTGATACTGCTCATCTCATATCTGCTTGTAGTTGATCTATTTGTTTGCCCTGTGATTATGATCAAACTGTAGTGCGTTGGCTTGGTTATAGTCAGTTGTAGGGCACATTATTCATCTGTTTTGACAATATGCTAGTTTAAATTTAATTGTATTTCATTTTGGGGTTTAAAGTCACATAAACAGCTTAGGTTATATGGTGACTCTCCACCTTTTATTGTTAGAGGAAGACTCTGGGTGCTCTTCTGAGACGTATTTCAGGCACAGACCACGTATAGCTTCCTCTCTTGAGAGAATTTGACACCCCCAATGGGATTCAATTCGGCGTGGAGGTCGTGATAGCGCATTTGCTTCAGGTGCGAACAGTCCCGAATTTGAGCCCAGCTGTGGCCATTACGATTGTGCTCTTAGGCAAGGCATTTATATTCCACGCTGCCTCTTCTCGCTCCCTCATGGCGATGGATTCCATCAGTTCACAACAAACAAAAATAAATAAAAAACTAACCCCCCAGTCCACGGAGCCCACCCCCAGTTTAAATTAAGTTTAATATGTGTGGCATGTTGCTATACCACAATCGCCCACGTAAACATAACATTTTACCCATACATGTCAACTCACCTTCAGTATTTGTCTTAAAATAATCCAGTTCCAGAAAAAAAATATTCCAAAATATGTTTCATAAATCCAACACAATTTGTCGAAAAAATGCTTTACATCTACCTGATCTTAATTTATCATAATACTTAATATCAATGGATAACTTCACGAAATACATATCATCAATCCAAATATAAAACACAACCTGATGTATCTCTCCTCAATGTAAATTCCAGCAATACCGATTTCTGAGTGAATACTTTATCGGAACATAATGGTTTATCAATGCATAAATAACACACTGCATACCTGGGAATAGTCCAAATATCTGGATGGCGCCCAACACCATCATCCATATCTCACATTATTATTTATATATCTTCAAGAAAATAATCCCTTCTTTCAGAACGAATCCCTTCTTTGCATAATAACAATTTCAATATAATATTACCGAAACAAAATGCGGAGAAAGAAATTGCCGAGACATGTCATACATGAAAACTGACTATTATCCTGAGAATATACGATAAAAATATTTGACAGTTTTCCAATTAGAACATATCTACAGCTGCACTTCCAATAACAATAATATGGTCGGCAAGTCCTGCACTTGTTACAGATGCAGGATTCCCCAGGCAGACTCCCAACAACAGTATAATAAGTCTACACTCTGATTGCACTGTATTAATCTGCACTGATGCTTCCTGTTTAACCCTTTGCATGCTGGGTAAAATAAATGCTATAAATAGTTCAAATAAAAAAAATAGAGTAGCAGACACATTTCTAATAAAATTCCATGACATATTTTTTACTGTTATTTTCGCCACTACTTGAAAGAAACTTTTTAATTTGATAAAACGCCTATTTTTACATAAAAACATATTCAATGGCGTTGTACAAATAAATAAAATAATAATCAAAGCGAATTAATACAAGATATTTACATGGTACTTACTACTTAACAGTTATTAATTAAACTCTGAGATAATTAGAGCGTGCAAAGAGTTCAGCATATCAGTAACCCTTTCCTTCATAGAGATTTAGGTTAATATACCTATTATATCTCCATACAAATGACAGCCATTTAACCCTTTCCTTCATAGAGATTTAGGTTAATATACTATTATATCTCCAAACAAACGACAGCCATTTAGCCATCATGCAGTGAATAAGTAGTCGCAATATCTATCCCACCTCCATAGATATTACTGAGACTACATGAGATTCTGGCCTTTATCATGAATATTGGTTTGGCTACTACATTGTCAATGTATGTCGTATTGGTAATGGCGTCAAGAGGTGCTTCTATGAGGAAAAGGGTTACGTTCATCGCTATATAATATACGTAGCAAATCCCATTTCATTTCCATGAAATACACTAACTCGTCCAACGAACATAATTAATGAATACTATAACGCGATAGTAAATAATTAATATAATTTCATTTACAATTTTTTAAAATTTGCTTCGTTTTCGTAATTAGCACTATGTGTGTATGTATGTACCTTTAATGTCAAACCCCTCGCGGGGACATACACATGTTTTCCTGGGCAGGCTTAGCCGACCTAAGCGATTAACCAGTACTAAGCAATGTGTGTGAGGTGCCTTGCTCAATGACACTACATTCGTGGCCTGACCGAGTATCGAACCCGGGACCGTTCGATTCCAAATCCGACGCTCTACCACTGGACCACGGACGCTACACTACATGCAATTTATTGCGCAATGACTTTTTATCGTAGGAGATTATTTGAAGAGTCAGTGATTATATATAAGTTTCTGGAGTAACTTTGTGTACACAAGGATATTCTATACAATTGTATCAAACTGAAATACTCACTGTGGCGCAACAATGGAAGTGTTCTTGTGTGATTTGCAATGCAAAGTTCAATGTCAATTGTTGCGGTTTTACATGGAAACAATATAGTTAATGTCAAGCTTAATGCAAGTTAAGAATAAATTAGCGGTGTATATTATGTTTGTTTATTTTTTGTGCTTAAAGTCGCACCAATAGCTTAGGTCATATCGTGACTCTCAATGCAACTATTATTGGTGGAGGAAGACTCTGGGTGCCCCTCTAGCAGTATTTCAGGCACGGATGGGCACCCGGGTCAGACCACCAACCTTCTGCAAGCCAACTGGATTAAATTCTATATATATTGTTCCACATCGAGGCTGAGCTACTCTCCCTTGGTACAACGTTAAATATATTCTTATTTATAAAAGTTGCTAAATTACTTAAAATGTCTTTTCAATTAACAGGAAGAACAGTAGAACGTCAGCTTAATTGGACCTTTGACTGACAGGTTTATTATTTACCATTTATGATACCAGTACAGTTAGAATGAAGATCTGCATGTAAGGGCTGCAAACAAAGGTCTTCAAGTGTGCTACGAATTAAAACATAAAAGTGAATCAAAATAGACGAGCGAAATGACAATGAATTAAAACAGAATGTGGATGAAAATAGAGCAGAGAATGAATTAAAAAAGGAACAGTGAATAAGAATAATAGAATAGAGAATGAATTAAAAAAGGAACAGTGAATAAGAATAATAGAACTGTGAATGAAAACTTAAACTTGATATAAACACAGAAACAGAGGAACAGTGAAATACACACAACAGAACAGTGGACCAAAATTGAGAATCAATAAACTGAACTCTGTATAACAAAGCAAAACAGAGGGCCAAAAAAAAGAAACTATAAACAGAACTCTGAATAGCAAAACAAAGAAGCAGACCAATATAAGAAAATGTGTCAACGGTAAAACAGAACATAGAATCAAATCAGAAACTGCAAATTGAAATGTGACAAAAAACAGGACCCAATCATACCAGTAACATAAATGTTAATGAAGGCAGTAATTGAGACTGATAATAGAACTTTCAGGAAAATAAAACAGTAAATCTAGATAGTATTAATTCAATTAATCAAAACAAAAAAGAACATAAGACAGTAACAGTTTCTGTGGATCAAAACCGAATCAAAGCCGGGAGTGAACCGGACACTCCTGTTGCATAATCTTCTACACTTTTGGAATGGCATAAATACAACAGTAACAGTTTCTGTGGATCAAAACCGAATCAAAGCCGGTAATGAACCGGACACTGCTGCTACATAATCTTCTACACTTTTGGAATGGCATAAATACAACAGTAATAGTTTCTGTGGATCAAAACCGAATCAAAGCCGGTAGTGAACCTGACACTACTGTTGCATAATCTTCTACACTTTTGGAATGGCATAAATACAACAGTAACAGTTTCTGTGGATCAAAACCGAATCAAAGCCAGTAATGAACCTGACACTGCTGCTGCATAATCTTCTACACTTTTGGAATGGCATAAATAAGCACTGTGTTCTCCAGCTTCTCAGTACCTGAATACATTATACAAACACTTTGAAGCAGCAAAGCAAGCATCTGGTGCACCAGAAAATCAATGCTACCCATAAAAATGAATATTAAAATTGAAAGAAAGATGTCTGGAATGGATTGATGGTTTTCTTTACACATGGATACTATTGATGAAATGTTACAGAAAACAATCTATCAGAGTCTTACATTCTAAAGATAAGCCAATACTTCACTGTGTATGGTCTATTGACTGCAAGATTGGATAAGAGACTCTCAGGACCAAGGCTGAAAGCCAAGTTAACTCTTACAAGTGAAGTAGACAAGAATCTCCTATAGTACATACATACACGTATATATTGTACCTCTATAGCCACTATTGGCACTGCACTGTGTTGTAAACGTAAAGATCACGCCTATGAAAGGGCCAGCCATTTCTGCCCAATGAGACACCTCTTATGAACAGCAGTATTTGCCAGCCAGGCGCTAGACTGATGGGCAATCAGTAACCATTAGTTAACTAGCTGGCGGCTCACCAACCGGCCATATCAGAATGAACCCCTGGCATGGCTTGAACCATCAACACCCCACTCCGTAGGCAGACACCTTAACCACTAGGCCACCGAGATAGAAACCCAGGTCCCATACCCAGAATATATACACAATAATATAGATAGAGCATGGCTGGTTCGCCATGTGTGTGGATGATAATAGCTTGCCATCCGTTGGTGAATTATCTCACCATACATATGTAGAACCCCACCGTGCTCTATCTTACACTAGCTCAATGAGGCATTAACTCAATATCATTCTACTTCCACACTCAGTCACACATGTCATAATTATAAATCAATTGCTACAATTTTATCCCGAATTTAAGAGCTTACCTCAGTGTACCTACGGGTCTATTACCGCAATGTGGCTACAGGACTGTCACCTCAGTGTAACTACAGGCCTTTTAGTGAGTGCTACCTCTGTGTAGCTACTGGGCTGGCATGTTACCTCAGTGTAGCTATAGGCCTTTTAGTGAGTGCTACCTCTGTGTAGCTACTGCGCTGGCATGTTACCTCAGTGTAGCTATAGGCCTGTTACCTCAGCATAGCAACGGGCCTTTTACCTCAGTGTAGCTAAGGGCCTTTTACCTCAGTGCAACTACGGGCTTGTTAGTGAGTGCTACTTCTGTGTAGCTATGGGCCTTTTACCTCAGTGCATCTACAGGCCTGTTAGTAAATGATTCCTCAGTGTAGCTATGGGCCTGTTAGTAAGTGCTTCCTCAGTGTAGCTACAGGCATGTTAGTAAGTGCTTCCTCAGTGTAGCTACAGGCTTGTTAGTAAGTGCTGCCTCAGTGTAGCTATGGGCCTGTTAGTAAATGCTTCCTCATTGTAGCGATGGGCCTGTTAGTAAGTGCTGCCTCAGTGTAGCTATGGGCCTCTTAGTAAGTGCTTCCTCAGTGTAGCTATGGGCCTGTTAGTAAGTGCTGCCTCAGTGTAGCCATGGACCTGTTAGTAAGTGCTTCCTCAGTGTAGCTATGGGCCTGTTAGTAAGTGCTTCCTCAGCGTAGCTATGGGCCTGTTAGTAAGTGCTGCCTCAGTGTAGCTATGGGCCTGTTAGTAAGTGCTTTCTCAGTGTAGCTATGGGCCTGTTAGTAAGTGCTGCCTCAGTGTAGCCATGGACCTGTTAGTAAGTGTAGCCATGGACCTGTTAGTAAGTGCTGCCTCAGTTTAGCCATGGACCTGTTAGTAAGTGCTACCTCACTGTAGCCATGGACCTGTTAGTTGGTAGAGAACTGTTACTTACAAGGCAGAGTCTTGACAAAATCCAATGTGTCAGAGATGCTTCTACGGGTCTTCATAAACCTCTTACATAACATGGTTCTTCTGCCCTCCTCTGTAGGCTTACTCCTGGAAACATATAAACAAATGATGTAACAGCTTACAGCATACACCTGGAAACATATAAACAAATGATGTAACAGCTTACAGCATACTCCTGGAAACATATACACAAATGATGTAACAGCTTACAGCATACTCCTGGAAACATATAAACAAATGATGTAACAGCTTACAGCATACTCCTGGAAACATATAAACAAATGATGTAACAGCTTACGGCTTATTTCTGGAAACATATAAACAAATGATGTAACAGCTTACAGCATACTCCTGGAAACATATAAACAAATGATGTAACAGCTTACAGCATACTCCTGGAAACATATAAACAAATGATGTAACAGCTTACAGCATACTCCTGGAAACATATAGACACCCCCCTACTGGGATTTGAACCTCCAGCGGTCAGGGGCAAGAGATTTGAAGTCAACGAGTAGAGGTGGTAGTACCAATATGTATTAAATTTTAGGTCCAACCATCTTGGGGTATTTGGTTCGGTGATAATATTGCTTTCAATGTTCAATGTTCATTCGGTGAACAATATTTTGCTCATGGTTATCACCGAAATGTACAAAACATCCTCGATATCTGAAATAATTTTATAAATTTAAAAATGGCCATAATGCTCGGCGTAAATCCCACATATAATGGCCAGTATAAAATGTTAATTGCACTTGCCGTATATTATATTCTTAAGTCGTGAAAACAACATTCAGCACACTCTTGTCGACAGTTTTAGCTTCATCACGTGACCTTGCTGCTCAATACAGCTATCGCAATGATGTCGGTCGGTACCCGTTTATATGGGGAACTCAAGACTTAAGGGCACCTATTCACGGCGGGTTAAGTGTAGATTTTTTAAATTAGGATAGCTACGTGAATTGCTCATACACCGTAACAGTTTCGATGGAAATATTCTCACAATGATTTTTGTTTGTTTATATTCGTCTGCTGGACCAGTCAGTTGCAGTTGCATCAGCCTACCGATACACACAACGGAATGCTATTGAACCATGCTTCAGCTCTGTCAGCGAAATTAGCCTAGAACTATATAAATATTTTAAATACCGATGTAAATGGACAAATACGCCGAGTATAGGATTACGCCGAGCATAGGTTCCACCACTCTAATAATTATGGTCTCGATGCAATTTCCAAATGCAAACTTGGGCATCTGAATTGATGTCCATTCATATAGAAACTCTGCATTGGAGACGTCAAAGCATGACAACCAACGTTTGCACTATAAAATGCATGGGGGGATTTTGTTTTATTTGACATTAACAGTATTAAAAACTATTTATGTGACAGATATATTTCTATTTGCCCCGCAGCAAAAATACATCATAATGTTAAACATTCAATTAACATATACTGATTTATGGTAATTGATGAACAATTGAAAATGTCTGCTCAATATTAGGCTGTAAGGCGCTTCTGATTATATCGTTAAGTATGTGCACATGTGGTGTACAGTATACGGAGTCTGCATTGTTACCTAGAGCTTGTGAGTTTGAGCCCCGTCAGAACCACGGTGGTTGTGCTTTAGGGAAGACACTTAAATCCACATTGACTCATGTCTCTCCCTTTTATACAAATTTATTTTAGCTCGATTGCGAAACAAGTTCTTTCGACTTATATTAATCACTCACGAGACCTCATTCCTGATGGAATCCATCACCATGAAGGAGAGAAGAGGCAATGTGGAATTTAAATGCCTTGCCTAAGGGCACAATCGTAACGGCTCCAGTGGGGCTCGAACTCCGGACCTTTCGCACCTGAAGCGAATGCGCATCCACTGCGCTATCACGACTCTCCCGTGACGATGGATTCAATGAGGAACGAAGACTTCGAGAACGAAACGACATAAGTTGCAAGAACATGTTTCGCAATCATGTTAAATTTTGCATATCTTTCTTAACATATATCAATGAAATGGGATATGGCTTACTTAAGACATAGTCCATTAGATGACATTAAATCCTTTCTTGGTTTAATAGCATAATCTCCTAAACTAACACAAGAAATATAAACAAGGGATTCTTAGACTAGACTAGAAATTCAATAAATGTATAATCATCTTTACAGATAAATTGTATGGGCTGTGTTATATTTATGTTGGATTTAGACTCACTCGCAACTTATATTAATCACTCTCCTTGGCGAGGATGAAAGTGTAAATGTGGTCATTTGTGTGGGAAGAAACCGGCATACCCAGAGAAAACCCACCTGTCCAATATGGAGACAACCGTACAATCTCACATACTTCCCGGTCCGAGGATCGAACCTGGGTTGCATTGGTGAGAAGTCACCGAGCTAACAACTGTGCTAATCGGACAGTCCAGCTACAGTAAAATAGCAACTATACAGCTTTAATGGGTTAAGGAAGACCCAAGGTGCCATCACCCCCGAACAACGGTTCAGGCATTGGCATGCAACCGAGTAGAAACCATCAGCTTTCCGTAAGCCAGGTTGACAGATCCCTCCCTAGCGTGTGCTCGAATCAACAGCGGTGAGGGGCAAGAAATTGTCACCGACATTTAACATTACTCAGCAATGGAATCGTAATCCAATCAGCCAGGATGTAAATTGAAATTAACATGTGACAGCTGTACTTGTAAACAAACAATCATGTAAATCATGACAGCATCTCCTACTGAAAATGGAGTGAATTTGATACTGGAGGCCATGATACATTATTCAATAATTGAGTTTTACTCTTTGCATGCTGGGTAAAAGAAAAGGCTATAAATAGCTCAAATAATTGTATCAGATGACAATTCATAAATGTGAACTAAAAAGTCTCTGGACAAATGTGATGGAATTTCAGCAGAATTGGGTCGCCACGACTGTTATTTTCCACGACTGTTATTTTCACCGCTTGCGTGCAAAATGAGTTAAAGATAACTTACAGCGGCTGCTTTGATTGGTCAGATATTTGCTCATCCACCCCATCCGATTCCAATACAGGGCAGTAGAAAAACTATCACTTAAATCTAAGTTCCAATAAATATTCCCATTGCTTAAAATCCCAATTAATTTTACTACTTAATTATTTATAATATTCGGACACAATGTGTATACTGCAGTACATGTAGACTGGCGAGTCCAGGTGAGTCAGTCGATATACATGTACATAATTATATACTAAGTAATAAAGTAATTTATATAAATGCATGTAAATACAATGATCTAACATCAGTCTATATACTTCTCTCTAATAAGGCCATTAGAAATATTAAAAGTGTACATCCGAGATGAGTTTCTCAGGAATTGATGGGTAGGAATTGACATACGATTGTTGTCCATTTATCACTAAAACCGTATTCAAATTCTAAGCAAAATTTGACATACAGTCAACCTTGTCTGCAGCCAGCCAATGGAATAACAGAAAGTGGCTGCTTAGCACAGGTGGCTGCTTAATAGAGTACAAATGTATAATAAAGGAACATTTGGAAATCAGGAAACTGGGCTGCTTAATAGAGGTGGCCATAACACAGACATGACTGTATATCTGCCTAGAAAATTGACTGTTTTTATAAAATTACTCTTTGTAAATTATCTCCCTTTATGTATGTAAATTTACAAAATCACCAATAAAATGAAAATTAACACTTTGATAAATCTATAATATGAATGACAGGTTTTGTAGACGGATATGTAGTCCAGTGGTAGCACGCTGGACTGGTAATCCAGGGATCGCAGGTTCGATCCCCCGTCTGACCCTAATAAAATTAATAGTCTTTCAGATGGGATGTTAAACCGAGGTCTCGTGTCGGTGCTTTACACTGTACACGTATAAGAACCAGAGGAGACTCTCTCTGTATCATTGCACTAATGACTAATCTCTTCAGGAGGCGTCGCTCATATGGCCAACCGGTAGCGAAGATAAATAAACATAAAACACAGGTTTTGTGAATGTTATAGAACCAGAGTTGACTCTGGAATGGGTCTCTGTCTGTCACTGCACTATCCTTCAAAAATCTAAAATGACTAATCTCTTCAGGAGGCGTCACTCATGTTGGCAACCGGTAGAGATGATAATTAAACGTAAAACACACAAAATTTTCCAATTGATTTCCAATCTGTGTACGAATTACTGAAACACACTCTTCTAATGGAATATAATATCATAATTAAAAAAATATAAATTGATTCCATATTATCCCTTTATTAACCCATTCAACACCAAGTAACTGACATGGATTGGTGCATGATATTTTTAGACGACTAAATTAATAAGAAATTACATTTGGACTAGTTCATTTATCAAAGTTGGTAATTTTGTCTAAAAATAGTTAATATTACTGGCAAAAAGTGCAGATCCTGATGAGACACCTTTTGTAAGCCTATTTAGGTCTGTAGTGTTGACTTTCATTTTATTTTAAGCAGGGTTAACTTACATGTAGTAAGTTTAAACATGTTTATTTTCTATCATGTACATGATTATTTACAACAATTGTATCAAGGAATTAGACAGAAAGCTATACAGCTTACGGTTGTCCTCTCCTTTATCATGTAGTTACGGTAAATCCATTTAAAGCGACACTACATCGGTGAAAACGCAAATGTCTGCAGAATGTAATTTGCTATTATATGGCATCATTTTTCCCCAAATATTTGCCTCAAAAACTGAGTATTTCAACATCGTATACGCGGTTTGTTGACAGCAAAATAATGTAAATAGGATCGACATTCATGCTTAATACAACGCGTTTATCCTGAATAACACGAGGTATGGTACATATTTACCGTTATATCTTGCATGTGTGCCTATGCATATTTATTTGTAGACTAGTTAAATTATCTTTAAACGACATTATCTCGCACTTAGTATTGACTCCAATGACAGACAAACAAACAAACGTCATTTCAGGAGCGTGGATGATCGCTATACGAACTCCTACTTTCAATTTTGAAAGTTTGTAGATCACATAAACACTGTTTATTGATTCAATGTTAGTGTTCGAATGTATTCGGAAGAATTTGTAGTAGCAACGCATTTATACGTGAAAAAATGCATTTTATTTGCTTTTTGCGATGTAATGTCGCTTTAAGGTTGTTGACTTCAATTCGCTTGCTCTTCACTTTAAAATATTTGAGAGGGCAGCATGATGAAAATGTAGAGGCGAGTGGGGATCAGAACATAGACATATATATGTATTGGCCTAAGTCACACCAACATATGTCACTATGAATCATAACATAATATGTCCCCATCATTTATCTTACATCAATACCCTATCATGATATTACAGCAATTACAAATGAAATATCAAATCTCATCTAAGCAGATAATATCCATTTCACATGTTTCAATAACTATATTATAGCATAGTGTGAAATATTTGTCGTTCACGTAACGCATGAAGTAGGGTGAATAATGCAGTCGCTGCAGGGTGAGGATTTTGTGCATGAGGATTTTGTGTACTCAAAGAGTATTATAATGAGAAACATTAGTCAGTTACTGCCCCTGAATACTCCTAATAGTATATTGGTCCTCTTAATTGGTTTCCTCTGTTTTTATCGTTGTTTCCTTTGTTTTCCATTCTCATCGGTATTCTCGTCTTATAATTATGAAATTATTAAATCTCGACAGATACCCTTTAACATGTTCAATGTACTGTAACAATTGGTTCAATTATTAACACGATTTTGATCAAATTACATTTATCCTAACGCAACATCTGTTTAAACGACAACAGTAAAAACAAAGGATTCCAACTAAAAGGACCAATTTCGGGATAAATCTGACTTTATCCATCAAGGGGGTAATAGAAAAAATTAACGTCTCTCATTATGTTGGTCCATATTACTTTTTCTCGGTCGGAAATGGGATCCTCACACGTGTGACCTGTTTTGCTTGTGATTATCATAACTGCATGTATTGGTGTCAGAATACATCTGGGGTAGATGCGTTTGGTATCAATTGGTTTGTGGGAAAACAATTTGATGGGGGTGATTTCGTGTTTTTAACTGGCTCCAACTTTACGGGATTATATCTAGGCTTATGGCTGTTGTATGCAAATTTCACAAACATCTTCGTTCATTGGCCAAAGCCGGAGTTACAGCATATATTTGTTTAATGGACTCCACCCCCTTCGATCGTATTTGACAGGCAGATTGCGATAATTACCCTGTTGAGAAAATTGTTGATGACGCTCGACTGCTCATCGTCCTGGGTCAAAGTTGACTCTCAAACAAGCGTTTTTAGTGATTTCCATGCGCCAAACCACGGGTGCTAGGGCTAAATGAACACCCTTGTATTAAATGGGCCCATATTAATCCAAAACATAGTGCAAACGGTTAAGTGGTATGAAGTCATAAAGTAGCACATCCGTCCATTTACTATGTTTAATCGCTAGTTATCTTCAGTGGGTGTATTCGTATAAATGCTGACTGACTAACATAGGCAAGGGTATGAAGTCATAAAGTAGCACATCCATCCATTTACTATGTTTAATCGCTAGTTATCTCTAGCGGGTGTATCCGTATAAATGCTGACTGACTAACATAGGCAAGGGTATGAGGTCATAAAGTAGCACATCCATCCATTTACTATGTTTAATCGCTAGTTATCTTCAGTGGGTGTATCCGTATAAATGTTGACTGACTAACATAGGCAAGGGTATGAAGTCATAAAGTAGCACATCCATCCATTTACTATGTTTAATCGCTAGTTATCTCTAGCGGGTGTATCAATATAAATGCTGACTAACATAGGCAAGGGTATGAAGTCATAAAGTAGCACATCCATCCATTTACTATGTTTAATCGCTAGTTATCTCTAGCGGGTGTATCCGTATAAATGCTGACTGACTTAAGCAAGGGTATGAAGTCATAAAGTAGCACATCCATCCATTTACTATGTTTAATCGCTAGTTATCTCTAGCGGGTGTATCAATATAAATGCTGACTAACATAGGCAAGGGTATGAAGTCATAAAGTAGCACATCCATCCATTTACTATGTTTAATCGCTAGTTATCTCTAGCGGGTGTATCCGTATAAATGCTGACTGACTTAAGCAAGGGTATGAAGTCATAAAGTAGCACATCCATCCATTTACTATGTTTAATCGCTAGTTATCTCTAGCGGGTGTATCAATATAAATGCTGACTGACATAAGCAAGGGTATGAAGTCATAAAGTAGCACATCCGTCCATTTACTATGTTTAATCGCTAGTTATCTTCAGTGGGTGTATCCGTATAAATGCTGACTGACATAAGCAAGGGTATGAAGTCATAAAGTAGCACATCCGTCCATTTACTATGTTTAATCGCTAGTTATCTCTAGCGGGTGTATCCGTATAAATGTTGACTGACTAACATAGGCAAGGGTATGAAGTCATAAAGTAGCACATCCATCCATTTACTATGTTTAATCGCTAGTTATCTCTAGCGGGTGTATCCGTATAAATGCTGACTGACATAGGCAAGGGTATGAAGTCATAAAGTTGCACATCCGTCCATTTACTATGTTTAATCGCTAGTTATCTCTAGCGGGTGTATCAATATAAATGCTGACTGACATAGGCAAGGGTATGAAGTCATAAAGTAGCACATCCATCCATTTACTATGTTTAATCGCTAGTTATCTCTAGCGGGTGTATCAATATAAATGCTGACTGACATAAGCAAGGGTATGAAGTCATAAAGTAGCACATCCGTCCATTTACTATGTTTAATCGCTAGTTATCTCTAGCGGGTGTATCAATATAAATGCTGACTAACATAGGCAAGGGTATGAAGTCATAAAGTAGCACATCCGTCCATTTACTATGTTTAATCGCTAGTTATCTCTAGCGGGTGTATCCATATAAATGCTGACTAACATAGGCAAGGGTATGAAGTCATAAAGTAGCACATCCGTCCATTTACTATGTTTAATCGCTAGTTATCTCTAGCGGGTGTATCCATATAAATGCTGACTCATGTTTGCAAGCTTAGATCGTGTTATAGATCGGGTTCAAAATGTGGTATCGTATTTAATATTTTGCCTTTCATAATTTAATTTCGTACGATACAGAGCTGTAAGGAGGCTCTGCACATGCTTCTCTTAACCCTTTCAACACCACAGACCTCTAAATAGGCATACAAAAAGTGTAGATCCAGATGAGCCAGCTCGTGCCGAGCCGTCTCATCAGGATCTGCACTTTTTGCCAGTGATATGACTATTTTTAGACATAATTACCCATTTTGATAAATGAACTTGTCCAAATGTGATTTTCTGATTCATTTATTGGTTTATGAATATCATGGACCATTCCATGTGAGTTACTTGGTGTTGAATGGGTTAACACATGGAAACATAACAGAAATAGAGATGAAGAGAGAAGCGAGGTGATAGTAAACTGTAGCTATATTTAATGGTCTCATAAATATTTCAAAACCAATTGATTCACAAATAAATTGATTCACAAATAAATAATTTCGAGCCGAAAATGTTTAATCAAAAATGTAACTATGATTTTAAATTTAAAAAAAACCTTTCATAGAAAGTTGTAATCTGTTTTAGGGAAAATATGAAAATATATATAAAACATAAGAGTCTGATGTCGCCGCATTAAATTTGATTCTACTGCATATTCAAAATAATTCCACGAGTGCGTATTGGGGAGAAAAGCCCAACACTTCAAATGCGCCAACATTTTTGTCTTTAAAACTTCGCGAAGAGAATATCCGAAGATAAACTGCACACCCGAAATTAGCGCGAGTACATTGAATGTTTGTTGACATACGGATACGCGCAAAACTATGCTCAAGCTCAAAGGAAAGTACCACAAACAAATCCACTAAAATATAATGACCTACCAGTTAATAGTGTTCTTCTTTTCCCTTTAATTCAAGATATACAATGTAGCAACTGCCTAATGGCATTCATAAACAATCTGCACTATTCCATTCCAAACATAAAACAAACAATATGTTACATGACTACATTTACATTTACTATCCAATCAATATTTAAAAAAACAAATGTTCACAAAGTTGTAAGCAAACTGATATTGTAAACCTATGCAGCATAATGATGTACCGGTATGCAAAATACCTAAATATAACCATTTGTACAGTTTATATTACCATCACTCTGTGTTCGGAAAGTACACTCAATAGTGAGAAAGGAGGTAGTAGCTGCTGTAATCACTGTAATGATCTCAACAATCAAAGAAAATAATAATTAAAAAAGTATTTCTTGTTAGGAAAATGTTTGTTGTGTTTGTCTGAAAGTGAGAACTTAATCTGCTATGGGTTTTAAGGAAATCTAACACACACATACATGTATGCGCATAATGTGTGAACAATAATTATTAGCTTTATAGCAGATGTGAGAAGTGCTTAATAATTGCAAAATGGCTTCAAAGTCTGCACATTCCACCATGGTCTGATCCAAATGTTTTCTATTGCAGCAGTTTATTCTTGTATGTTATTTTTCTGAATAAAATACGTACAAACAAAACTAACAGATACTGTCTTTTTACTCTAAAAAATTGTTACAATTTTTAGGACAATCGACCCCTCAGTACCCCGCTCCCCCCGCAAGTACGAAATATTTTCCTCACATACGAAATTCTTGTTTTGCAAGTTTGAACGCAACAGTTTATCAAAATGGTACAATAATAGAATTGACAACGTGTCGTGCATACATGTACTGTGAGTTTGAACATTCAGGCTCCGAGATAAGATCTACATGAATGACCGCCCTCCTTTGAAACAAGGTGGTATGTTGATTACTCTTGGGTATTACCCACAATTCTACATGATTACTGTCCATGGTCAGGGCCCACGCTGTCAATCACCAACGTTACCAACATCGCCAACACCCTAAAATATGCCAAAATTGGCTAATAACAAAGTTCTCAGTTTGGTGAAAATGATAAAAACAGGGGAAATCTGTAAAGTCTCCGCAAATTGGAAATTCCTCGAGTCTATTTATGGAAAATTACATGGGTCAAAGTAAAGATCGTGTCAGGTTGGCTGCTTAATGGAGGTGACCACTAACACAGGTTTGACTGTATTTAAGATATATATTTCGAGTTTGCATATGACCGCACCCAATGTGTCGCAGAATGAACATAAATGTACAGGTTTGCTGGTTTATAACATTATATACCGTATATATTATGTTATCTTGGACATTTCCAGTGGGCAGGTAGACACAACAAACAGACTGTGAAAATGCAGTCTTGCGAAGAAATGTAATATAAACACTGCACGATAATGACAACATTATGGGAAGAGTCCATTGACTTGTTATAGGTGTTTTTATACTACTTCATATACAAATTGACTGTTGTGTAGTCTATAACATTGAATGGTAACGTTTGCCTATAAATAGTAATATAAAAACGCCTATAACAAGTCAATGGACTCTCCCGATAATGTTGTGATTATCGTGTGGTGTTTATAACTGTGTTGGGTCCGGGAATCAATATTATTTGATAGGCAATGAAAACATTGTACCAGCTGTTCCACACAACATTGTTGGCTGGTTTTGTCTAATGATTTGATATTTCAGCTGCACATTGTCATCAACAGGATATATAAGGTCCAAATTAGAATCAGGGATTAATACTATTGATAAACCGATTATCGCTAAGTTGCCGACAATCGTTCGCCGGCATGGACATCGGCGATAATCGATTGTGAAAATGTGTAATCGATTATAATCAACGAGTCTTTATTTTTGTCTCTTACTTTTATGTTTCTTTATACCTCAAATAAAACCACGATTTACTATTGGCTGTATTTTATTAGCATTGCACGTTTGCAACAACAATTCTAACTGTATCTAGTACTAGACTTTTCACTAGTATGTCACTAAGCGCTCTGTCCTCTATTAACTTAAAAACTAATTTTATATCAGGTGGCAGTCTACTAACTTAAAGTCTAGTACTCAGATGTAACTGAGTAACTAATTTGTCGAAACTAGTAACTTGTAAGTAATTTATTAGTACTAAATAGATTGTTAAACTCACAAATTAGATGGAATGATTTTGATTTATAACTATATCAATTGCCCGATTAATAATCAATTATCTAATCGGTTTACCTGTCTGATTATTCCGATTAATTGATTATGGATTTTGAAACCGATGCACATCACAAATTAATACTAGTATATAATATCTTGAACATGTACACATCATCCAATTAGCGCTAATTAATACTAGTATATAATATCTTGAACATGTACACATCATCCAATTAGCGCTAATTAATACTAGTATATAATATCTTGAGCATGTACACATCATCCAATTAGCGCTAATTAGTATATAATATCTTGAACATGTACACATCATCCAATTAGCGCTAATTAATACTAGTATATAATATCTTGAGCATGTACACATCATCCAATTAGCGCTAATTAGTATATAATATCTTGAACATGTACACATCATCCAATTAGCGCTAATTAATACTAGTATATAATATCTTGAACATGTACACATCATCCAATTAGCGCTAATTAATACTAGTATATAATATCTTGAACATGTACACATCATCCAATTAACGCTAATTAATACTAGTATATAATATCTTGAACATGTACACATCATCCAATTAGCGCTAATTAATACTAGTATATAATATCTTGAACATGTACACATCATCCAATTAGCGCTAATTAATACTAGTATATAATATCTTGAACATGTACACATCATCCAATTAGCGCTAATTAATACTAGTATATAATATCTTGAACATGTACACATCATCCAATTAGCGCTAATTAATACTAGTATATAATATCTTGAACATGTACACATCATCCAATTAGCAGATAAACATGATTACATATCGCACAATTCTTAAAAACATATATCGAATTTGAGAGAAATGCAGGGCTCATTCTAGAGGGCGACATGATGAGTTAGTTGCCCTTGCGACCCTGACTTCGCCCCACCACTTCCCTGTAAAAATATAAAAATTAAAAAGAATTTTTTAAAAATAATTTTCAGATAAAAATATTGTCCAGTACGATGTACAATGTAAAGCACGCCTTCTATTCAAATATTGTAGTTAATGGACATATTGTGTATTTTAACCCTATTATGTTGGAATTTATTAAATAATACCATAATGTATGTTCCTTTAATGTCAAACCCCTCGCGGGGACTTAGACATGTTTTCCTGGGCAGGCCATAAGATGACATAATCTCACTTCTCCCAACAATTTGGGTATAGCTTGAGCCCTGGAAATGTGCCTATAATTGAAGACACTGATAAGAATTTCGAAAATAATTATTATGAAGTGATATATATTTTTTCAAATACGGTAATTACTCTGGTACGGAAGTTTTTGTCTCCGTTTCTTTGGCTATCTGTTAGCAGATTATGCAATAAAGTAATGGATGGATTTTCCTGACATTTGGTGGAAGGGTGGGGGCATTGGGCCAAGGACAAATCCATTAGATTTGAAGGTAATCCGATTCTAGGATTTTTAAAAAAGGAATCTTTCTGTACTTTATGCATTAACTGGGTAGTGAAAATATAAAGGGAGATAATAAAATAGACAAAGTGGTTATTGTTCAGATCAATCAATATTTTAACATAATATGTTTAATGTGCTTCAGAAGTTCACTTAATTTGGAGGTTGAAGGAATGGAAAGAAAATACATATGCAACCTCCGCAAGCGACTAACAACTTTGTCACATATCATTTTTATAGATAGTCCCTGATAGGGAGTGAACCTGCGGCCATGATGATAGTGGTGAAATGCAAGTTTTAACAACGGTGTGCTAGACTTGTAACTCGACCACGGAGGCACTTAGGTGTTCATTTCAGGTGTGAGAGACACAGAGTTTGAACTCAGATGTAGCCATTCCGATTGTGCCCTTAGGCAAGCCACTTTAATTCCACACACATGCCTCTTCTCTGACAAGGAATGAGGTCTCGAGAGTGATTAGACTAATGTTGTATCCTGGGTAACCGGTGACATAAGCAAGAACCTGTGTATTTGCGTTCCAAAATGAGGCTGTGCAAATATTGTTCACTCTTAATTAAGCATAATCATATTTATTTTATTGTATGCAATATTAGTTAGTCATAGTAAGAAATAAATCATAACTGAATCAAAAACAAAGTGAAAGCAACAGCACATGCCTCCATCTTTTATTTACGCAGTGATACCAATGACCGGTGACGATGTAAATTTCGCCTTACAAGTTTATACCAGTAGAAATACATGCCATATAAGGCAATCATGTGATGTCACATGACTAGCGGGCACTTTACAAATGTCAAATGCAGCCGCTAGATAACAAATTCATTGAAATTCACCTAAATATTGACAACATGAATGAAAACATACGAGTGTAAGAGGAAAAAATAATTTTGAATAAATTACGGTATATTTACTCGTAGAAATCACATTTCAACTAGTTTTTACTATGAACAGTTGCAGAAATCCAACGGAAATTGTCAATAGTAAGCGCAAAATGAACATGTGCGGTTCATTTGGATTAATTCTGATATCACCGCTCATTGGTATTCATCGATATTAGGGTCACTGTGGATATGAACTTGTTTCGCATTCACGCTAAAATAAATTTGTGTAAACCAAGCATATGAATGGAATAGTCTCCAATATTTACATCAAATTTCACACCTCGCCTGAAAACCCCCTCTGGACCCATCCTCCCTCCACTCAAATAAGCTACACCTATGTTCTGGTATATCCTATTACCCCACCCACCCATATAAATTAAACCCAAATTGTGTGCATAAATTTTCTAGTAACATTACTTTTGTGACTCATGCTGCCAATCAAGGATAACCACTTACCTAGCATAATTGACAACATAAATTAGCACCAACAGGTATAATAGACACAAAATGACATCATGGATGAGTTATTTAATTATATATTACTTTTAAAAAAATACTAAAAAGTGAGTTTATTTATCCGGATCAATAGACGCTTTAATATTATTTTACAGGCACGTAATCATTATGAGCGCCTTGAATGACCTTGATGATTTATTTGTATTTCAATTTATAAGTGTTATGGCGGACAGAATGTGTACAACTGGTTCTATGGTGTAATGGTTAGCACTCTGGACTTTGAATCCAGCGATCCGAGTTCAAATCTCGGTAGAACCTTGGTTTTTAATATTCTATAATTGGTTTTTCAGGATAATCAACAAAACGTAACCTTTTGTAGTATTCACATGCTCCTACTATAATTCTATTTACACTTAATTGTTTAAATATGGATATGGGTCTCTGAATATAATATGAACAGAAATCCTCAAAGAGAGCTCAATCATAGATCCATAGCATAGCTCAATCATAGATCCATAGCATAGCTCAATCCGAATGATTGAATCCATGGCAGGGATTTACCGAGTATAGAACTGCTTATGTAAAACACTAAAACAAGACTTTACAATGTGCATTAACAATGCCTAATAATTGACAATAGTATGGAATCCAATCAGGATCACTTTGTATCTGTCTCCTATTTCTCAGGGATTGCGGCTCTATATAACAATAATCAGGATGAGAAACGTCTAGGGTGGCAGGCATGGGCAGTGAAGATCCACACTCAACCCAACTACTTGAAATGTCAATGTATATTGAGGCTGCCAACATACGCAAATATGCAGCTCATGTTTACAAATGTACATAATAATTATATTGTATATAAATTTATTGTCTCCCCTGGTTATTCAGCACGATCTGGTTATCCAGATGTCATTTCTAGTTTTTGATGATAATCCAAGATACAGAATCCCTAATTCAAGTGTGTATTTTACGTTTATTTATCGTTGCTAACGGTTGCCCATATGAGCGACGCCTCCTAAAGAGATTAGTAATTTTAGATTTTTTGGAAGATAGTGCAATGATATAGACCAATTTCAGAATCTCCTCTGGTTCTTTTACGTGCACGGTGTAAAGCACCGACACGAGACCTAGGTTTAACGTCCCATCTGAAAGACTGTTAATTTTATTAGGGTCAGATGGGGGATCGAACCTGCGATCCCTAGATTACCAGCCCAGCGTGTTACCACTGCACTACAGATCCGTCTAGTTTCCTAATTCAAGAGACATCCGTGGCTATTTTATATGTCTGGTGTATAATACCTACACATGTCAATAGTCACATCCGAAAGGCTGTTAATGTCATTGTGGTGTTATGGGGAATGAAACCTGCGATTCCTGGAATTGCAGTTTATTGGCCAATCCCATCTACATCACAAGATATAATAATTAGCAAGAAAACCACAACGTATTCGTCCACTGTGACTAAATTGTGTTCACATTCTCGGTAAAATTGATCAAATTTGGATTTTTCACCATAGATCTACTACATATCTCTCCAGATTTTTCACCATAGATCTACTACATATCTCTCCAGATTTTTCACCATAGATCTACTACATATCTCTCCAGATTTTTCACCATAGATCTACTACATATCTCTCCAGATTTTTCAGCATAGATCAACTACATATCTCTCCAGATTTTTCACCATAGATCTACTACATATCTCTCCAGATTTTTCACCATAGATCTACTACATATCTCTCCAGATTTTTCACCATAGATCAACTACATCTCTCTCCAGCTTGATAAAAATGAGCCACAACTATACTGAAGTCCACTCTGTGCTGAAATCTGTCTTATACTGAATGAAGCATTATGCTAGTGGAAGTCGTGATAGCGCAGTGGAAGCACATTCACTTCATGTGCGAAAGGCCCGGAGTTCGAGCCCCGCTGGAGCCATTACGATTGTGCTCTTAGGCAAGGCATTTATATTCCACATTGCCTCTTCTCTCTCTCTCTATTTCATGGCAATGGATTCCATCAGGAATGAGGTCTCAAGAGTGATTAATATAAGTTGATAGAACTTGTTTCGCAATCGAGCTAAAATAAATTTGTATAAACTAAAAAACTAAGCATTATGCTGAATTCCTGCTGAAATGACCAAAAAAAACTTGAGTATAAAATTTAGTTGCCCTATTACTGCAATCACACTTGTATTTAATTGACCTTGTACTCATCAGCCATGTACCTAATTGACCGTGTACTCATCAGCCATGTACCTAATTGACCTTGTACTCATCAGCCTTGTACCTAATTGACCTTGTACTCATCAGCCTTGTATCGAATTGACCTTGTAATCATCAGCCTTTACCTTATACTCAATTCAATTGGCTCTATGCCCAGTCTTGTGCTCAAACATTGGATTTGTTTGTGCTTACACTGGAATTGTTTGAGCTACCATTGGTATTGCATTGCATTAACATTGCTTTGTGCTACCATTGGCATTGCATTGCATTAACATTGCTTTGTGCTACCATTGGTATTGCATTGCATTAACATTGCTGTGTGCTACCATTGGTATTGCATTGCATTAACATTGCTTTGTGCTACCATTGGTATTGCATTGCATTAACATTGCTGTGTGCTACCATTGGCATTGCATTGCATTAACATTGCTTTGTGCTACCATTGGTATTGCATTGCATTAACATTGCTTTGTGCTACCATTGCATTAACATTGCTTTGTGCTACCATTGGTATTGCATTAACATTGCTTTGTGCTACCATTGGTATTGCATTGCATTAACATTGCTTTGTGCTACCATTGGTATTGCATTGCATTAACATTGCTTTGTGCTACCATTGGTATTGCATTGCATTAACATTGCTTTGTGCTACCATTGACATTGCATTGCATTAACATTGCTTTGTGCTACCATTGGTATTGCATTGCATTAACATTGCTTTGTGCTACCATTGGTATTGCATTGCATTAACGTTGCTTTGTGCTACCATTGGTATTTCATTGCATTAACATTGCTTTGTGCTACCATTGGTATTGCATTGCATTAACATTGCTTTGTGCTACCATTGGTATTGCATTGCATTAACATTGCTTTGTGCTACCATTGGTATTGCATTGCATTAACATTGCTTTGTGCTACCATTGACATTGCATTGCATTAACATTGCTTTGTGCTACCATTGGTATTGCATTGCATTAACATTGCTTTGTGCTACCATTGGTATTGCATTGCATTAACGTTGCTTTGTGCTACCATTGACATTGCTTATATTGGCATTGTTTTAGCTAACATTGGCATTGATTTGTTTGAGCTAACATTGTCGTTGATTAGTACTAACATTAGCATTGAGTGTATGCTGACATAGGCATTGCTTATACCAACATTGGAATTCTTATGCACTAACCTTGCTTTGTGCTAGCATTGGCATTACTTTAGATGTAACATTGGCATGCATTGTTTGTGCTAGCATTGTGTGAGCTAACATTGGCATTGCTTTGAGCTAACATTGGCATTGCTTTGAGCTAACATTGGCATTAATTTATGGTAACATCGGCATTGCTTTGAGGTAACATCAGCATTGCTTTAAGCTAACATTGGCATTGATTAGTACTAACATCGGCATTGATTAGTACTAACATCGGCATTGCTTTGAGGTAACATTGGCATTGATTAGTACTAACATCGGCATTGCTTTGAGGTAACATTGGCATTGATTAGTACTAACATTGGCATTGATTAGTACTAACATTGGCATTGATTAGTACTAACATCGGCATTGATTAGTACTAACATCGGCATTGCTTTGAGGTAACATTGGCATTGATTAGTACTAACATCGGCATTGATTAGTACTAACATCGGCATTGCTTTGAGGTAACATTGGCATTGATTAGTACTAACATCGGCATTGCTTTGAGGTAACATTGGCATTGATTAGTACTAACATTGGCATTGATTAGTACTAACATCGGCATTGATTAGTACTAACATCGGCATTGATTAGTACTAACATCGGCATTGCTTTGAGGTAACATTGGCATTGATTAGTACTAACATCGGCATTGATTAGTACTAACATCGGCATTGCTTTGAGGTAACATTGGCATTGATTAGTACTAACATCGGCATTGATTAGTACTAACATCGGCATTGATTAGTACTAACATCGGCATTGATTAGTACTAACATTGGCATTGATTAGTACTAACATCGGCATTGATTAGTACTAACATCGGCATTGATTAGTACTAACATCGGCATTGATTAGTACTAACATCGGCATTGATTAGTACTAACATTGGCAATGATTAGTACTAACATCGGCATTGATTAGTACTAACATCGGCATTGATTAGTACTAACATCGGCATTGATTAGTACTAACATCGGCATTGATTAGTACTAACATCGGCATTGATTAGTACTAACATCGGCATTGATTAGTACTAACATCGGCAATGATTAGTACTAACATCGGCATTGATTAGTACTAACATCGGCATTGATTAGTACTAACATCGGCATTGATTAGTACTAACATCGGCATTGATTAGTACTAACATCGGCATTGATTAGTACTAACATCGGCATTGATTAGTACTAACATCGGCATTGATTAGTACTAACATCGGCATTGCAGCATTGATTAGTACTAACATTGGCATTGATTAGTACTAACATTGGCATTGATTAGTACTAACATTGGCATTGATTAGTACTAACATTGGCATTGCTTTAAGCTAACATTGGCATTGATTAGTACTAACATCGGCATTGATTAGTACTAACATCGGCATTGATTAGTACTAACATCGGCATTGATTAGTACTAACATTGGCATTGATTAGTACTAACATCGGCATTGCAGCATTGATTAGTACTAACATTGGCATTGATTAGTACTAACATTGGCATTGCTTTAGGGTAACATTTGCATTGCTTTGAGCTAACATCGGCATTGATTAGTACTAACATTGGCATTGACTTATGGTAACATTTGCATTGCATAGTGCTGGATTCAGCCTCGAGGTTGCTTCGTGAATCAGAGTGAGTTACCTTTCACCTGCATGAAGTTTTTGTCTTATGACATGGTTGTGATGCTTTTAGAAACCAATTAAAGAAAAATTAACAACAAAATCAGCTCTTGTCTGGTTAAATTATTTTATAATATAAATATACTTGTACACAAACCCGCAACAATTGTAATTTTGTGTTATACTATGGCACATTAATAAAAGCTGCAAAATCGCTCAAAATCAATAATATAGTTTTTACTCTTAAATAGTAATCATTTGAACAATTATTTTTAATCAGTAATCTGTCAAAAGTGAAAATAGAAATGTTCGATAATGGTTGGCCACACCTCAGAAGCAACAGTTGTTGGAAGTCGTGACAGCGCAGTGGATGCGCGTTCGCTTCAGGTGCGAAAGGTCCAGAGTTTGAGTCCCGCTGGAGCCGTTACGATTGTGCCCTGAGGCAAGGCATTTAATTTCCATGTTGCCTCTTCTCTCTCCCTAATGGCGATGGATTCCATCAGGAATGAGGTCTCGAGAGTGATTAATACAAGTTATAAGAACATGTTTCGCAATCGAGCTAAAATAAATTTGTATAAACTAACAGTTGTTTATTATTGGATTCTATTCTAATCCCGGGATGCTGTTGTTTAGAGCTAACTTGACCCTTACTCATAAACACCATATAACACCTATATCGTTTCCCTTAGATAGCCAGCCGCCGCTCCTCACCATTATCTATTCCCAAATATACTGACACCAAAATGAAACTGTACACTTGAGGTAAAATTTATATTCTTTTAGAAATAAAATATAGGCAAATTTGGTATCAAAATGTACGAAATATTGAGTAAATTAGTGCAATGTGTGAAGGATTGGGTACGGTACATTAGTGCAATGTGTGAAGGATTGGGTACGGTACATTAGTGCAATGTGTGAAGGATATGGGTACGGTACATTAGTGCAATGTGTGAAGGATTGGGTACGGTACATTAGTGCAATGCGTGAAGGATTGGGTACGGTACATTAGTGCAATGTGTGAAGGATTGGGTACGGTACATTAGTGCAATGTGTGAAGGATTGGGTACATTAGTGCAATGTGTGAAGGATTGGGTACGGTACATTAGTGCAATGTGTGAAGGATTGGGTACGGTACATTAGTGCAATGTGTGAAGGATTATTTTCTTCACTCATGATAGGAAAATTCATAATTGTAAAATTTGTAATGAAAAAGTAAAGCTCCATATAAAAGTGCATGGTTTATGGTGTCAGTATAATTAATTATATTGATTATGGTCTATTATTGACCATGTAGTACAACAGTGTGCTTATTAGCAGTATGGATAAAAAATTAATCAGTTTCTTGTCTCTTCTGTAAGTAAATGGGTTAAGACAGATTACTTCAAATTTAATTAAGTCTAGGTACATAGGGCGAGATATAACGATAAATGAGTATCAAACCATCTTGTCATTATTGATCACACAATACTAATACTCTAATTTAGAAAGTAGAAAATTCCTCACTTAGTATAATTTATCTGCATCAGACTATTTTCTTCCATTGTTTGGATGAACATATCTTCACATAATATAGAAAGTAACATGGATTTTTATTGAGGATTAAGTTGTCAAAATACATCAGTAACATCACATCTGTCGGCTTGTTTATATTTCAAACAACAATTGAAATCCTACTAAACAGCTAATTTAAGAAACTAAGATTTTCATTGTGACGGTCGTTATTATGTTCAATTATCTGATTTAGGAAAAAAATTTCAATCAAAAATCCGGTTAATTCTGTGACAAACTACCAGATGACAACAATACGGTGTGACAAGACATTTCATTCGGAGACATTTTGGCAGGAAGAGGTTACGAACAGAACGGAACATTTTCTTTAAGATTGTTATGAATAAATTGGATATCTGTACTAAATCTTCTTGAGATCATTGATCACAGAGCTTTATATAAGATACAAATGTTATTACATAAAATTGCTATATCTGGATATTGTGTAACTGTTATAGAATTCGTCTAGTCAAACTCTGGATATTTCATGCCAATCTGTTGCAGCACCTCGTCCATTATCTTATGCACCATTTCACTGTCTTTGTGTGATATAACTTCATATTCCGTCTTGCCTGAAGTAACAGTAGAATACAAGGTTGCAGTTATTTACCGTCTCCCTTGGGAGCCAACATTGTCGACATACCCTTAAACAGATTAGTCATTATTTTATGGTCAACACAACATTTATAACAGCTCTGCTATAGATAACATTAACAGCCGCTCTGTTATAGATAACATCAACAGTAGCTCTGTCATAGGTAACATCAACAGTAGCTCTGTCATAGGTAACATCAACAGCCGCTCTGTCATAGATAACATCAACAGCAGCTCTGTTATAGATAACATCAACAGCAGCTCTGTCATAGATAACAGCAGCTCTACCATAGATAACATCAACAGCCGGTGTGTCAAAGGTAACATCAACAGCAGCTCTGTTATAGATAACATCAACAACAGCTCTGTCATAGATAACATCAACAACAGCTCTGTCATAGATAACATCAACAGTAGCTCTGTCATAGATAACATCAACAGTAGCTCTGTCATAGATAACATCAACAGTAGCTCTGTTATATAGATAACATCAACAGTAGCTCTGTCATAGATAACATCAACAGCAGCTCTGTCATAGATAACATCAACAGCCGCTCTGTCATAGATAACATCAACAGCCGGTGTGTCATAGGTAACATCAACAGCAGCTCTGTTATAGATAACATCAACAGTAGCTCTGTCATAGATAACATCAACATTAGCTCTGTTATAGATAACATCAACAGCCGGTGTGTCAAAGGTAACATCAACAGCAGCTCTATTATAGATAACATCAACAACAGCTCTGTCATAGATAACATCAACAACAGCTCTGTCATAGATAACATCAACAGTAGCTCTGTCATAGATAACATCAACAGTAGCTCTGTCATAGATAACATCAACAGTAGCTCTGTTATATAGATAACATCAACAGTAGCTCTGTCATAGATAACATCAACAGCAGCTCTGTCATAGATAACATCAACAGCCGCTCTGTCATAGATAACATCAACAGCCGGTGTGTCATAGGTAACATCAACAGCAGCTCTGTCATAGATAACATCAACAACAGCTCTGTTATAGATAACATCAACAGTAGCTCTGTCACAGATAACATCAACAGTAGCTCTTTTATATAGATAACATCAACAGTAGCTCTGTCATAGATAACATCAACAGCAGCTCTGTCATAGATAACATCAACAGCCGCTCTGTCATAGATAACATCAACAGCAGCTCCGTCATAGATAACATCAACAGCAGCTCTGTTGTAGATAACATCAACAGCAGCTCTGTCATAGATAACATCAACAGCCGCTCTAGTAGAGATAATATTACGTGCAGCTCTTTATCATGGAAAATTTCGACACTTGCATAGATAACATCAACAGCAGCTCTGTCATAGATAACAGCAGCTCTACCATAGATAACATCAACAGCAGCTCTATCATAGAAAACATCAACAGCTGCTCTGTCATAGATAACATCAACAGCTGCTCTGTCATAGATAACATTAACAACAGCTCTATCATAGATAACATTAACAACAGCTGCGTCATAGATAACATGAACAGCAGCTCCGTCATAGATAATATCAACAGCAGTTCTGTTGTAGATAACATCAACAGCAGCTCCGTCATAGATAATATCAACAACAGTTCTGTTGTAGATAACATCAACAGTAGCTCTGTCATAGATAACATCAACAGCCGCTCTTTTTATAGACAACATCAACAGTAGCTCTGTCATAGATAACATCAACAGCAGCTCTGTCATAGATAACATCAACAGTAGCAATGTTATAGATAACATCAACAGTAGCTCTGTCATAGATAACATCAACATTAGCTCTGTTATAGATAACATCAACAGCCGGTGTGTCATAGGTAACATCAACAGCAGCTCTGTTATAGATAACATCAACAGCAGCTCTGTCATAGATAACAGCAGCTCTACCATAGATAACATCAACAGCAGCTCTATCATAGAAAACATCAACAGCTGCTCTGTCATAGATAACATCAACAGCTGCTCTGTCATAGATAACATTAACAACAGCTCTATCATAGATAACATTAACAACAGCTGCGTCATAGATAACATGAACAGCAGCTCCGTCATAGATAATATCAACAACAGTTCTGTTGTAGATAACATCAACAGCAGCTCTGTCATAGATAACATCAACAGCCGCTCTTTTTATAGACAACATCAACAGTAGCTCTGTCATAGATAACATCAACAGCAGCTCTGTCATAGATAACATCAACAGTAGCAATGTTATAGATAACATCAACAGTAGTTCTGTCATAGATAACATCAACATTAGCTCTGTTATAGATAACATCAACAGCCGGTGTGTCATAGGTAACATCAACAGCAGCTCTGTTATAGATAACATCAACAACAGCTCTGTCATAGATAACATCAACAACAGCTCTGTTACAGATAACATCAACAGTAGCTCTGTTATAGATAACATCAACAGTAGCTCTGTCATAGATAACATCAACAGCAGCTCTGTCATAGATAAAATCAACAGCAGCTCTGTCATAGATAACATCAACAGCAGCTCCGTCATAGATAACATCAACAGCTGCTCTGTCATAGATAACATTAACAACAGCTCCGTCATAGATAACATCAACAGCCGCTCTGGTATAGATAATATTACGTGCAGCTCTTTATCATGGAAAATTTCGACACTTGCATAGATAACATCAACAGCAGCTCTGTCATAGATAACATCAACAGCTGCTCTGTCATAGATAACATTAACAACAGCTCTATCATAGATAACATTAACAACAGCTGCGTCATAGATAACATGAACAGCAGCTCCGTCATAGATAATATCAACAGCAGTTCTGTTGAAGATAACATCAACAGCAGCTCTGTCATAGATAACATCAACAGCCGCTCTTTTTATAGACAACATCAACAGTAGCTCTGTCATAGATAACATCAACAGCAGCTCCATCATACATAACATCAACAGCAGCTCTGTTGTAGATAACATCAACAGCAGCTCTGTCATAGATAACATCAACAGCAGCTCTATCATAGAAAACATCCACAGCTGCTCTATCATAGATAACATCAACAGCTGCTCTGTCATAGATAACATTAACAACAGCTCTATCATAGATAACATTAATAACAGCTCTGTCATAGATAACATCAACAACAGCTCTATCATAGATAACATCAACAGCAGCTCTGTCATAGATAACAGCAGCTCTACCATAGATAACATCAACAGCAGCTCTATCATAGAAAACATCAACAGCTGCTCTGTCATAGATAACATCAACAGCTGCTCTGTCATAGATAACATTAACAACAGCTCTATCATAGATAACATTAACAACAGCTGCGTCATAGATAACATGAACAGCAGCTCCGTCATAGATAATATCAACAACAGTTCTGTTGTAGATAACATCAACAGCAGCTCTGTCATAGATAACATCAACAGCCGCTCTTTTTATAGACAACATCAACAGTAGCTCTGTCATAGATAACATCAACAGCAGCTCTGTCATAGATAACATCAACAGTAGCAATGTTATAGATAACATCAACAGTAGCTCTGTCATAGATAACATCAACATTAGCTCTGTTATAGATAACATCAACAGCCGGTGTGTCATAGGTAACATCAACAGCAGCTCTGTTATAGATAACATCAACAACAGCTCTGTCATAGATAACATCAACAACAGCTCTGTTACAGATAACATCAACAGTAGCTCTGTTATAGATAACATCAACAGTAGCTCTGTCATAGATAACATCAACAGCAGCTCTGTCATAGATAACATCAACAGCAGCTCTGTCATAGATAACATCAACACAGCTCGTCATAGATAACATCAACAGCTGCTCTGTCATAGATAACATTAACAACAGCTCCGTCATAGATAACATCAACAGCCGCTCTGGTATAGATAATATTACGTGCAGCTCTTTATCATGGAAAATTTCGACACTTGCATAGATAACATCAACAGCAGCTCTGTCATAGATAACATCAACAGCTGCTCTGTCATAGATAACATTAACAACAGCTCTATCATAGATAACATTAACAACAGCTGCGTCATAGATAACATGAACAGCAGCTCCGTCATAGATAATATCAACAGCAGTTCTGTTGTAGATAACATCAACAGCAGCTCTGTCATAGATAACATCAACAGCCGCTCTTTTTATAGACAACATCATTGTATGTGGATGTCAGGATAATGGTATATTGCAGCGTAAGAATTTCAATCTCCATCAATGGCATTTCTGTTTAGAGACTTCACACACACTCTGTCTGTTGATTGAGATAGCTTGTCGTAGAGACTCCGTCTTTTTACTGACATAGGCTGCTCAGGGATCTCTTTTTCTGCTGGTAAGTGGTATGCTGCACTGCATTTCGCATAATGGAGTTTTAGACGGCAAGCTTTAGGAAGCTGCTGGTTTCACAAACCTAGCATACTCTTTTGTGTGGTGTTTGTGTGGTTGTTTTTGTTTTGTGTGGTTGTTTGTTGTTGTGTTTGTTTTTTTGTTGGTTTTGTGTGTTTGGGTGTTTGTGTGGTGTTGTTTTGGGGTGTTGTGTGTTTGTTTTTGGTGTGGTTCATGTTGCCACTTTTAGAAGTCAATAACCTGTCAATTGAAACATATAACAATAGCTAGTAATTATAACAGGTTGGTTGGTGTGGTTTGGGTTTTTTTTGTGTTTGGTTGTGTGTTTTGTTGGTTTTTTTTTTTTTTTTTGGTTTTTGGGGGTTTTTTTTTTGTGTTGGGGGTTTTTTGTTGGGGGGGTTTTTTTGGGGTGTGACAGTAGCTCTGTCATAGATAACATCAACAGCAGCTCCGTCATACATAACATCAACAGCAGCTCTGTTGTAGATAACATCAACAGCAGCTCTGTCATAGATAACATCAACAGCAGCTCTATCATAGAAAACATCCACAGCTGCTCTATCATAGATAACATCAACAGCTGCTCTGTCATAGATAACATTAACAACAGCTCTATCATAGATAACATTAACAACAGCTCTGTCATAGATAACATCAACAACAGCTCTATCATAGATAACATCAACAGCAGCTCTATCATAGATAACATTAACAACAGCTCTATCATAGATAACATTAACAACAGCTCTATCATAGATAACATTAACAACAGTTTTATCATAGATAACATCAACAACAGCTCTATCATAGATAACATTAACAACAGCTCCGTCATAGATAACATCAACAGCCGCTCTGGTATAGATAATATTACGTGCAGCTCTTTAACATGGAAAATTTTGACCCTTGCATAGATAACATCAACAGCAGCTCTGTTGTAGATAATATCAACAGCAGCTCTATCATAGATAACATTAACAACAGCTCTATCATAGATAACATCAACAGCTGCTCTGTCATAGATAACATCAACAGCAACACTACAATATTGTATTTCAATTAAACGGTTATTTCAGGGGCGGATCCAGGATTTCAGGCTAGAATGTGTGTAAGATTTTACTGGTAAATGTCACATTCTTTTTTTCTCCCTAATAATAATATGCAGCTGGAATTTAATGGGTTAATTATTGGATTTTCAAGTAATACTGTATGCTGGGGCATTGATGCTGTAGGCGCTAGTGTACAATAAGAAATTTCGATGTCAACATGTGAATTTTCCTTCTTTCTATATAAAATAATATATTTTCAAAATGTCCCCCAGATTGGGATATACAACAGTAATTGTGAACATAGAAACCTTTCAGGATACACTCCCGGACTGCAGCAGCCTCATATTGGAACCCAGCACCATTGTCATAGTTATACGCTCCCAATTTCAGAGGGAACTCCACCACGCCAGAAGGTGTACTCATCTTTGTTGGACACCAGAATGGTTCCTCCACCTACACGAGACACAAACATTTCAATCACAGGAATTATGCAAAATTTCAGTAATGATAACGTCTCTTACGTGCATATCAATAAGAAATCTACACTGACATAACAAGACACGAAACACAAACAAAATTTCACTCACAGATATTATGCCAAAATTAAGTAATGTACATGCATATTAATAAGAATTTTACAGTGCTTTTTAAAATTTGTTTTACTACCTGTATTCTACCCTTTGTATCATATATTGCTGCAGTGTTACCTGTATTCTACCCTTTGTATCATATATTGCTGCAGTCTTACCTGCATTCTACCCTTTGTATCATATATTGCTGCAGTCTTTCCTGCATTCTACCCTTTGTAACATATATTGCTGCAGTCTTACCTGTAATCTACCTTTTGTATATATAATATATTACTACAGTGTTACCTGTATTCTACCCTTTGTACAATATATTACTACAGTGTTACCTGTATTCTACCCTTGTACAATATATTACTACAGTGTTACCTGTATTCTACCCTTGTACAATATATTACTACAGTGTTACCTGTATTCTACCCTTGTACAATATATTACTACAGTGTTACCTGTATTCTACCCTTGTACAATATATTACTACAGTGTTACCTGTATTCTACCCTTTGTACAATATATTACTACAGTGTTACCTGTATTCTACCCTTTGTACAATATATTACTACAGTGTTACCTGTATTCTTCCCTTTGTACAATATTACTACAGTGTTACCTGTATTCTACCCTTTGTACAATATATTACTACAGTGTTACCTGTATTCTACCCTTTGTACAATATATTACTACAGTGTTACCTGTATTCTACCCTTTGTACAATATATTACTACAGTGTTACCTGTATTCTTCCCTTTGTACAATATATTACTACAGTGTTACCTGTATTCTACCCTTTGTACAATATATTACTACAGTGTTACCTGTATTCTACCCTTTGTACAATATATTACTACAGTGTTACCTATATTCTACCCTTTGTACAATATATTACTACAGTGTTACCTGTATTCTACCCTTGTACAATATATTACTACAGTGTTACCTGTATTCTACCCTTTGTACAATATATTACTACAGTGTTACCTGTATTCTACCCTTTGTACAATATATTACTACAGTGTTACCTGTATTCTTCCCTTTGTACAATATATTACTACAGTGTTACCTGTATTCTACCCTTTGTACAATATATTACTACAGTGTTACCTGTATTCTTCCCTTTGTACAATATATTTCTAGTGTTACCTGTATTCTACCCTTTGTACAATATATTACTACAGTGTTACCTGTATTCTACCCTTTGTACAATATATTACTACAGTGTTACCTGTATTCTTCCCTTTGTACAATATATTACTACAGTGTTACCTGTATTCTACACTTTGTACAATATATTACTACAGTGTTACCTGTATTCTTCCCTTTGTACAATATATTACTACAGTGTTACCTGTATTCTACCCTTTGTACAATATATTACTACAGTGTTACCTGTATTCTACCCTTTGTACAATATATTACTACAGTGTTACCTGTATTCTACCCTTTGTACAATATATTACTACAGTGTTACCTGTATTCTACCCTTTGTACAATATATTTCTACAGTGTTACCTGTATTCTTCCCTTTGTACCGCATATTATAGCTATATTGTCGTTCAGCACAGATACATGGTAAGTTAGACTTGCTATAGCGCCATTTTTGTACTTCAGTATAATACATGCATTGTTGTCAACACCACCTGGAAAAAAACACTATCATAAGTCCAGCAATAGGGAACTGTATATAGACCGACAGATGGGACAGGATCTGACCAGACCAGTGACAACACCCGATGCTGGACGATGGATAATAGGTTTGTAGCTATAACTAGTGGTATGCTGATCATTTTGTCAACGAATCGTGACAAATATAGCTATGACAATGATCGCTGATGACGGATTTATTCGTTAACGTCGACAACGATAAATTGAGTTATGCCATATTGGGAGTTAGTCCGAGTTACTGTTCCTGAATTTCTATTGTAACATATTATTTCATTGATCAAATATAGGCCAATCAGAATACTTGACAGAAGATTGCTTCGGCATTACAACCAAAATGGCGGATCCAGTAAAATTTAGTTCACCCTAGACCACCAATACAATGATGTGACCAAATATATCACAATTTTGCTCACTCTAGGCCATCATAATATTTCTAGCCCTAGCATTTATGGAAAATGTAACCACATTTGTAAACTGCCCGAGAGCAAAATGGTATCCTATAACATTTTACCTCGAGAATATGGAACACTCGGGAATATGAGAAATCACTATAAATCAAATTAGTAGCGCATGACGAATAAAGCATACAATGTACATATATCTAACATACCTCCCTCCATAAGACTTCCCACAGCCGTGATACTGTCTGGCATCTCATTGAACACTAGACAAGCAAACTGAATAGCATATATTCCAATATCCAGGCATCCACCCCCACCCAGCTTCAAGTCATTCAGCCGCTCAATATGAGATGCTGGCACACAGAAATTGGCTTGTACTAGTTTTATATCCCCAAGGGAACCAGCAGCTATCTCTTTGCGTATTTGTTCATAGACAGGGAAGCAGCGACTCCACATTCCCTGAAATACAGTATCATATAGGTATGTTTATTTATATTTCGGGTTTTATGCCTGCATCAGCACCATTTCGGGCTATATCGCCGGCGGGCAGTTTACCTAACAACACCTTTCCTGGGCAGGCTCCAGCGGTTAACTAGTACTTGGGTGCACCAACCTCCGTAAGAAACTGCCAACTGACAGGATTATGTCACGGTGGTGTAATCTCGTTAGTTCTTGACAGCACCGACATGAGACCTCGGTTTAAAGTCCCATTACCAGTCCAGCGTGTTACCACTGGACTACAGATCCGTCTGTCAGAGAAAAATTCACTAAGTAAATCTCTTTTTATCAGATACCAACAGTCATTTCAATTGAAATATAGTAACAAAATTATGGGGTAAGTGATGTCTTTATTACGGTATGGTTCCATCTGATTTACGAAAGTGTTCTATTTTGTAAACAACTTAACAAATAAATGGCAGACTTTTCGATGGTATTTTTGATGTAGTGGTGTAATGGTAAATCCATTTTCTACTTAATTGTGGAGCAAAACTGTGCAATGTTTAGAAGTTCGGTACATGTAAGGTTGCTCGAGGTAGCCGTTGTTTATATTGCACAATGGACTTTGGGATATATTTGCTCACAGAAAATGGCATTTTAGGCGGGAAACTCATGACGTCACACAAGGTTTATTCGGCACTGAATAATAAAGCAAAGATTATAAGGCAGGCAGTTTTTGGCCATTAAATTATGCATGAATGTAGGATAAATTACATATCCTGGATGGACAATAGCTGACCAGCAAAACATGTTATTGTTGTTCAACATGTACTGGTATATACGGTATTGTGAGCCCGTCCACTCCGTGGTCAAGTGGTTACAGTCGCTGACGTGTATACCACTGTAACCTATCATGACTGATGATGAACAAGGTCACAAATAGCGTTCCAGACAGACGGATGCACTCACACAAGCATGATGCCAAAACCTTACTGCAATAACTGCCAACTGGACAAAATTTACTCACCTCAATAAAAAGTAGATTTTTAGATCTTGCAAAGTCGAGGACCTGCTTTGCCTGTTTATAGTTCATGGCCATGGGTTTCTCACACAACACATGTTTTCCAGCCGCAAGCATCTTCATAGACAGCTCCACGTGTGTGATGTGTAGTGTGCCGATGTAGACAACCTCTGTAATTATGTATAGTTATTATATTTGTATCTTTTTAGCTTTCAATAATTTCAATCTTAAATAACACTGGCCGGCGACATGCAAAAAGAGGGCACTCAGACATATGTTCAAACAAGATCGCAATGAAGGTTCTTGTTTGTGGAAGTCATGATAGCACAGCGGTAGCGCGTTTGCTTCAGGTTTGAAAGGGCCGGAGTTCAAGCCCAGCTGTAGCTGTACGATTGTGCTCTTAGGCAAGGGACTTAAATTGAACATTGCCTCTTCTCTCTCCCCCATGGTGGTGGATTCCATAAAGAATACGATGAATCTAATGTTGTAGGACCTTGTTTCGCAATCAAGCTAAATAAATTTGTATAAACTAAGGCACTGGATTGCTCACATGTGTTGAAACACTCAAATGGCTATAAAAACATACAAGTGTTCGAACGTTACACATTTGTTTAAAACTCCCTACCTATATTAACCATTAAAATGCTAATCACAACAAAGTTGCTTTTGCAAAAAACATAGAGACAGATCAGACAGCACAGAATGTTCCGTCTGATCAGGCTCTATGCAATTTGCTATTCGGATAATAGAGCTAAAACACTTGTCTGAATAGCAAATAACATAGATCCCGATCAGATGCGGCACTACAAAATGGCTGATCTGGATTTATGTTGTTTGTACATTCAGTTCAATTTATTCAGAATGTTAAAAAGATCATAGTGTCATGAACACCTCAAGCTTGCTACATGTACATACTCTATATTCAAGTTCCTGTGCATGTACATACTCTATATACAGCTATTTATTGTTCCTGTGCATGTACATCTCTATATACAGCAAGTTCCTGTGCATGTACATACTCTATATACAGCTATTTATTGTTCCTGTGCATGTACATACTCTATATACAGCAAGTTCCTGTGCATGTACATACTCTATATACAGCTATTTCAAGTTCCTGTGCATGTACATACTCTACTATTATTATGACATTATAAAAAGCTGATGATACTGTTACTGATGATATTGAGGAAATGTGTACCGTAATTGTAGTCTAATATAAATATTTTCTTCCAAATATATCTAAAAAATAATATTTGCCTTTTCAGCTATTTATTGGTGAATATTTACATCGCTGTTGCATTTCCTTCGATGAACGTATGTGCCCTGATTGCATACAATTTCACATGAGGGTTTCCAACTAATGATATGCAGCTGACATGCGCACTCCAAGGTACGGGCATGCGCATTCGCATTATTAGACAGTCGCGAGAAAAGGCGTGCCTTATAGTTTACCTGTTCCGTGACACTAAGTTGCTAATCTGGACTGAATACATTTGAAATGCAAAGTGTGCTATATTTCCGTTGTGTCATTAAAACGAATAATTAATGTAAATATAAGTAATGAATCGCGGGTTAATAGTTTCCATCAGGGTATGAACTACAGTGGCCATGCTTAAGGTTAGCGTGGATGCCTTCGGCCTCCACACACTTTAACCACGCCAAATATAGTTCATACCCCAATGGACACTATTAACCCGCTATTCATTCCTTAATAAAATATGGTTTGGAGCTACCGGTATGTGACGTGTAGAAATTAACCTAGCAAGCAGTAAATGGACCACAAAAAGTGACGAAAGAAAAGATACAGGCGATATATACCCACATCCTTGTCATTTGCGACGTCATCATATGAACTATATGCCCTCTTGAACCCGAACTTATCAGCAAACTGCTGGGACCTTGATTGATCTCTCGATGCAACTGCAATAAACTATAAAACACAGTTCTAAGGACACAAGTGAACCAAATAAACTTCCCAGAAACGTTTCTCCTATGACTCTAAACAATCGCGTATGATTAATAGATCTGGAATTAGACACTTTGGAGATATGGAATTTACAGCCAAAGACTGGCTGTTTTATGTGCATGTTATCTCAAACATACATAAAAATGTACACTAAATTTTCTTTCAAAATACTATAACTAACTAAAACACTAGCAATGTTAGCATGGTGGAGAAGGCGATCAAACCACTAAACCGCTGTATATAAACGCTGTTTATTAACATTAAAGTTTTAATACTTAGGACACACACAGTGTACATACTCAAAATTGTTGGCTTGTACATTAAACACTTTGACCAACAAATACTATTTTGAGTACAAGAATCAACATCAATTGTCAATGCTCACACCTGCCTGCAATAACGTAGTGGCTGTCCGATTAGCAAAGTGGCTGTCCGATTAGCGCAGTGGTTAGCGCACTCGCTTCTCACCAATGCAACCCGGGTTCGATCCATCTATGTGAGATGTTACGGTGGTCGTCAGATCGGACAGGTGGGTTTTCTCCGGGTACTCCGGTTTCCTCCCACACGAATGACCACATTTATGCTTTCACACTTTGACCAACCAGTATAAACATTGTATACTGTTTAAGTACAAGAATCGACATCAATGGTCAATGCTACCCACCTGCCTGCCATTACCGTCACATGCCTGCCACGGATGATTACATAATGTACACAATCTCAAACAATCGTAAATAATGAAGAGCTTAATTAGCACATGATTGTTGTAAATACTCGCAGAACAAAATTAATGTCCAGTTATGCTTTTCATTAAATTGTGCAGAGGGGACTTGAAATTGTGATTATAATTGTCCATTAGTATATACATTACAGACGTTCACATTAACATAATTGGTTGTGCGATTGTGTATTTTAGTGAAATGAGGCTTCCGACAGGGACACTCCACAGTTAAAATGAATTAAATTTGATAACAAATGTTATATTAGCCAAAATCAATGCAAAATCATAAAAGAAAAAGAAATTCGTGGAAATAGATATTTCGGTATCACTCGATGAAATAAAATCCTATCTTACATTCAAAATCACAAATATCCTCTATGTTTTATATGCACTCACTCACAAGTAAAGGTGGTACCGTTAGAACACATATATTTTACAAACACCAACTGTCATAAATAAAGTCTATGTAACTTTTTCTGAAATATTTTTGTTCCTTAAAATCTCTCAAAGCAGTTACGATCAACAAATGGTCAAGATAAAAGGTCAAAGTCGTATACAATGTTAACAACATGGGACCTGGGTTCGATCCTTGGACTGTGAAGTATGTGAGATGTTACGGTGGTCGCCAGATCAGACAGGTTGGTTTTCTCCAGGTACTCCGGTTTCCTACCGCATGCATGACCACATTTACGCTCTCAGCTGCGCCAACGAGAGTGATTAATATAAGTTGTTAAAACTTGTTTCGCAATCGTTTTTTGGTACGACTCATTTTAGAACACTTTTTACACGCAAAACAGGTCGACATATGGCCGTGTAAAATAATTATACGGTAAGCAAAACTAATTATTTTAAATACCTCACTTTTTAAGTTTATTGATATTTATTTACAAAATCAACCGCAACTTAAATAGTGGTTTGCTATTTACAGCTAACACGAGGATAAATTTGCAAAAGGTTATAGTTTCCGTTTGGGGAAACAAACGTCGACAAACTTTAAAACTTATTTTCAATATTTTTATTCAATGTACCTCGTGATCATCCGCAGGCAGGTTTTCCCGTATCGCTGTGAAAAAATCTAAGGATATTTTCCCTGGTCCAAGACATGCCCAACGTGTTGCCATATCCAATGAGTATTGTGATCTGAAAGTAAGTCAGATATGTTATTATTTGAAAAATGTAACAAAGCTAACAAGAAAAGATGACTACAGAATGGCACAGCATTACAGGTGTATATTGAGTGAGTGAGTTTGGTAACATTCTACTTCAGATGTACAATGTAAGCTTTGCGACTCTAGACAATAATCAACTTAGTAACCAATGTGAAACTTGTCAAAGCTAATAAAGCAGAAACATTTTCAAGGCAACAATCTCGGATTTCGGATCATAATGACCTTCATATGACATTAGCTCACCCTCAGTATAGCTCACACTCACCTCAGTATAGCTCACCCTCAGTATAGCTCACCCTCAGTATAGCTCATCCTCATCAGTATAGCTCATCCTCATCAGTATAGCTCACCCTCTGTATAGCTCACCCTCAGTATAGCTCATCCTCATCAGTATAGCTCACCCTCTGTATAGCTCACCCTCTGTATAGCTCACCCTCAGTATAGCTCATCCACATCAGTATAGCTCACCCTCCGTATAGCTCACCCTCCGCATAGCTCACCCTCACCTCAGTATAGCTCATCCTCATCAATATAGCTCACCCTCTGTATAGCTCACCCTCCGCATAGCTCACCCTCACCTCAGTATAGCTCATCCTCATAAAGCTCACCCTCAGTATAGCTCACCCTCTGCATAGCTCACCCTCACCTCAGTATAGCTCACCCTCAGTATAGCTCAACCTCTGTATAGCTCACCCTCCACATAGCTCACCCTCACCTCAGTATAGCTCACCCTCAGTATAGCTCACCCTCGTAAAGCTCACCCTTAGTATAGCTCACCCTCTGCATAGCTCACCCTCACCTCAGTATAGCTCACCCTCGTAAAGCTCACCCTCAGTATAGATCACCCTCCACATAGCTCACTCTCACCTCAGTATAGTTCACCCTCAGTATAGCTCACCCTCGTAAAGCTCACTAGCCTCATGTGAACTAATAATAAACAGTCCCGTAATGGATTCAGTTTCAGCTAAGTTGACCTACTGATATGTTCTTATCAATTCCAGATACCAAATTTGGCAACGGTTGTTGTAAGGTTGATACTGATCACATGTGGCAATACACTGTATTATTCTTATCAGAGAGAAAATGTGCTATAAGTTGACCTAGTGATCTGGTTTATGACCTCAGATTATATTAACGCATTTGGTAGAGGTTGTTGCATGGAAAGATTCCTACATTATCTTCAGTAGAAGATTTCACGTGATTGCAATTGTTGCCGGATGGTGGACATGTCCGTCTCACTAAAGCTAAATAAACATCCTCTATTGTGTGTCTTCATACAGTGTATCATGTGTGATCAGTCTTCATACAGTGTATCATGTGTGATCAGTCTTCATACAGTGTATCATGTGTGATCAGTCTTCATACAGTGTATCATGTGTGATCAGTCTTCATACAGTGTATCATGTGTGATCAGTCTTCATACAGTGTATCATGTGTGATCAGTCTTCATACAGTTAATACTAGTTTATTCACCATTAAACATTTCCATACAATGCACCACCTTTTGATTTCAAACATTTCGGGTATTGGCACACTTCAACTACGACAGACTTGTGAGTAGAAGTCAGTTAAGATTATTTGATGCATGTCTATTAGTGAGATTTGGTAAGCATTTTCAAAAAGAAATGCATAGAATGTCCGATTAGTGATTAGCACTTGTATATACAATAAAATAAATATCATGCTTAATTGAGAGTGAACTATTGCATACAATAACATATATATCATTATGCTTAACCCTTTCCCTCATAGAAGCACCTCTTGATGCCATTACCAATACGGCATACATTGACAATGTAATAGCCAAACCAATGTTCATAACAAATGCCAGAATCTCATGTAGTCCCAGTAATATCTATGGAGGTGGGATAGATATGGCGACTACTTATCCACTGCATGATAGCTAAATGGCTGTTGTTTCTATGGAGATATAATAGTATATTAACATAAATCTCTATGAAGGAAAGGGTTCAAATAGAGTGAACATTATTTGCACAGTCTCTTTTTGAAACACAAATATACAGGCTATTGCTTATGTCACCGGTAATCCGTATACCCAGAATATGACATTTATAAGTTCAACTTCACATAATTATAGGCTATTAATTACTACCGTAATCTAATTCAAATATCAATAATTATTGATTGAAACCCATTAGAAAGAATAAACAGAAAAATAACGAGTGGAAATCGTCATAGCGCAGTTGGTAGCGTGACAGCTTCAGAAACGAAATGCCTGCAGTTCACGCCCAGCTATAGCCGTTATGAGTGTGCCCTTAAACAAGGCATTTAAATTCCACATTTCCTCTTCTCTCTGCCTATTGGTGATGGATTCCATCAGGAATGAGGTATCAAGAGTGAACATATTTGGTAAAAAATAAACAGCATATTATAAATGCAATATAAGTGCAACATTCACCTCCAACTCACTGTCAGAAAAGAGGGTAGGTGTCTTTAGGGCGATATAAAAAAATGTGGGTCATTTTCTTGTTGCTCAAAGGTAAGTCTATTGATAATCACAGTCGTTTATGCCCAACTATTGTTGGGGAACATACAATGGGACTGTATGTTATACTATAGGCCTATGGAAATTTCAATAGCGGTGTCTGACCAATAGTGGAAACTAATTCATATCACGAAAACATATGACAATACACTAATTTTCCACAAATATACAATGTCATGAGACCAAAACTATAAATACCAATGAAAACAAGGTTGCAAATATAATAATGACTGAAAATAGTGGTGTACCCGATGAAGGTACCGGATCAAACACAAAAAGAAATATTTAACATATTTTGAAAATTCACTCTCGATAAATGAGTCATCCGTACGAACAGCTGTTTGTAGATTCTGGTAGGGTTAGAGCACAGGAACATGAAACCACCAACGGTCTCGTACCTCTATCCTAGGACACCCCCTCTATTTTTTAATAATAGAGGGGGGGGTCCTAGGATAGAGGTACGAGACCGTTGGTGGCTTATGGATAACATTTCAAGTTCCTGTGGTTAGAGTGTTTATGTAGAAGTAATAGACCTTAGTTTAATCATATTTTATTGCAAATCAATAGTAAATATGTCATACACATAAAGAGACAATAGATTTACATAGCATGAACATACCACAGGGATTCGGCACGTTTGGGGGTACTAGTATATATATTTAAGTACTTAAATATATATACTAGTACCCCCAAACGTGCCGAATCCCTGTGAACATACAAATGGTTTGGGCCACACGTTTTAACAACATTGGACAACGGCCCGCGCGCACCAGTAATATAACTCGGGTAAGCCTACTAGTCTGTGTGCGACCATGGTCTATTTGATTCATAGTCCATATGGTGCTTAGTTTGTCAATCACTTCCATACTCGGATCATCACACCAATATAAATGGGAAAGGGTGTTTCCCCACCGCTTCTCATATGCCAACCAACATTGGATTTTACATCTTTTGTGGTGTTTCACATTTTTTGCCAATATCTTTTTCATAACATCAGAAGTACTTTCTTTCTCTCTGAATGCGCGTTTAGACCTGGTGCCATATGCATCAGTTTTTATTTCAAGCGTGTACTATTTGGTCGACTATCCATTTAATTGAGCTGCCGTATCTGGACACATTTCTAACAAATCAACAAGACGATAAACATAATGTCACAAGTATGCCTCAAGTCATGAACCTCCGCCTAGTCCGAGTGGTCTAACGCGACAGCCTTAGAAAACTCGCCATTCACCGCTATCAACATGGCTGCAAGTTCGTTCTCTATCAAGGACAAGTGATAAATGGTGATATGTGAGAAAGTTGTCAGTCGCGTACTGGTTCTTACCAAGGAAATGCGGGTGATCTACTAACCATCACAACAGACTGACCTACCGGTAATAATAATCAGAACATGATTGATGGACAATAGAAGAAGAAACCTCTGGATAGCTAGTCTCAATATACATGCATGTCACCAACTCGGCTAGGGCTAGCGTAGCTCTGTGGATCTAGTTACCTCCCCTGACATTCCGGCCACAGATCTATAATGTTATGGAACATGATAATAACTCAACGTGTTAGATTAGAACTATGCTTCTATTTCTGACTCTCGCGTGCAGTGCTGTTCTGTGAAAGTTGTACAGAGACGTTATGGAATCACGGGTCTCCAACTCAGTCATTCCTAATTGTTGCTAGTAATTTGCGGTCTCTCTGGTGTGTTGGTACTTCTCTTGTAAGTCTGGTGGTAAGATATTGTGTTGATGCAGCCACATGCAAATGACACAGCAATTTGGTGTGTCCTATGGTCTTATAAGACTAGAGGGCACAGCAAATACTGTGGATGCTGCATGCAGACCATCCTGATGGAATATACAAATTAACTTACTCTTTCACATTATTTTGGATTTTAGAAGCATCTGCATGATCTACCTTTTATTAATGGTTATATACCCAAAGCAAAAAAGGAACGTAACTGTGCTCGGCGTAAATCCTACATATCATGGCCTATAAAAAAAGTTAAATGCATTTTCCGTATATTATTTTCTTAAGTCATGAACACAACTTTCAAAAAATTGTTGTTGACAATTTTAGCTTCATTACGTGACCATGCGCCTCAATACAGCTATCGCAACGGCACCTGTTTCCATGGGGAACTAGATACTTTAGGGCACCTATGCACGGCGTACATGGACATTTTTATTTATGCACGGGTAAATGTTGAATATAATATTTTGACTTAATAACATCAATAACTAACAATATTACAACTCATAAGAAACCTTTTTTTTGGGGTTATTTGTACAATTTTTTCCAATTCGGATAGCTACCTGAAAGACTCATAAACCATATCATTTCGGTGGAAAAAATTCTCCGAACATGTTGTCTGTTTATATTCTGCTACTGAACAAGTCAGGTGACCGTTGCATTAGGCTACCGATATGCACAACGGAATGTTATTGAATCATGTTTCACCTCTATCAGCGAAAATAGGTTAAAACTATTTAAATATTTTAAATACGGATGCAAATGGAAAATATACGCCAAGCATAGGAATACACCGAGCATAGATTCCACCACTATATAATTATGCATAATCAAATTACTATCCGATTCAATTGGATCATTTTCGTGATACCAGTAATTTGACAAAGAATGTTGGATACGTTTCTTTACTGTAGTTCATGATGACATCTCAAATATGTGCCATTATCACATGAGCTCAATTATGTGCCAGTATCACATGAGCTCAATTATGTGCCAGTATCACATGAGCTCAATTATGTGCCAGCATCACATGAGCTCAATTATGTGCCAGTGTCACATGAGCTCAATTATGTGCCAGCATCACATGAGCTCAAATATGTGCCAGTATCACATGAGCTCAATTATGTGCCAGTATCACATGAGCTCAATTATGTGCCAGCATCACATGAGCTCAATTATGTGCCAGTATCACATGAGCTCAATTATGTGCCAGCATCACATGAGCTCAATTATGTGGTTCTGTGAACTGTACTATTTGGTTAAGTCCCTGTGAATCCACTAAAACCACAAAACAGGAATAAAAGAAGTCATAGATGAAGGCACTATTTTGTAGTGTATCTTTTTATGTCTTTACTCTTCTGGACAGGTCAGTAGTCCAGTGGTTAACATCTTGTGCTGCGAATCCAGGAATCACAGGTTCGACATCCCGTATGACCCATACAGGTTCGATCCCCCGTCTGACCTATATAATATTAACAGTCTTTCAGATGGGACTTTAAACCGAGATCTTGTGTCGGTGTTTTACACTGTGCCCGTAAAAGAACCAGAGGAGACTGGAATGGGTATCTGTCTGTATCATTGCACAATGACTACCTTAAACGATTAGCCATGCCCTTGAAGTGGCACTTGTTTCGTGAAGGAAATACGTGATACTGCCATACGAGGCTATTTTAATTCAGATTAGTCCAAACCTTATTAAGAGCAGGTGCAAAGGTTATATATATCAAGGTAAATCTCAGGGTTCATTCTAGAGGGTGACTAGGGCGAAATAGTTGCCATACGGACCATGACTTCGCCCACTTCTCCCTAATTTTTTTAAAATTATTTTACAATTTTCATACAAAATATTGTCCAGTAAGATACACTGGCCCATTATAACGCACCATTTCTATTCAAAATTGTCAAATTGTGACTTTTAACCATATTGTGTTGACAATTATTGAATAACACAATATAGGGGCAACTAAGAGTGCAGTCGCGCACTGTTTCACTTCTCCCAAAAATGATTAGTCCCGAAATGTGTACCCAAACTTCTTGTTATCATTGATCACAAACAACTTTGTTCAGGATACACGTATTTATTTCAAACACATTTGTATAGTTTGTTTACATACAATACATAAAATTAAATGCTATATCTGGATATTGTGTAACTGTTATAGAATTCGTCTAGTCAAACTCTGGATACTTCATGCCAATCTGTTGTCGTACCTCGTCCATTATCCTATGCACCATTTCACCGTCTTTGTGTGATATAACTTCATATTCCGTCTTGCCTGAAGTAACACATGTAGTTTTTATTTATTGTCTCTATCAGGTGTCAATGTTTCTCCTGACGAGCTTATAGTTATACACGGCGTTGGAGGACAGTGCATGGTACAGACCCCTATTCCAGAGGGTCATGTTGTTCTTTGGTCTGTAATACACCGACATAAGACCTTGGTTAAAGTGTCATCCGAGAGACTATGCTACTCTATTTTAGTGATGTAGGCTAACATTGGGATGGAACTCGTGATAGCGCAGTGGTAGCATGTTCGCTTCATGTGCGAAAGACCCAGTGAGTTCGAGCCTCACTGGAGCCGTTACGATTGTGCCTTTTATGGCAAGGCATTTAAATTCCACGTTCCCTCTTCTCTCTCCCTCGTGGCGATGGATTCAATCAGGAATGGGGTCTCAAGAGTGATTAATATAAGTTATAAGAACTTGTTTTGCAATCGAGCTAAAATAAATGTGTATACACCCCCCCCCCCAACAGCTCTGGCATGGATAATGGTCTGTTATAAATAACATCAACAGCAGCTATGTCATAGATAATGTCAACATCAGCTAAAATCAACAACAGTTCTGCTATAGATAAATTCAACAATAACTCTGCCACAGATAACATCAACAGCAGCTCTATCATAGGCAACATCAACAGCAGCTCTGTCATAGATAAGGCCAACAACAGCTTTGGAATATATAACATCAACAGCGGATATGCCATAGTTAACATAGTTAACATCAACAGCAGTCTTCCATATATAACAGCAACAGATAAAGGTTAAAAATAAGGTGAATAGAAACTCTGTCATACATAATGTCAACAGCTGAAATTGTCAACATACATCTCTGCTATAGATAATACAACATATGCTCTGTCAGTCTATTGAGATGCTGATCCTCCCTCCCCCTTGTACCCGCTAGTATATATTAAAAGATCTCCCTTCAAACGTATGAATTTTGCTTCTTTGAATACATTTTGAAGATATACCCCCGCCCTTTCATCAGATTTGGATTTCGTATTACAGTAATTGTGAATATAGAAACCTTTCAGGATACACTCCCGGACTGCAGCAGCCTCATATTGGAACCCAGCACCATTGTCATAGTTATACGCTCCCAATTTCAGAGGGAACTCCACCACGCCAGAAGGTGTACTCATCTTTGTTGGACACCAGAATGGTTCCTCCACCTACACGAGACACAAACATTTCAATCACAGGAATTATGCAAAATTTCAGTAATGATAACGTCTCTTACATATAGATGTATATCAATAAGAAATCTACACTCACGTCAATTTGTTTTACTATCATTATATACTATTTTAAATGACAAACGTACCTGTATTCTACCATTTATATCATATATTGCAGTCCTACCTGTATTCTACCCTGTGTACAGTAATTACCGTTATTGCATACGTTACTATAAATAGAACAAATTTAATGGTAGAAAAGCAAAATATCTGGTCGACGCGGGCAATATATTTCGATTTTCGGCTCTGCTGGCCAATACAGATATGGCCCACCGCGCCGATTACGAATCACGAGCACTGTCATATGTAGCAACAACATAGTAACTACATTGTGTAAACATGGCCGCCTGAGCCGTTAAGGTATGCAATAAAGAAGTTATACGCTGTAGTGGGCCATTTGTATATATTGGCGCACCTATCCGATATTGGCCCTCGGGCCAATATTCTATAGGGTGCGCCAATATCCACAAATGGCCCACCGCAGCCGTTTAATAACCTCTAAGTATTCTACCATTTGTATCATTATTTACTACAGTCTTACCTGTATTATACCATTAGTATCATATATTGCAGTCTTACCTGTATTCTATCATTTGTATCATATATTGCAGTCTTACCTGTATTCTATCATTTGTATCATATATTGCAGTCTTACCTGTATTCTACCATTTGTATCATATATTGCAGTCTTACCTGTATTCTACCATTTGTATCATATATTGCAGTCTTACCTGTATTCTATCATTTGTATCATATATTGCAGTCTTACCTGTATTCTATCATTTGTATCATATATTGCAGTCTTACCTGTATTCTACCATTTGTATCATATATTGCAGTCTTACCTGTATTCTACCATTTGTATCATATATTGCAGTCTTACCTGTATTCTACCATTTGTATCATATATTGCAGTCTTACCTGTATTCTACCATTTGTATCATATATTGCAGTCTTACCTGTATTCTACCATTTGTATCATATATTGCAGTCTTACCTGTATTCTACCATTTGTATCATATATTGCAGTCTTACCTGTATTCTACCATTTGTATCATATATTGCAGTCTTACCTGTATTCTACCATTTGTATCATATATTGCAGTCTTACCTGTATTCTATCATTTGTATCATATATTGCAGTCTTACCTGTATTCTACCATTTGTATCATATATTGCAGTCTTACCTGTATTCTACCATTTGTATCATATATTGCAGTCTTACCTGTATTCTATCATTTGTATCATATATTGCAGTCTTACCTGTATTCTACCATTTGTATCATATATTGCAGTCTTACCTGTATTCTACCATTTGTATCATATATTGCAGTCTTACCTGTATTCTACAATTTGTATCATATATTGCAGTCTTACCTGTATTCTACCATTTGTATCATATATTGCAGTCTTACCTGTATTCTACCATTTGTATCATATATTGCAGTCTTACCTGTATTCTACCATTTGTATCATATATTGCAGTCGTACCTGTATTCTACCATTTGTATCATATATTGCAGTCTTACCTGTATTCTACCATTTGTATCATATATTGCAGTCTTACCTGTATTCTACCATTTGTATCATATATTACTATAGTCTTATATCACAGATAACTGCAGTCTTACCTGTATTCTACCATTTGTATCATATATTTGCAATCTTACCTGTATTCTACCATTTGTATCATATATTGCAGTCTTACCTGTATTCTACCATTTGTATCATATATTGCAGTCTTACCTGTATTCTACCATTTGTATCATATATTGCAGTCTTACCTGTATTCTACCATTTGTACCATATATTACTGCAGTCTTACCTGTATTCTACCATTTGTACAATATATTACTACAGTGTTACCTGTATTCTACCCTTTGTATCATATATTGCTACAGTGTTACCTGTATTCTACCCTTTGTATAATATATACTACAGTGTTACCTGTATTTTACCCTTTGTACCATATATTACTGCAGTCTTACCTGTATTCTACCCTTTGTACAATATATTACTACAGTGTTACCTGTATTCTTCCCTTTGTACAATATATTACTACAGTGTTACCTGTATTCTACCCTTTGTACAATATATTACTACAGTGTTACCTGTATTCTACCCTTTGTACAATATATTACTACAGTGTTACCTGTATTCTACCCTTTGTACAATATATTACTACAGTGTTACCTGTATTCTACCCTTTGTACAATATATTACTACAGTGTTACCTGTATTCTACCCTTTGTACAATATATTACTACAGTGTTACCTGTATTCTACCCTTTGTACAATATATTACTACAGTGTTACCTGTATTCTACCCTTTGTACAATATATTACTACAGTGTTACCTGTATTCTACCCGTTGTACAATATATTACTACAGTGTTACCTGTATTCTTCCCTTTGTACCACATATTACAGCAACATTATCATTCAGCACAGAGCAATGGTAAGTTAGACTCGCAATAGCGCCATTTTTGTATTTCAGGATAATACATGCATTGTCGTCAGCACCTGAGGAAAAGTGTATCACCCAATAAGTCCAACAATAGGGTCCTTATACTAGTATAATTGTATACATTGTACTATCAGGTAGGCTGTGATTGAAACCATGTGGTCATTTGATAGAATTCAGACCACGAATATCTTAACTAATTTAGCCATATTTCAGCTACTAGTTGCGTCAATGCAACGGTAAATGATTCACGCCAAATGTTCCCGGAGAAACATTTTAAACAATGCAGAAAATATACGTCAAGATGGCCGTCATCACTTTTATAAGACTTCAGCAATATTCTAGACATTCTGATGCTATAATATAACTTTGGGATAACATTGCCCATAAATTCGAAGGAGAAGCAGAACGAAGATGTTGCTTGAAACAACTGTATCAAGACAGTCCATTCACTCCACCTCTATTCCCCAAAATCTCTACCTTACCTTACACATGTTCGTACCCAGGCTAGCACACCATATCACACAAGTACAACATGACAAAATAAATCACATATTAGCTGAAACTAGGCCACAAGTTCTACGATGCGAAAAATAAATCACAATTTGGGCTCACTTTAGGCCATGAGACAACAAGTACAACGACGTGACAAAATAATATTACAATCCAGCTCACACGGGTCTCTTAGCTACAAGTAAATTGATGTGACAAAATAAATCACAATTTAGCTGACAATAGGCCATATGTACAACAATGTGACAAATTAATCACAATTTAGCTGACAATAGGCCATATGTACAACAATGTGACAAATTAATCACAATTTAGCTGACAATAGGCCATATGTACACTAATGTGACAAATTAATCACAATTTAGCTGACAATAGGTCATATGTACAACACTGTGACAAATTAATCACAATTTAGCTGACAATAGGTCATATGTACAACACTGACAAATTAATCACAATTTAGCTGACAATAGGTCATATGTACAACACTGTGACAAAATAAATCACAATTTAGCTGACAATAGGTCATATGTACAACAATGTGACAAAATAAATCACAGGTGATCGGTTTCTCTTCTGACCAAAGAATGTGGGAATAGTAACTTTGTTAAAAATAGTATTAACTAAACAATTTCTGTGAGTCTACACACATTCCACAGTGATTATTAATTTGCAATTGGAAATGGTTGACCTTTCATGTTTATACAAATTTATTTTAGCTCGATTGCGAAACAAGTTATTTCAACTTATATTAATCACTCTCGAGACCTCATTCCTGATGGAATCCATCACCATGAGGGAGATAGAAGAGGCAACGTGGAATTTAAATGCCTTGCCTAAGGGCACAATCATAACGGCTACAGCGAGGCTCAAACTCCGGACCTTTCGCACCTGAAGCGAACGCGCATCCACTGCGCTATCACGACTTCCACAACATTTCATGGGTTAGTTTTGCTACTACCCAAACAAATCTCTAGTCTTACTCTAACTTAAACACAGTAAATTCATTTCTGACAAATATAATCCTTCTGTCACAGAATCGAAACAAGTGTGATATACCATCAGTAATGGTGGTAAGTGGAAGTTGTGATAGCACAGTGGTAGCACGTTCACTTCAGGTGCGAAAGGCCCGAAGTTTGCACCTCGCTGAAGCCATTACGATTGTAAAGTGCTGGAGAACTAAACGGTGTCCAAATATCAGTTTACCTCGAGAATGTGTAAACCTCGATATGAGAACTCACTATAAATCAAATTGGGAGTCTGACAAATAATAATCTACAATGTACATATCTAACATACCTCCCTCCATAAGACTTCCCACAGCCGTGATACTGTCAGGCATCTCCTTGAACACTAGACAAGCAAACATAATAGTATATATTCCAATATTCAGGCATCCACCCCCACCCAGCTTCACGTCATTTAGCCTATCCCTATGCGCTATTGGCAGACAGAAATTGGCTTGTACTAGTTTTATATCCCCAAGGGAACCAGCAGCTAGCTCTTTGCGTATTTGTTCATAGACAGGGAAGCAGTGACTCCACATTCCCTGAAATACAGTATCATGTTTATACGAGTTTGCAATTCAATGTAATAAATATATACAGTCAAACCTATGTTAGTGGTCACCTCTATTAAGCAGCCAACCAGGATAAACAGCCAGTTTTCAGATTCCCAATATGTTGATTTATTATATATTTGCTCTCTATTAAGCAGCAACTTTTCTATGATTCCCTTGGCTGGCTGCTTAAGACAGGTTTGACGGTAATAATAAAGTTACCCGTTCTATGTGGCTCAGTTAATTTAATTGTGCGGCCCAATTAATAGTCTCGATGTTAAAATATATTTATTTGACTGAGCAGGCAAAATATATCGACGCCTGTTCCCAGGCTACGCTCTATTGTGCTATTTTACTACACATATGGACAAAACGGCCATATTCTCGTAAGGAGAACATTAGCCAATCAATTCAGCACGACATTCTGATTGGTACATCATTATCATTTTGAAACCAATCAGGATTCACTAGGCTATCTAGTCCCTAACATAAAAGATCAGAATAGCATTAAGTTAGCATTTTCATAAGGAATGGTGCATTTAGAGAAATTGACATTGATTTACAGAAAGTGTGCATGTATTCATACATGCTTTCTGTTGTTATTGTGGTGTGCCATTTGACAGTACCCGGGAGTTAACATAAAATTAATTATTAGAAGAAACATAACCCAAAATAGTTTTGCAGTTCTCAAAGTGTGGTCGAGATGAATATTTTGTAATTTAAAATAGTGCAGGATGTGGGCGACAACAATGGAAAGCTTGTTCAGTTCACGCTTGATTGACTGTACAAGTACTGGTTCACTGAAATAATAACATTCCTTCTACACTTTTCAAGTTAAAATGGGACGTTTTATGAGAAATAATAATGTTCATTTTGGGCAAATTGCCAATTTCAATGTCTCTGGTAAGGTGGGGACCTAGAAACAAAATACAAGTTATCAAAGCGTTATATTAGACGGTTGTTTATATATATGCAAACATGTAATTGTTGACGGCACCGTTCCGTAATCCTTCGTATATTGGTTGCTAGGGGGCATAAATAAGTGGAGAAATTCTCGGGGAAAACTATAGTTTTCATATTTAAAACACTTCTGATTATCATGTTCTAAACTGAAGCATAAGACGCACCAGATTTTTGGATGCAGATTTTGGATGAAAAGGTTCGAATCTCGTCAGGGGTTCGTTCTGATATTGCCGGTTGGTGAGCCGCCAGCTAGTTAATTAATGGTTACCGATTACCTACCAGCCTGGCGTCTGGCATAAAGCATAGGATTCGGGAAGTACTGATGTTCATAAAAAAGAGGTGTCTCATAGGTCAGAAATGGCTGGCCCGTTAAATAGGGGGCGACACTATAATAAACAAACACTATAAACAATTACGGTATGTGGGCGAGACGAAAATTCCCATTTTTTCATGATAAACCCTATTTCAGATAAAAAAAACTTCAGATATGATCAAATAATAAATGCAAGATACAAAATACAAATGAAATGGTTCCAGACAGACAGCTGCACTCACACAAGCATGATGCCAAAACCTTACTGCAATAAATGCCATCTGGACAAAGTTTACTCACCTCAATAAGAAGTAGATTTTTAGATCTTGCAAAGTCGAGGACCTGTTTTGTCTGTTTATAGTTCATGGCCATGGGTTTCTCACATAACACATGTTTTCCAGCCGCAAGCATCTTCATAGACAGTTCCACGTGTGTGACGAGTAGTGTGCCGATGTAGACAACCTCTGTAATTGTATCTTATTATTTTATTTATATATATTTAGCTTTCACTCATAGCAATTTACATAATGTATTGTAATGTAGCGACTGAGGTGGTCCTGTATGCCTTTGCTCTCCGTCACGTTAGTGGAAATAGTCAAAACACAAATAAAAACAAGTGTTACGATATAAACTGTTAGATAATCATTAATTTTACAGACGGATATGTAGTCCAGTGGTAACCCTGGACTGGTAATCCAGGGATCGCATGCTCGATCCCCCGTCTGACCCTAATAAAATTAACAGTCTTTCAGATGGGACATTAAACCGAGGTCTCATATCAGTGCTGTACACCTTGCACTTAAAAGAACCAGAGGAGACTCTGTATCATTGCACTATCCTCCAAAAATCTAAAGTGATTAATCTCTTCAGGAGGCGTCGCTCATATGGGCAACCGGTAGCGACGATAAATAAACGTATAACACACAAATTAATTTTATAATGCATCGAGCTTGCAACATTTTATCCAGCAAACGAGACATAGTGCATCTATAGTAACTAGCGAGGCTGCTGTCTCATTACAAAGAGAGTGCCCTATTTTACTACAAATATGAACAAAACGGCCATATTCTCGTAAGGAGAACATTAGCCAATCATTTCAGCACGACCATCATTAGCATTTTGAAACCAATCAGGATTCACTAGGCTAATTATTCCCTAACATAAAAGATCTTTTTTTAATCACTAGCAGCTCACGTGACATGTAAATGGTTTATTCATTTCTAATGATATAATCAACAATTTTATAATGCCATTGACGAGTGCAAATCCATATATACAGTGAACAGTCGTATGATTATGTTATGTTATATTTCGGGTTTTACGCCTGCATCAGCACCATTTTGGGCTATATCGCCGGCGGGCAGTTTACTTAACAACACCTTTCCTGGGCAGGCTCCAGCGGTTAACCAGTACTTGGGTGCACCAACCTCCGTAAGAAACTGCCAACTTTTTCATATAAATGAGACACGGCCTGAGCGGGGCTCGAACCCGTGACCATCAGTGATGATAGGTTACAGTGGTATACAAGTCAGCGACCTTAACCACTCGACCACGGAGGCGGACGAACAGTCGTATGAGCACATAATTTTAATTCTTAGATTTTAGTGTTCTATATATATATATATCTTCGAGTGCCCATTTTCGCATGATGGCGGTCATATTATACTAGACATGTATATGCTTAGATTGCATATATATACTGCACTGGATGACCTATTCATCATGCATGCAATCTAAGCAAGTATAATATGACCGCCGCCATGCGAAAATGGGCACTAGAAGATTTTTGACAAACATGGGATGAAAGTGCTTAAGTTAGATTAAAATTACACATTTATCCCACCTCTTTACATTACTGTATAATTTAAATGGATTATTATTTAAAACTACGTCACTTAAATTCCAATATCTCCAGATCTTTCCTCCACAACGTGCACGTCGTGACTTAGGCACAGCTCACAGCAGGCATATTGGCCAAGGACTTAGCTGACGGAAGCCGCGCTATCGGAACAGCAGAAGTTGCGTGACTCTATACGAGTATAAATTTACTACTAACTTACCTACTTGGCGAGACAGCAATGTTCGGTGCTGGCGACGGCGGATAGCTGGTGTTTTTTAGCCGGCTCCTTCAAGGAGACGGTTCTCCTTCAAGGAAGACGGTGGGACGTTGACTTCTTAATGGCAGTGAAGAAACCGGAACCATTATTGCTGCTGTGAGCTGACAAATTGTGGAGGATGTGGCCCTAAAAGGACCTCTTCGAAAGATAGGATACAGGATTTGTCACCCTGAGAAGAATGAAGATGCCTTTCCAGTTGTCAATATAAGCAACTTAGATGAAAACGTAATCTACTTAGAGAAACCAGTCGCCCAAATGCCTCGGCGGAAGCGACTATAAAGAAAACTATATCATTTGTTCCAATATCAAATAGCGTAAGCTGTTGCCATTGGCAAACTGTTATGTGTATGTCTTAGCTGAACATCTTATATGAACCGCAAAAAAGGAAGAAAGAAAAGATACAGGCGATATATACCCACATCCTTGTCATTTGCGACGTCATCATATGAACTATATGCCCTCTTGAACCCGAACTTATCAGCAAACTGCTGGGACCTTGATTGATCTCTCGATGCAACTGCAATAAACTATAAAACACAGTTCTAAGGACACAAGTGAACCAAATAAACTACCCAGAAACGTTTCTCCTATGACACTAAACAATCATGTACGAATGATAAGAGCTGTAATTGGTAGACACTTTCGGGAATGTGGAAGTTACAGCCAGAAGCTCATTCTATGGTTTTCTCTGATTCATTTATGTGCCTGCTATCTCACATTGGCATTAAGCCGTGCACTAAGGTTTCATTCGAAGGACTACGCAATTTTAGTACAGTAACCCCCCCCCATAAAGACTGCATCCCTATATCAAGACCACCCTGCTATTGATACCAGTTGTTCTCAGTCAGGAATTAGTTCTATGTCAATGATCAGAAACCCCTATAATAGGACCACTCCGTTATTCAGTAATAAGAGCAGACGGATCTGTAGTCCAGTTGTAACATGCTGGACTGGTAATCCAGGGATCGCAGGTTCGATCCCCCGTCTGACCCTAATAAAATTAACAGTCTTTCAGATGGGACTGCAAACCGAGGTCTCGTGTCGGTACTGTGCACGTAAAAGAACCAGAGGAGACTCTGGAATGGGTCTCTGTCTGTATCATTGCACTATCCTCCAAAAATCTAAAATGACTAATCTCTTCAGGAGGTGTTGCTCATATGGGCAACCGGTAACGACGATAAATAAACGTAAAACACACATCACCTGGAAATGGGACTTTTGTGGCAAGTATGTTTACTGTCTAGTGATCTACGGTTAGGGCTTATAATGGTCAAAAACAGCCGGCCTAAAAAACTTTTCTTTCAACCAGTAGGGACGATAAATAAACGTAAAACATATACACTCAATAATAAGACCATCTATTTCAGTCCAAAATGATACAAGAACTCCAGAAATCAAATAAAACCAGTTTCTGACACTTATTAGGTCTACTTTTTTGTTTGTTTCTTTTGTTTTTTGTTTTTTTTCATCTTTATTAATTATCATATATGTACATACAATACAACACAGCACATTAAACAATTCATATTAAAAGTACATACCGTAGCCATGTTATGTTTATGGCGATGAACATATTGTGTGTTTATGCCAACTAAAATTTATATCGCATATAATTCTGAATATTAGGAGGTCTACTTGATCATGTGTATTGTGCCATCTCATTTCATCAATGTGTGAACATTGAGTTTATTTCAAACAATAAGTACATGTATTGATATGAACATTTAATTAACCAACAAATATCATTAGAGCAATTTTGCATAATGTGCACATTTCAAAATAATGAAATCAATGCCTCATTTCTCATTTAATATCAATATTTATCATTTATTTCACTGAAATTTAAAATAAATGTATAACTAATAATATTAGTAATTTAAAAACATTACCATATATGTCTTTTATTGAATTGATCTCATAATCTATTGTATCTCCATATCGTTTTCTATTCCTAGTAAATGTAACATATTTTATATCTCCTTCTCTAGTAATATGGCTGGGAACTCAATAATGAGACCACCCCTCTAATAAGACCACTTTTTGAAGACCTGTAGGTGGTCTTATTATATGGGCTTTACTGTATATGGAGAAGTGTAATGTTCACAATGGGGTTATATGTTGATTATGTTAATTAATTACCTCCATAATTAGTTGTATAGCACGATACATATTCAGGAGTATTTGTCCATTTCTAATAATGTTGTATACGGTCATTATACAAGGCAATTATATATGGAACTGAACTGTTTATGTTGGCAGAGAAACAAGTATACTTGGCGTGGACATCCCTTACATGTATTATGGAATACATGTACAAGCTTGCTTCTCTATAAAAGATGAGATAAATTTAGATTAGGGGAAGACAAACTGGGATTTTGAAAGCGCTGTATGGTGCTTATGCACATAGTAAAAATTAAATGTAAAATAAATACTTGTGTTATAAATTGGACTTCGAACTTTTACGATTACGGTACAGAAGGGGATCAAACCACTGATCTGCTGAATTATTTTAAGTTATGTCTTCATGAGTATGCTTTCATCATCATTATATCAAAACGAATCCAAGCAATTACATATATTTACTTTTAATGTACAAAATGTATGCACTACCAGTAACTAAATTATCAAATGTGCCAAATTAAAAATTCTAGTTATTTGTTCGTTTTAATGCGTTACAATAGCACGATTGATTCAATATGTACCTCGTGATCATCTGCAGGTAGGTTTTCCTGTATCGCTGTGAAAAAATCTACGGATATTCTCCCTGGTCCAAGACATGCCCAGCGTGTTGCCATTCCCATCTAGTATTGTGTCCTATTAAAAACTAAAAGTCAAATATGGTATTATATGTATTTGTAACTCAGCTAACAGGAGAAGAGGGACGATCAAATGGCAAAGCGGCGCTCACCTAATGTGCGTATATAAATACAATGTATTTGTATGTGACCGAAACAGCTGGGTTTGCGAGTTTGTTCTCCTTCTGGTGTAAGTTTTGTAACGCACTTAGTTCCCAAGCAAAGTTGTACACCGTGAAGCTGATCAAAGCTAACACAGCAGTCAAAAGAAAAGATTTGACAGCCAACTTGGATTTATGATCGGTATTCGTTTAGCAATTTTGTATCTACTAGTTGCTCCAAATAAAGTCGCATCACAATTGACAGTGGGTAGAACATATATTCAAGATGGCTGCCACGACAGCCATCTTGAATTTAAGTTCAGAATTATATTTACTATTGTTTATCCTGGGTATATCGATAACCGGTGACATAAGCAATAGCCTGTGTATTTTTGTTCCAAAACGAGGCTGTGCAAATAATGTTCACTCTCAATTAAGCATAATCATATTTATTTTATTGTATGCAATATTAGTTAGTAAGAAATAAATCGTAATTAAATCAAAAACAAAGTGAAAACAACAGCACATGCTTCCATCTTTTATTTATGCGGTGATACCAATAACCGGCGACAATGTAAATTTCACCTCACAAGTTCATACCAATAGCAATAAATGCCATATAAGGCAATCATGTGACGTCACATGAGTAGCGGGCACCTTACAAATGTCAAATGCAGCCGATAGATAACAAATTCATTGAAATTCACCTAAATATTGACAACATGAACAAAAACTTACGAGTCCTCCAACTTCTATCAGCTGGACAACCACATCTTACAGCAGGTCCCAGAAAACCCCTACCTTGGAGTGACGATAGCAGAAGACCTCAAATGGAGCTCACATATCACCAAGATCACGAAGAAAGCAAACTCCACCTTGGGCTTTCTCCGCAGAAACCTAAAGCAATGCCCCGAATCTTGTCGCAGAACAGCCTACCTTTCGCTAGTACGCTCCACATTAGAATACAGCTCTATTATATGGGACCCCTACCACCAGAAGGACACCGACAAACTTGAGAAAGTACAGAGACAGGCCGCCAGGTTCATATCAGGAGACTACACCACCAATTCTACAGGGTGCGTCACTCGAATGCTCCATGACTTGAGGCTTCCATCCCTCCAGGACCGAAGGAAGGCGAATCGTCTGATATTCTTCTATAAGGTGGTCGAGGGGCTGGTACCAGCCCTGGCAAGCCATGACTTTTTGACACCAGTACGAATTAAAGAACAAACGTAAAGTAACCCCCAAGACATTTAGTGGCTATAATACTGACAACATCATAGATAGACAAACTGTGAACCACTCTAGGTGTTTTGTGCCAGTGCAGTGTAGGACAAAACAATATAGACAGTCATTCTTCCCACAGACTATTATTGACTGGAATAAACTGGATGATAGTGTTGCATGCGCGAGTGCAGTCGGCAGCTTCAAAACAGCTGTCCACAAGTGGGACTAGAAGACTCCCACACTCTCTCTCCCGTTGCGTCTACGCTGAAAGGCCCTGCAACGTTACTAACCAGAACCAGAACCAGAAGGAGTGTAAGAGGAAAAACCAAGTTTTGAATAAATTACGGTAAATTTACCCGTAGAAATGACATTTCAACTAGTTTTTGCTATGGACAGTTGCAGAAATCCGACGGAAATTGTCAATAGTAAACACAAAATGACCATGTGCGGTTCATTTGGATTAATTCTGATATCACCGCTAATTAGTATTCACCGATATTAGGGTCATTGGGGATACTACTCAAAATTGCCACTGTCCTACTAGATGCCAGCGATAGACATCAACGACTACCTACGGATACAATGACCAAAACGAACAATCCGGGCAAAACGATTCGAACAGTTTGTGTCTAAAAACATAGTAGAAAATTATGATTATCAATGAATTCAATGTTTGTAAACTATGATAACTGAAATTCGAACAAATAACAAAATGTCACATTATAGCACATCAGTATAGTAGCACGTTTTAGAGTTACATTGTCAATTAGACGAATCGGACGGAATGTCCGACCGCTCTAAGGAAGTCGCGCACATCCTTCTCACCAGCATCAAAGTCCTGGCACAGTTGTTTAAGTCTATCCTGCAGATTTCTCGTCTCGCGGCGGACACGTTTGCGTGTTGGGGCACCCTGTCTCACTCGCTCCACTTCTGTGATCACGTTGAGTTGATCCTTCTGTATACACTGAATAGTATGCCAGAGTCCGGGATTGTTATGTCCTACAAGGTGGCTGAACGAGTTGTTCCACGCCTCACATTTGTTGTTGGTCCGGGAACCATCTTCTAGAGTGACCTGGTTCACGTTCCATTTATCAATCGCATACTTCGGACTCGTTCGCTGTAATGTGATGCGTCCCCTGGCCCCCATCACAGACTTGTACGGTCCACTCACAAAGTTGGTGTCGAAGTACTCGGTGAGGTCTTCCAGTGCCGGTGGGGTGACATCGGACATGGCATCCCAACATAGATGCGACTGCGCCGTGAATACCCAGTTCAAAGTCCGGGAGGAATGTCCACTTCATACAATATGGCAATTGGACTGGGGGGCAATTGTCCTACCCTACATTTCGACTGGGGGGCAAATGTCCTAGCTGCCATTTCGACTGGGGGGCAAATGTCCTAGCTGCCATTTCCAGTGGGGGGCAAATGTCCGCCCCTACATTTCGACTGGGGGGCAATTGTCCTAGCTGCCATTTCAACTGGGGGGCAAATGTCCACCCTGCCATTTTTGGACTGGGGGGCAAATGTCCGGGGGGCAAATGTCCGTATCCCAGCACAGACACCTACAAACATTCTTTCTTTCCAAGGACTGTGCTGGACTGGAATAAATTGGATGATAATTATAGTGTGTGCTGAATCGGTGGAGGGCTTCAAAGTACTCCTCACACCAACTAGTGACTAATTATAAACGCGCATGCTCTCTCTCCCACTGTATTAAAGCCAGCAATTGGATTCTGCAGTGTACTCCATACAGATACAGTAACAACATTCAATGATTTTATTAACAGCTATAATACATGTAAAACTATACATTTTCTGGTAGATCTCATCAAACCATTTGCAAAAATGTATAGTTTAACTTTGTTACACCACAAATTTTGAAATTAATGGACTTGTAAATGATGAAAAATTGCAGTCAGAAAACGGTAGCACGACTTACCCAAATCTTCCCAAATCTTCCCAAATCCACCAAATCTATACCAAATCTAGTATCTTATGGTGTTATTGTGAGCTATGGTACTCGTTTTTCATTAGTATATGACCATACAAACCCATTACAGTCATTTTATGACAATACACCTACAACTGACAAGTAAATTTGAGATTGATAGTAAATTTATGAAGTAGGCCTACCTCTATCTGTTGTCCAGAGTTGTGTATCTTAATTGTTTAACTTGCATGGATACATGCATATATAATATAGGAAGATAGTATTTTTATTATAGATTCCGTGAGGAAAGTGTATATAATACCTTGAATTATTTAATATTGGCAAATACTTCTAATTAAATTAGGTCTTAGCTTGGTTGACAGGCTGAGTGAGTGAAAATCATCATTACATGTATACCAATTTAATTATAATTAATATGACACTATTAACATATAGACTACCACTCATCTATTGTGTTAATTAATTATTGCTAATTTACTGTTTTCAATACATCACTCACTCAGTGGCATGTATGAGTTAGTTCAGTTACATGAATGTAAGCTATAAAATGGGGCCGAAATATGAATGTATTATCATTGTCTAACCATGGCACGATTCTGTTTGTTCGGCGACAGCTATGTCGAGAGGTTGAGAAGATACAGCAACAACAGACTGGCAGTTCCCGGAGAGGTTCACTTCGTTGGCAGGGGCGGGCTACGCACGGACAGATTAGATGACAGAATGCTACAGCGCCTGAAGAATATCAACGCCGACGCAGTCATTATTAACGCCGGGGGAATAAACATGCTTGGCGTGATAAACATGTATAGAAAGTTTGGTGAAGATCTATAAAGTATTATCGTGCGGAAAAGTAGGGAAATGTCGAAAATCAGTTTCGGTCGCAAATGGAGATAATTCATCGTAATTTTTGGAAAATCATGAATAGCAAGTTTGGTGAAGATCTGCAAAGTAGGGCATGTAATTACGCAATTATTGTTTTGTTCTGTGATTATATTTAAGGGCGAGAATTTGCTCGATGACCTTCCATGCCCGTATTATTGTTAGCACGGCACTGGCTAATTGACCAATTGACCGAAGTTGTATTCATTGAGGATAATTACGCAGGTGGTCTATTGTATATTGATTGATAGCGATGTAAGTAACCGTATTTTAATCCTAATTAGATGACTGTTGTTGTAGCTCAATCGTGCGGTGTTTTATGTGTTAATTAATTATTCTAATTTAATAATATCTCTTTAAGTGTGCGGTTTCTTAGATGTGAGTGAGAAGTTTGAGAACTTTGAGAACCATGCATAAATATGACAAGATAGTAATATTTTGTCATTCTAGTTCTGTTACTATACCAGTTCTAATTCCATTTGTGATAATTATCTTCTCTGTTATTTCTGTGATAATCTTGAAATTGGATTGTGTAAATTGTGATATTATAATTAACCTTGTGATATTGTGTCAGACTCAGTTATTCGATCTTTATCCGTTATTGAAGTTCTAGAAATTGGATTATGTCTACCAGAGTCGGTCGGTACCCATGTGGGACATGTGGGAAAAACTGCGTCAGAGACGTGCTAATGTGTGGAATGTGCAACCGATGGCACCACGACACGTGTCAGAACATTAGTAAAAATGAACTGGCAAGTTGGGCCAATGTGGAAGGTGATTATATTTGTATCTCATGCCGAACGGTAGATGGGACAGAGTTCGACTACTTCCAGGGGATGAAGCGACTGGAGAAGGTATGTCGATAATAATGATCCATAATGCTCTGCTCAAACATTTTCCCGACACAAATCAAATCCTTTACATTTTCCTGACAATTAAATTTAATCAAATTATTGGTGAAATTACACCAGTCTTGAATGTAAAATGTAATTAATAATAACTTCGATTTTTGACAATTTTGGCAAATGGCAGGCCTGAATCGAACAAATTCCAATGTAATACACAGGTGTCATAATTATACGCTTATCGTAATATCACACAATTTGCTATGATTGACCCCTGCCACTGTTTGTCACGGGTCGTAGACATACCGCCGATTATCAATGGGATTAAGTTCACGGTCATTTATAACGACAATAAAATGCAGGGCGACCAAAATAACATAACCAACAGACGTTAGTAATTTTAGGGAAAAGAATCGCATGACATTGCATTGTTAGTTTAGTCATATTTGTATACATGTACCTTGTGCGTTTCTCCACATTATGGACTACATTATGGCTACAAATTTCGTGGATCCACAATTGTATTGAAACATTGGGAGAAAGTAAAAAAAAAAACGAAATATACACAGATTTGAAAACTACATGTTGACATGCGTTCCATAACTGCAATTAGACGTAACTAGCCGTCTCATCATGGTCTGCACTGTTTGTTTTTTTAAAAAGATAAAAAATCTGGTGAACGGTTATGGTAAAAATGAACATAGAATAATTCACGGAAGTTTCCTACCGTAGGGATATAAGGTATCTTATATATTTTAGTATTTATTTTTTGTATATAATATATCTACTAAAGTATATAAAATATCTTATACAGTTTATACAGTTATAAGATATCTCATATACATTATTATATATCTACTCAAGTATATAAGATATCTACTAAAGTATATGAGATATCTCTTTTATAAGATATCTACTAAAGTTTAGTAGATATCTTATATAGTATAAGATATCTCATTAAGTTATATAGTATATAAGATATCTCATTAAGTATATAAGAGATCTACTAAAGTTTATGAGATATCTGATATACTTTATAAGATATCTACATTAATTTGTTAAACAAGATATCTCATATACTTAAGTAGATCTCTTATATTGTTTAGTAGATATCTCATATACTTTATTAGATATCTTATATAGTTTATAAGATATCTTATATAAATATGAATATAAGATATCTTATAAACTATATAAGATATCTTATAAAGTAAATGAGATATCTACTAAAGTATATAAGATATCTTATAAAGTTTATAAGATATATCATATACTTTATTAGATATCTGATATACTTTATTAGATATCTCATATACTTTATTAGATATCTCATATACTTTATTAGATATCTCCTAAAGTTTAGAAGATATCTTGTTTTATGAATAAATATGGCAAGCCGTTTTACTATTTATTCACAAAACAAGATATCTACCAAAGTTTAATAGATACATCTAATAAAGTATATAATATATCTACTAAAGTATATGAGATATCTCTTTTATGTTCATTTATAAGATATATACTAAATTTTAGTAGATATCTTATATACTATATAAGATATCTCATTAAGTATATAAGACATCTACTAAAGTTTAAGAGATATCATATGCATTTTATAAGATATCTACATTAATTTGTTAAACAAGATATATATTAAACTTAGATATCTCATTAAGTATATAAGACATCTACTAAAGTTTATGAGATATCTTATATACTTTATAAGATATCTACATTAATTTGTTAAACACGATATCTATTAAACTTTAGTATTTAGAAAAAAAAGTAAAGGAGATATCGCATATATTTAAGTAGATATCTTATATTGTTTAGTAGATATCTCATATACTTTATTAGATATCTTTTATAGGTTATAAGATATCTTATATAAATATGAATATAATATATATTATAAGCTATATAATATATCTTATAAAGTAAATGAGATATCTACTAAACTATATAAGAAATCTATTATAAACGCTTTTTAATTAAGATATCTTTATTTAGTAGATATCTTATATAATATATGAGATATCTAAGAAATAGATTGTAAAACGGCGAGACATAGTTGTCAGTTGTCCGTAAAACAGTGGATAACCCCTCGTATACAAAGGACATAAGAATTTCTGTATTGGCTTGCAGGCTGCGAACACCAAGGTTTTCGGCAACCTACGAAGTGCGGTGAAGAGGGAGATGCTTTTCAACCCGCCTGACTCTCTACCCGCTGGGGAATGCACGACACCTGACCCCAGTGTTGATAGAATCGCCGCGGAGATTATTCGGGACCACGTATCAGACGTCACCGGAACACCAATAACTACATACGGCGACGGCAATTGTTTGTTCAACGCCGTCAGTATTGTGTTGATCGGCAACGAAACATTGTCCGTCAAACTTAGGTACTTGACATGCATAAAACTCGTCCTCCACCAGCGCGACTATCTGAAACACCCCAGACGGCAGTACATAGAAACAGTATGCTGTGGCATTCAACAGGCAGCAATGGAAACTGCAGTTATAGGCGCATTCTCTTCAGGTTGGACCATTGTAGGTCTTACCGACGTATTGAAGCGACCCCTCCGTGTAATCTATCCACCATACAACATAAGGGACCTGGAATCGCACGACGCAATGAACTGCATGTACACACCGATGTTTCACACCATTGACAACTCCCCAATACACGTGCTGTGGCATTCACTTGGACTATTGCCAGTCCCCGGACAATTCTACACAGTGAATCATTTCGCTGCCGTTATCGGTGTCACCGCGAAGTCCCCTATATGTACCGCAAACACGTCCCCGCGACACAATGTGACCACCACCAAGTCTCAGAATGCTGTAGGTGCAACAACATGCACTACCCGCCAACCACCCCGACCCACAGTGACCAATGTGACCACCACCAAGTCTCAGGATGCTGTAGGTGCAACAACAAGCACTACCCGCCAACCACCCCGAACCACAGTGACCAATGTGACCACCACCAAGTCTCAACCACCCCCAACCACAGTGAACAATGTGACCACCCCTAAATCTCAAAATGGTAACGTGAAAATCAAATCTGAGCCCATAACGCCCATCAAACTGGAGAATATTTCGCCTGTCATAATATCCGAATCACAACGTTCAACACCGATTAAGCGTCATCATTCCCCCACAAGACACAATGACAATGTTAAGCATCAAAAGCTACATGTAACGCCAATTCAAATAAAACGCAATTCAACGCCAGTAAAGTTACCTGCAACCAAACGCCGTAGGTCATCAGACTCGTCCTTTCTAGATCTCAATGAAACTAGCATCAGGAATAGTTTTGAGTGTCTGACCGATCTGCGTGACGATGATAGTGTGTTTGGGATCGAAAGTTGGGACGAAAGTGGGGGTGGGATTAAAGCTAGGGACGAAAGTGGGAGCGGGATTAAAAGTGGGGACGAACGTTGGGACGAAAGTGGGGGTGGGATTAAAGCTAGGGACGAAAGTGGGAGCGGGATTAAAAGTGGGGACGAAAGTGGGGGTGGGATTAAAGCTAGGGACGAAAGTGGGAGCGGGATTAAAAGTGGGGACGAAAGTGGGGGTGGGAATAAAAGTGGGGACGAAAGTGGGAGCGGGATCAAATCTGGGGACGAAAGTGGCGAGGAGAGTGATGGAATTAAACGTAGCGATGAATTTGCACACGCACCATATAATGGGAGGTTTATGGGACAAGATGAACTTATAGCGCGTCTGATTTCGTGTGAAAATCCACGGGATAATATACCAAATGGCCCAAAAAGCAACGTTTTTTTCGTTACAAAGGATCGCAGAGAGTTCCCAGATGATTGTGGCGTCTGGGACTCTTCATCTAGTACTACCGTCAACCAAACATTCACTATTACTGGCGATAAAACGACGTGCGTTTATCTTAAAAATTGTGAATATTGCTCCAAGAAAGTTGTAAATAGGAAACTTCAATATATCCCTCTTAATCCACAGCCGACCAACGTCATTACACTACACCGATACTATACAAAATTAAAGCAGAATGGCAAGTACAAAAAACGTATCACTCGAATTACAGGCACACACTCACACATATTACACAGGGCTATCATTGAGTATTGCGGGTATAATGACACAAAGCGCAAATCAGCGCATGGAAACTCCAAATCTGGCGAACCATACACACGAACAGATCCACAAATTCTGCAACGCGCATGCGAACAAGCTACTCACAAAAAGGCAACAGAAATTGTTAACGACATGTGTTTAGATGACAGTGCATCCGCACCAAGAAGCAGCAGACAAGTACAAGACAAAATATACAGGGAAAATAAGAAAAACAAACCTACTTACCATGCTCCACACCGCAACATAGCTGATGACCTTTTGGACGTTATGGCTACAATACACACACACACCCATATGTACAAGAAACTACTCTCACCAAAGACAACCAACCAACTGTCATAGTCTATTCTTCGGAACAACTTACAGATATGAAGAAAAATTGCATTGGGAATAATGCGAGTATTTTGGGGGTAGACAGAACATTTAACCTTGGAAAATTTACGACCGCACCAAAAAAGCAAGGTCGCCGGACGGGAAACCTGAAACACGGCTATTTTTTTACGCCTTATATTACATAAAGTTTTTATTGTGTGTCTTTCGACGACTGACACGTCTGCATGCACTATTTGCTGAGACATGGTTAGAGAATGGCTATATAGCGACCCTGCTGAGACAAGTGTTATTATTAAATATGTTAAAATATTAAATACAAATGTCTCTGCTTCTTTCGTCACGTTCCATCTTAAAATATGCATATGAAATCAGCATGCTACGGGCCCACTAGCACCTTATGTCAAGATATTCCACTTGTGAAGTAAATCAGAAATGCTGCATGGTATTACAGCAGAGAAACTGATCAACATTCCCAAAACTGCATACATAATGCAGTTTTTGGGAATATTGATTAGTTTCTCATCTGTATGCATGCATATAATAACGTCATGATCACCAACCATGTCCTGTGATTACGCACATGGGTTAATCAATCACATCCGTGCTTTCTTATTTAGGCATAGGCCTACATGTATGCCTCCTACACTGCCTGGCAATCTATACTTCATTTATAAATAGGTATGCAGGATAGACACTGTTGCGTTCAATAGGTCTTTAGGCATTAATTATGAACCCTTTGACATTAGCGGTGAAATAACGGCTATATAATAATTTATATGTCTTGGATTTTCCTTAAAATTGCGACCGAAATAGCAATCAAATATGTCGTGGATTTTCATTAAAATTGCGTTGTGACGACGCAATAATAATTATTCTAATGAAATTCCAAGACATATAAATTATTATATAGCCGTTATTTTACCAGCATGCATAGTTAAACAATTATTGGGCTCCATAAATACAATGCATAGCCTGTCATAATAACAACCCCCACATCACACGAAACAGTCCATGTACGAGGGTTGGGCATCTCAAACGTCTACCACAGTCCTAGATCGGGATGGAACAGCTCCGTGGAACAGCGCTGCAATGATAAAGACAGACTGGTAAGTGCAATCTATTATTTACTTTTGTATATATACACGGACACAGTGATGTCCCTTATATGTTCATGTGTTGTAAATCGCGGTTGCCTCCCTTGAATCAAAGTAAAATTGTCAGTTTCGATTTCGTCAATAATATAGACATTGTGATGTGCACACATGACTGAAAATTAGCTATGGCATGCCATACTAGTATTTAAAGGGATATATAGCTTTATTTAGCTCATCAAATACAGATTACATGTGGATTTGGGAAGATTTGGTGTAGATTTGGTGGATTTGGGAAGATTTGGGGAAGATTTGGGCAAATCGTGCCACCCGTCAGAAAAGGCTTGATTTTCAATTTCTTAAAAAAGTTGACCCCAGCTTATTACTTGATCATGAAACGGTATTCTACATAGTAGTCAGTGTTATGTTCTTCTATAAACATGTCTCACCTGTTCTGTAACAATTTTATGCACACAGTACTTACAACACACTTATAAATTAATATAGTTTTAATATACCGACTCGTAACCGAGTAGGAATGAACGGTGTACGGTAAC
>CM026402.1:41788288-41823288 GCA_014843695.1 Archivesica marissinica | reverse complement strand
CCCTCATATATGTGTTCCTACTCCAGCAGACCACATACCCTGAGTATTACAAGAGTGTAATGGACCGACAATAATCAATGTACAGGGTGGGACAGGAAGTATTATGACTACTACAGTGCATGAGGGTAGTATCATAAATATGTGTAGTCAAGAAGCTCGTACAAATTGTTATTGTAATCAACACCCCTATATATTGGCCTGATTTGTGGTATGGGAGTCAATTGCCATCTTTCGTTATAGTGATCAGTATGAACTCTTTTTGGCTTTTATTGGGACTATATGTGCTTATTTACACGTGCGAGTGTGTTAGGCGTCACTTAAATCCACCCGAGGTCGCCAGGGCGGTGTAAATGATGCAGGGTGGACACTCGCAGCGCAATGTGGCTGGAACATTAGACGTCTCCCAGAGCGTGGTTGCATGTTTGTGGGCGCGGTATCAGGAGACGGGACAGTACACCAGACGTCCTGTTCAAGGTCGTTCACGATGCACAACCGATGCCGATGACCATTATATACGGTTATTGGCCTTAAGAAACCAGTGCAACGCGGCTCCAAATAGACGTCCAGCTGACCACCGGGCAACGAGTACCCACCCAAACCATCCGTAATAGACTCCACAATGACACCATGAATGCTAGACGCCCAGCAACCGGCCCTGTTTTGACACATGCGCATCGCATTCGGGGACGCGAATTTGATGAGGACAACCTTAACTGGGCACTTCGAGATTGGGAGTCTGTGTTGCTCACTGACGAGAGTAGATTCCATTTATCATCATGTGATAGGCGTATTCGAGTGTGGAGACGGCCAGGTGAACAATATGTGCTCTTTAACATTATGGAATGGGATCAGGAGACGGGACAGTACACCAGACGTCCTGTTCAAGGTCGTTCACGATGCACAACCGATGCCGATGACCATTATATACGGTTATTGGCCTTAAGAAACCAGTGCAACGCGGCTCCAAATAGACGTCCAGCTGACCACCGGGCAACGAGTACCCACCCAAACCATCCGTAATAGACTCCACAATGACACCATGAATGCTAGACGCCCAGCAACCGGCCCTGTTTTGACACATGCGCATCGCATTCGGGGACGCGAATTTGATGAGGACAACCTTAACTGGGCACTTCGAGATTGGGAGTCTGTGTTGCTCACTGACGAGAGTAGATTCCATTTATCATCATGTGATAGGCGTATTCGAGTGTGGAGACGGCCAGGTGAACAATATGTGCTCTTTAACATTATGGAATGGGATCAATTATGGTTTGTGGTGGGATCTGCTTACGATGGCGCACGGACCTCTATGTGTTTGATCGAGGAACATTAACTGCTTTAAGGTATAGGGATGACATTCTATCACCGATTGTAAAGCCATTCGCTGGAGCTATCGGTGTTGACTTCGTTTTTAATGCAAGACAATGCCCACCCACACACTGCTAGGATAGACATGGACTACCTTAATCAGGAGTGTATTGAAGTAATGGATTGGCCGGCTCGTTCACCCGACCTAAATCCTATAGAACATGTGTGGGACTACATTTATAGACGGAATTCGGAGCGCAACAATCGACCACTTACTCTACCGGACCTCACACTGGCGCTCATTCTGGAATTGAATGGCCTACCCCAGCAGGTGATAGCCACCTTAATCAGGAGTGTGCCTAGGCGTTGCCGTGAGTGTTACAATAGACGAGTGGGGTATACTCATTATTAGCACACATTATTTGAGATAGTTCTCTGGTCTTAAACACAGTTTTTCTCATTATGTTAGCATTATGCCATTGTTAAGAAAATTGATACTTTCTGATTAAGGCAGAGTTTCTACTGTCAGCTACGTTGTTGCTTGTTTTCCTGTTACTGCTTCGTCGTGTACATGTTGCGAATACATGTTGCATACACCCGTTTCTATTTATTATTCCGTATGGTTCATTTAATTCCAAATATGTGTATGATCCTTTAATTGTTTTGAGCAGTGTATATGGGGAATATCTGGTCATATTGGGTAAGGGATGGGGGCTATGATCTCCTGTATTGTGTCCTAGGTCCACGCCGAGTGCCTGTGATGTAGATCAGCAGTTCATTACAACGAGGATATTTGATGACGACTCTTTGTTCTTCCAGTGTTCAGATTTGAAATCGAAGGGTCCCAGGTTCGATACTATGTCAGTGCAAGGCACCTCAGACACATTGCTTACTATTTCCGCTTAGGTCGGCTAAACGTGTCCAGTACAATATGTCTAGGTCAATGAAACACTATATATACATACTTGAATATAAGAAAATATATGTATTTCCTTTATTCCACTCTTCAATTTTAAATTTCATTTTGATTCTCACTTCTTCTTCAAATTAGGCCTACTCTGTGTTAGTTTTATTTCTTCAAATGGAAATATAAAACTACATTTATAATTCGTATGCAATACTGCTCGGATCTGGACTATTGGTTCAAACCAATATGTATACATTTGTTATGCCATATCCAAGCATGTTAGCCATCTGAAAATGATGTGTGCAAGTCCATTTGAACTATTAAGCGCCGTATGTGCGAACCCGGTAGGGCGGTCTTTTGACATATGTACATCAAATGGCACCTTTTAACTCTATGCTCCATACCAATATAGCTATATAAGATCATTGTAATCAATACCATTACCAGACGGATCTGTAGTCCAGTGGTAACGCGCTTGACTGGTAATCCAGGGATCGCAGGTTCGATCCCCCGTCTGACCCTAATAAAATTAACAGTCTTTCAGATGGGACGTTAAACCGAGGTCTCGTGTCGGTGCTTTACACCTAGCCTGGGAACAGGAGTCGATATATTTTGCCTGGTATTGAGCTTCTGATTATATCAACGAAGTTAAAAAGTGAAAAATCGACAAACTGGAACCCAGGCTACTTTACACCGTGCACGTAAAAGAACCAGAGGAGACTCTGGAATGTGTCTGTCTGTATCATGCACTATCCTCCAAAATCTAAAATGACTTATCTCTTCATGAGGCGTCGCTCATATGGGAAAAAACCGGTAGCGACGATATATAAACGTAAACTACACCATTATCAGTGTATACAACCGCCTCCGTGGTCGAGTGGTTAGGGTCGCTGACTTGTATACCACTGTAACCGATCATCTCTGATGGTCACGGGTTCGAGCCCCACTCAGACCGTGTCTCATTTATATGAAAAAGTTGGCAGTTTCTTACGGAGGTTGGTGCACCAAGTACTGGTTAACCGCTGGAGCCTGTCCAGGAAAGGTGTTGTTAGGTAAACTGCCCGTCGCTCAAATGGGAAACCGGTAGCGACGTTAAATACACTTAAATAATAAATAAATGATCAGTGTAATGGTAATCAATAACCAATACAGAGCAGTTGACCAACTGACACTGTGTCTATACTGATTATTGGAAACATTGGGGCCAATTTACACCTGCTTTGTTTGAACCAATATTATTGTTTCAGGACACCGTGTAATCTTTTTATGACCAATATAAAGTGTTTAGAGAATTAAATTCTCTTTCTGTGTGAACAATATTTATATCATAAATATACAAAGAACACCCGATTTTCGAAGAAAAAAAGTTTTGTCTATACTAATTGCCCCCCCCCCCAATATAATATAAATAACACACCTTCATATTGGAGATGACAATAGAAATAACAAAATATATGTATAGGACCATCTAGCCTGGGTTCCAAAAACGTTGGCAAAATGACATCATCAGAAACTCAATACGGCCTTGGTCTTGGTGTTAAAATATATTTATTTGACTGACCAGGCAAAATATATCGACGCCTGTTCCCATGCTAGACCTTATTGTAAGAGTAAATTATCTGAGGTCGATATATTAAATGGGACTTTAATCCTTTAAACTGTTAGAATGTACAATATAGCCTACATGATGGATTTGTTGAGCTCATATACAAACAACTTGCTTGCTCATAAAAACATTAATATCGCGGATTATAACGGTTTGATCGCCCTGGGTTGTAATAATAACCTCTATGCGTAACAATGAAGAACTGGACGCTGTACATTTTATTAAAGGGGGTTAGTAATGTTGTTCTTTAAATATGCCGCATTCATGTACTCTAATGACATACAAGTTAATTTATTCAATTAGGCACAATATAACAGCAAACATGGATTGAATTGGAAAATATCCGAAATTGGACATTTAGTTTTACCAATTTTAAACCTGTGTATTACCTGTTATCCCTGTGTTGAAAAATGGAACGTCCCAACTCACTATATAAGAGCACTACGGACATTATTTCGTCGGCCGCTCGCCCATATGGTTCGCCGGCGGCGAGGGTAAATAAGCTCAATCATCATCTATTTCGTCGGTTATAAATATTTCTATATTTGTAACCTCCTAGCGTCTAATTTGTCCAATTTGATTTTCGATAGTTATACGAAAGTATCAGATCATGTTGGGACGAATTCTACGCCGTGTCTTGGCTGCGATCTCCACCTGGGTGTACGGTAAGTCTCTTTTATTTACATTAGGGGCTGTTGTCATTATTTATCGTCGCGGGCGGTATTTTTCCAAGACTTATGTTGCATAATGACTTTCCATGATACGTGTACATGTAGTTTTTCTTCTCCTGCTCATCAATCATTTTCTGGTTATTATTGAGAGATCAGTGTGTTGTGGCGGAGAGTAGACCACCAGCATTTCCTCGGTACAAACCAGCACTCAATTCTCCAACCTTGATGCTGGTCAAAAGCTATACACAGCTTATAATAATTGTATGTACCATTCTGACAGTAAATACAATTGGTTTGATTTGATTTGTAAGCGACTGACAACTTGCACATTTTATTTCTCACTGGTTTGTAGTTGTGGTGCCTAGGCACTGCATGTTGAAATGGTGTCAACGAGAACGTTTTCAGACTCAATCCGTCAGTGACATCATTAATGACATCTTATACGACATCATTTAATGTATTCCAAGCATGAGTTCTCGCGCCAATAGCGCATGGTTACATGCTTCAAAACTGTTAAGGAACATGTGATAGCGTAGTGCTAGCGCATTAGCTTCATGTGCAAAAGGCCCAGAGTTCACGCCAGGCAAGGCATTTAAATTCCACATTGACCCATCTCTCTCATAGCGATGGATTCCATCAGGAAATAGGTCTCGAAAGAGATAAATATATCGTCTGTTGACATGTTTTCCATATGTACATGTTTTGCGATACCTTTCGCCTCGTGCATTTAAATTGGACCGGAAGTACAATGATGACATGTAGTGTTATGTAAGGTATTCGCACACTGCATCATTCACTCCGCTGAAATAGTTTTCCAATATGCATCATAAAATAAGTGAATAATCCTTCATTTTATAACTAGTATAAAAAAAGAACAGGTTTTATCAGTTGCATTTTTAAACAAAGTGTATGAAATTAAGGATGTTCAGCTTCAGAAAGTCACATGATGATCAACTGACAATGCTATTTCAGTATGGTACAGGGTGTCTCTAAAACCGCCATACCTTGTATGTTTTAACTAACATTAAAGCGACATTACATCGCAAAAACCAAATAAAATGCATTTTTTCACGTATGAATGCATTGCTACTACAAATTCTTCCGAATACATTCGAACATTAACATTGAATCAATAAACAGTGTTTTTGTGGATTGAAAGTATGATTTCATATAACGGTCATCCATGTTCCTGAATTGACGTGTGTCAATACTAAACGCGAGATAATGTCGTTTAGAAATAATTTAACTAATAATAGTCCACAAATAAAAAGGCACAACTATGAGATATAACGGTAAATCTGTACCATAAATCGTGTTATTCAGGATACACTAGTTGTATTACGCATGGATGTTTACATTATTTTGTTATGTCAATAAACCGCGTATACGACGTTTGTTTATTAGTTGAAATACTCGGTATTTGAGGCAAATATTTGGAAAATAATTGTACCATATAATAGGAAAATACATTCTGTAGAAATTTGTGTTTTCACTTATGTAGTGTCGCTTTAAGAGAAATTGTGAAGAATATTAATATCTTCAATACCATCATTTGACATTCATGGGCTATAAGTATTATTACTATTACATGCCAGACTAACGCCATGTGTCCCTAAGTACAGGACGTACTCGCCTACTGCCATGACAAATGTCTACTAGGCAGTTAGGGAGCTCAATGAAAATGCTGGTCTGTATAGAGTGCTAGTTCGTTCAAAGCTCGATTATGGATCAATGGACCAGTCGCGAAATACCCTATCGCTCCTCCCCTAAGATCACGTGACCCAGTAACGCGAAACCGGCGACAAACAAATACAATATGGCTATATGTTATATAGATCTATATGGATTGAACCAGGACTATATTAAATTAAATTGTGTCGAAATATACACTAACTATTTATGTTATACTACTACACTAAAATAATAAGATGGGTGTCCGTGGCATATAAAGCAGTAACTATTGCTGATGGATGGTCATGCTCATAGTACGTAGATATTGTGTGGCACAAAGAGCGGGAACGGTGAAATACCTGTCATTTATTTGTATACCAAGTCAAAAAAGAAACGATACCAAACTAAAAATGACGTAAAACGGATAAAACCATAGAAAGGTTTAATATATTATTACGTATCAGTACCGGGTATCTTATTGCAACGTCAGTCAACCATAAACACAGGTAAATAAACACCCAATAATCCTGGAACGCCGAATTTCCGATTTGCACGTGCTCCTCAACAAAGACAACTTCCTACACATGTACAAATCGGAAAACAGGTTTATTGTACTGGTATTGCATTATCATCGAGGAAACACACCTTACATACCGATTGTTACCTCTAACAAAATGCCTAGGCTAAACCACAATCAGAGAATGCGTGCCATTGGCATGATTGACAGCGGTTTACGTCAGCGTGACGTCGCAAATCGACTCGGGGTTACGCGGATCACGATAACACGTCTACTTCGACGTTATCGAACACATGGATCGGTGGACGACCGTCCAAGATCTGGTCGACCACGTGAACAGGACCGTCACATTTACGTGACCGGTTCCTACCTGCTACGCACACAGCTGCCGTTACTCCTGGGATGACCAACAATCGCATCAGTGCACAAACAGTCAGGAACCGGCTCGGTGAACGTGGCATTCGTGCCTATCGGCCATACGTTGGACCCATCCTGACACGACGTCACCGTGGGAATGGACGACGGAACGTGCTCGCTGGACTTGGTTACAGTGGAATTCGGTGATGTTTAGCGATGAATCGCGGTTCTGTTTGCGTCGAGCGGATGGCAGAGAGCGGGTATATCGCAGACACGGTGAACCTTACGCCGACGCATGTGTACGTCAGGTCGATCTGTTCGGGGGCGGAAGCGTTATGGCGTGGGGCGGTATCACCTTCAGCAGTCGTTGTTTTGAAAATTTCTAAAGCGGCGCAATTCGCATTGAAACAACGTTGAAACGGGCGTTCTGATTGAATTATTAGAATGTAACTAGGTGCTTGTTTTTTATATGAAGAATAATCATAATCCAATCAGAACGCTCGTTTCAACGCGAACTGCGCCGCTTGAGAAATGTTCTAAACAAATTGAAAAATTCTCCGAAATCTCTTTTTGACGTACATTTTTGCCGAATAAACCTACACGTTAGTGGAAACACATTTTATTGATAATGTTATTCACTGTTAAAACTCTCCCGTCGAAGATTTTTTATTGTTGCTGACAGAACCCGTGTCCTAGTATGGAAATGTGACCTGCTATGGCCAATGTCTGTGGCAATTGTTTGCAAAGTATACATGCACGCAGCTTAAAGTTGTGTTTTATTTGAAGAACAATATAAAGACTTGGGATAGGCGTTATATTTGGACAGATTTGTACAAACTTGTTTCAGATAGGGCCATTTTACTGATCGATGCGAAATCTGACATCCCACAGAGTAGAATCCCTGTACTTAGTTTAGTTTATACAAATTTATTTTAGCTCGATTGCGAAACAAGTTCTTTCAACTTATATTAATCACTCTCGAGACCTCATTCCTGATGGAATCCATCGCCACAAGGGAGAGAAGAGGCAACGTGGAATTTAAATGCCTTGCCTAATGACACAATCGTAACGGCTCCAGCGGGGCTCGAACTCCGGACCTTTCGCACCTGAAGCGAACGCGCATCCACTTCCCTGTACTTAAATATATATACTAGTACCCCCAAACGTGCCGAATCCCTGTGTACATAACGGCATTAAAATCGCAACATTTTAGAATCCCTGTGATATGTAGCTATATATCCGGTAGTGTCAGATCTTATGAACTATATATCCGGTAGTGTCAGATCTTATGAACTATATATCTGGTAGTGTCAGATCTTATGAACTATATATCCGGTAGTGTCAGATCTTATGGCTTTTTCTTGAATTATGTCGCCTTCAGTATTTCACTCTATTACAACAATAACCTTTTATACTGTACTATATTACAACAATAACCATTTATACTGTACTATATTACAACAATAACCTTTTATACTTTACTATATTACAACTATAACCTCTATACTTTACTATATTACAACAATAACCTTCTATACTTCACTATATTACAACAATAACCCTCTGTACTTGACTATATTACAACTATAACCTCTATAATTTACTATGTTACAACAAATACCTTCAGTACTCACTATGCTACAGCAAATACCTTCCCGTACTTCACTATGCTACAACAATTGCCTTCAGTACTTCACTATGTTACAACAATTACCTTCAGTACTTCACTATGTTACAACAACTACCTTCCCGTACTTCACTATGTTACAACAACTACCGTCAATACTTCACTATGTTACAACAATTACCTTCAGTACTTCACTATGTTACAACAAATACCTTCCCGTACTTCACTATGTTACAACAACTACCTTCAGTACTTCACTATGTTACAACAAATACCGTCAGCACTTCACTATGTTACAACAATAACTTTCCCGTACTTCACTATGTTACAACAATTACCTTCAGTACTTCACTATGTTACAACAACTACCTTCCCGTACTTCACTATGTTACAACAACTACCTTCAGTACTTCACTATGTTACAACAAATACCGTCAGTACTTCACTATGTTACAACAAATACCTTCAGTACTTCACTATGTTACAACAACTACCTTCCCGTACTTCACTATGTTACAACAACTACCTTCCTGTACTTCACTATGTTACAACAACTACCTTCCCGTACTTTACTATGTTACAACAATTATCTTCAATACTTCACTATGTTACAACAAATACCTTCAGTACTTCACTATGTTACAACAACGACCTTCCCGTACTTCACTATGTTACAACAATTACCTTCAGTACTTCACTATGTTACAACAACTACCTTCCTGTACTTCACTATGTTACAACAAATACCTTCCCGTACTTCACTATGTTACAACAACTACCTTTCCGTACTTCACTATGTTACAAAAACTACCTTCCCGTACTTCACTATGTTACAACAACTACCTTCCCGTACTTTACTATGTTACAACAACTAACTTTCTGTACTTCACTATGTTACAACAACTACCTTCCCATACTTCACTATGTTACAACAACTACCTTCCCGTACTTCACTATGTTACAACAACTACCTTCCCGTACTTCACTATGTTACAACAACTACCTTCCCGTACTTTACTATGTTACAACAATTATCTTCAATACTTCACTATGTTACAACAAATACCTTCAGTACTCACTTTGTTACAACAAATACCTTACCGTACTTCACTATGTTACAACAACTACCTTCCCGTACTTCACTATGTTACAACAACTACCTTCCTGTACTTCACTATGTTACAACAATTATCTTCAATACTTCACTATGTTACAACAAATACCTTCAATACTTCACTATGTTACAACAAATACCTTCAGTACTTCACTATGTTACAACAACTACCTTGCCGTACTTCACTATGTTACAACAATACCTTCAGTACTCGCTATGTTACAACAATTGCCTTCAGTACTTCACTATGTTACAACAAATACCTTCAGTACTTCACTATGTTACAACAAATACCTTCAGTACTTCACTATGTTACAACAACTACCTTTCCGTACTTCACTATGTTACAACAACTTCTTTCCCATACTTCACTATGTTACAACAACTACCTTCCCGTACTTCACTATGTTACAACAACTACCTTCCCGTACTTCACTATGTTACAACAACTACCTTCCCGTACTTCACTATGTTACAACAACTACCTTCCCGTACTTCACTATGTTACAACAACTACCTTTCCGTACTTCACTATGTTACAACAACTACCTTCCCGTACTTTACTATGTTACAACAACTACCTTTCTGTACTTCACTATGTTACAACAACTACCTTCCCATACTTCACTATGTTACAACAACTACCTTCCCGTACTTCACTATGTTACAACAACTACCTTCCCGTACTTCACTATATTACAACAATTATCTTCAATACTTCACTATGTTACAATAAATACCTTCAGTATTTCACTATGTTACAACAAATACCGTCAGTACTTCACTATGTTACAACCACTATCTTCAGTACTTCACTATGTTACAACAAATACCCTCAGTACTCACTATGCTACAGCAATTACCTTCAGTACTTCACTATGTTACACAATTAATTACCGTCAGTACTTCACTATGTTACAACAAATACCTTCAGTACTAACTATGCTACAGCAATTAACTTCAGTACTTCACTATGCTACAAAAAATAACTTCCCGTACTTCACTATGTTACAACAACTACCTTTCTGTACTTCACTATGTTACAACAACTACCTTCCCATACTTCACTATGTTACAACAACTACCTTCCCGTACTTCACTATGTTACAACAACTACCTTCATGTACTTCACTATGTTACAACAATTATCTTCAATACTTCACTATGTTACAACAAATACCTTCAGTACTTCACTATGTTACAACAATTACCGTCAGTACTTCACTATATTACAACAATTACCTTCAGTACTTCACTATGTTACAACAAATACCTTCAGTACCTCACTATGTTACAACAATTACCGTCAGTACTTCACTATATTACAACAATTACCTTCAGTACTTCACTATGTTACAACAATTACCTTCAGTACTTCACTATGCTACAACAAATACCTTCCCGTACTTCACTATGTTACAACAAATACCTTTCCGTACTTCACTATGTTACAACAACTACATTTCTGTACTTCACTATGTTACAACAACTACCTTCCCGTACTTCACTATGTTACAACAATTATCTTCAATACTTCACTATGTTACAACAAATACCTTCATGTACTTCACTATGTTACAAACAACTACCTTCCCGTACTTTACTATGTTACAACAATTATCCTCAGTACTTCACTATGTTACAACAAATACCGTCAGTACTTCACTATGCTACAGCAATTACCTTCAGTACTTCACTATGCTACAACAAATACCTTCCCGTACTTCACTATGTTACAACAAATACTTTCCCGTACTTCACTATGTTACAACAACTACCTTCAGTACTTCACTATGTTAAAACAACTACCTTCCCGTACTTCACTATGTTACAAGAACTACCTTCCCGTACTTCACTATGTTACAACAACTACCTTCCCGTACTTCACTATGTTACAACAACTACCTTCCCGTACTTTACTATGTTACAACAATTATCTTCAATACTTCACTATGTTACAACAAATACCTTCAATACTCACTATGTTACAACAAATACCTTCAGTATTTCACTATGTTACAACAAATACCGTCAGTACTTCACTATGTTACAACCACTACCTTCAGTACTTCACTATGTTACAACAAATACCCTCAGTACTCACTATGCTACAGCAATTACCTTCAGTACTTCACTATGTTACACAATTAATTACCGTCAGTACTTCACTATGTTACAACAAATACCTTCAGTACTTCACTATGCTACAGCAATTACCTTCAGTACTTCACTATGCTACAACAAATACCTTCCCGTACTTCACTATGTTACAACAACTACCTTCCCGTACTTCACTATGTTACAACAACTACCTTCCCGTACTTCACTATGTTACAACAACTACCTTCCCATACTTCACTATGTTACAACAACTACCTTCCCGTACTTCACTATGTTACAACAACTACCTTCAGTACTTCACTATGTTACAACAAATACCTTCAGTACTCACTATGTTACAACAAATACCTTCAGTATTTCACTATGTTACAACAAATACCGTCAGTACTTCACTATGTTACAACCACTACCTTCAGTACTTCACTATGTTACAACAAATACCCTCAGTACTCACTATGCTACAACAATTACCTTCAGTACTTCACTATGTTACACAATTTATTACCGTCAGTACTTCACTATGTTACAACAAATACCTTCAGTACTCACTATGCTACATCAATTAACTTCCGTACTCACTATGCTACAACAAATACCTTCCCGTACTTCACTATGTTACAACATATACCTGTCCGTACTTCACTATGTTACAACAACTACCTTTCTGTACGTCACTATGTTACAACAACTACCTTCCCGTACTTCACTATGTTACAACAATTATCTTCAATACTTCACTATGTTACAACAAATACCTTCAGTACTTCACTATGTTACAACAATTACCTTCAGTACTTCACTATGTTACAACAAATACCTTCCCGTACTTCACTATGTTACAACAATTATCTTCAATACTTCACTATGTTACAACAAATACCTTCAGTACTTCACTATGCTACAGCAATTACCTTAAGTACTTCACTATGCTACAACAAATACCTTCCCGTACTTCACTATGTTACAACAAATACCTTCCCGTACTTCACTATGTTACAACAACTACCTTTCCGTACTTCACTATGTTACAACAACTACCTTCCCGTACTTCACTATGTTACAACAACTACCTTCCCGTACTTCACTATGTTACAACAACTACCTTCCCATACTTCACTATGTTACAACAACTACCTTCCTGTACTTCACTATGTTACAACAAATACCTTCCCGTACTTCACTATGTTACAACAACTACCTTTCCGTACTTCACTATGTTACAACAACTACCTTCCCGTACTTCACTATGTTACAACAACTACCTTCCTGTACTTCACTATGTTACAACAACTACCTTCCCGTACTTCACTATGTTACAACAACTACCTTCCCGTACTTTACTGGGTTACAACAATTATCTTCAATACTTCACTATGTTACAACAAATACCTTCAGTACTTCACTATGTTACAACAACTACCTTCCCGTACTTCACTATGTTACAACAACTACCTTCCCGTACTTTACTATGTTACAACAATTATCTTCAATACTTCACTATGTTACAACAAATACCTTCAGTACTCACTTTGTTACAACAAATACCTTCCCGTACTTCACTATGTTACAACAATTACCTTCAGTACTTCACTATGTTACAACAACTACCTTCCCGTACTTCACTATGTTACAACAACTACCTTCCGTACTTCACTATGTTACAACAATTATCTTCAATACTTCACTATGTTACAACAAATACCTTCAATACTTCACTATGTTACAACAAATACCTTCAGTACTTCACTATGTTACAACAATTACCTTCAGTACTTCACTATGTTACAACAAATACCTTCAGTACTTCACTATGTTACAACAAATACCTTCAGTACTTCACTATGTTACAACAACTACCTTTCCGTACTTCACTATGTTACAACAACTTCTTTCCCATACTTCACTATGTTACAACAACTACCTTCCCGTACTTCACTATGTTACAACAACTACCTTCCCGTACTTCACTATGTTACAACAACTACCTTCCCGTACTTCACTATGTTACAACAACTACCTTCCCGTACTTCACTATGTTACAACAACTACCTTTCCGTACTTCACTATGTTACAACAACTACCTTCCCGTACTTTACTATGTTACAACAACTACCTTTCTGTACTTCACTATGTTACAACAACTACCTTCCCATACTTCACTATGTTACAACAACTACCTTCCCGTACTTCACTATGTTACAACAACTACCTTCCCGTACTTCACTATATTACAACAATTATCTTCAATACTTCACTATGTTACAATAAATAACTTCAGTATTTCACTATGTTACAACAAATACCCTCAGTACTCACTATGCTACAGCAATTACCTTCAGTACTTCACTATGTTACACAATTAATTACCGTCAGTACTTCACTATGTTACAACAAATACCTTCAGTACTAACTATGCTACAGCAATTAACTTCAGTACTTCACTATGCTACAAAAAATAACTTCCCGTACTTCACTATGTTACAACAACTACCTGTCTGTACTTCACTATGTTACAACAACTACCTTCCCATACTTCACTATGTTACAACAACTACCTTCCCGTACTTCACTATGTTACAACAAATACCTTCAGTACTAACTATGCTACAGCAATTAACTTCAGTACTTCACTATGCTACAAAAAATAACTTCCCGTACTTCACTATGTTACAACAACTACCTGTCTGTACTTCACTATGTTACAACAACTACCTTCCCATACTTCACTATGTTACAACAACTACCTTCCCGTACTTCACTATGTTACAACAACTACCTTCATGTACTTCACTATGTTACAACAATTATCTTCAATACTTCACTATGTTACAACAATTACCGTCAGTACTTCACTATATTACAACAATTACCTTCAGTACTTCACTATGTTACAACAAATACCTTCAGTACTTCACTATGTTACAACAATTACCGTCAGTACTTCACTATATTACAACAATTACCTTCAGTACTTCACTATGTTACAACAATTACCTTCAGTACTTCACTATGCTACAACAAATACCTTCCCGTACTTCACTATGTTACAACAAATACCTTTCCGTACTTCACTATGTTACAACAACTACATTTCTGTACTTCACTATGTTACAACAACTACCTTCCCGTACTTCACTATGTTACAACAATTATCTTCAATACTTCACTATGTTACAACAAATACCTTCATGTACTTCACTATGTTACAAACAACTACCTTCCCGTACTTTACTATGTTACAAAATTATCCTCAGTACTTCACTATGTTACAACAAATACCTTCAGTACTTCACTATGTTACAACAAATACCTTCATGTACTTCACTATGTTACAACAACTACCTTCCCGTACTTCACTATGTTACAACAAATACCTTCAGTACTTCACTATGTTACAACAACTGCCTTCCCGTACTTCACTATGTTACAACAACTACCTTCCCGTACTTCACTATGTTACAACAAATACCTTCCCGTACTTCACTATGTTACAACAACTACCTTTCCGTACTTCACTATGTTACAACAACTATCTTCCCGTACTTCACTATGTTACAACAACTACCTTCATGTACTTCACTATGTTACAACAACTACCTTCCCGTACTTCACTATGTTACAACAACTACCTTCCCGTACCTTACTGGGTTACAACAATTATCTTCAATACTTCACTATGTTACAACAAATACCTTCAGTACTTCACTATGTTACAACAACTACATTCCCGTACTTCACTATGTTACAACAACTACCTTCCCGTACTTTACTATGTTACAACAATTATCTTCAATACTTCACTATGTTACAACAAATACCTTCAGTACTCACTTTGTTACAACAAATACCTTCCCGTACTTCACTATGTTACAACAATTACCTTCAGTACTTCACTATGTTACAACAACTACCTTCCCGTACTTCACTATGTTACAACAACTACCTTCCTGTACTTCACTATGTTACAACAATTATCTTCAATACTTCACTATGTTACAACAAATACCTTCAATACTTCACTATGTTACAACAAATACCTTCAGTACTTCACTATGTTACAACAACTACCTTCCCGTACTTCACTATGTTACAACAATTACCTTCAGTACTCGCTATGTTACAACAATTGCCTTCAGTACTTCACTATGTTACAACAAATACCTTCAGTACTTCACTATGTTACAACAAATACCTTCAGTACTTCACTATGTTACAACAATTACCTTCAGTACTTCACTATGTTACAACAATTACCTTCAGTACTTCACTATGCTACAACAAATACCTTCCCGTGCTTCACTATGTTACAACAAATACCTTTCCGTACTTCACTATGTTACAACAACTACATTTCTGTACTTCACTATGTTACAACAACTACCTTCCCGTACTTCACTATGTTACAACAATTATCTTCAATACTTCACTATGTTACAACAAATACCTTCATGTACTTCACTATGTTACAACAACTACCTTCCCGTACTTTACTATGTTACAAAATTATCCTCAGTACTTCACTATGTTACAACAAATACCTTCAGTACTTCACTATGTTACAACAAATACCTTCATGTACTTCACTATGTTACAACAACTACCTTCCCGTACTTCACTATGTTACAACAAATACCTTCAGTACTTCACTATGTTACAACAACTGCCTTCCCGTACTTCACTATGTTACAACAACTACCTTCCCGTACTTCACTATGTTACAACAAATACCTTCCCGTACTTCACTATGTTACAACAACTACCTTCCGTACTTCACTATGTTACAACAACTACCTTCCCGTACTTCACTATGTTACAACAACTACCTTCATGTACTTCACTATGTTACAACAACTACCTTCCCGTACTTCACTATGTTACAACAACTACCTTCCCGTACCTTACTATGTTACAACATTACTTCAATACTTCACTATGTTACAACAAATACCTTCAGTACTTCACTATGTTACAACAACTACCTTCCCGTACTTCACTATGTTACAACAACTACCTTCCCGTACTTTACTATGTTACAACAATTATCTTCAATACTTCACTATGTTACAACAAATACCTTCAGTACTCACTTTGTTACAACAAATACCTTCCCGTACTTCACTATGTTACAACAATTACCTTCAGTACTTCACTATGTTACAACAACTACCTTCCCGTACTTCACTATGTTACAACAACTACCTTCCTGTACTTCACTATGTTACAACAATTATCTTCAATACTTCACTATGTTACAACAAATACCTTCAATACTTCACTATGTTACAACAAATACCTTCAGTACTTCACTATGTTACAACAACTACCTTCCCGTACTTCACTATGTTACAACAATTACCTTCAGTACTCGCTATGTTACAACAATTGCCTTCAGTACTTCACTATGTTACAACAAATACCTTCAGTACTTCACTATGTTACAACAAATACCTTCAGTACTTCACTATGTTACAACAACTACCTTTCCGTACTTCACTATGTTACAACAACTTCTTTCCCATACTTCACTATGTTACAACAACTACCTTCCCGTACTTCACTATGTTACAACAACTACCTTCCCGTACTTCACTATGTTACAACAACTACCTTCCCGTACTTCACTATGTTACAACAACTACCTTCCCGTACTTCACTATGTTACAACAACTACCTTTCCGTACTTCACTATGTTACAACAACTACCTTCCCGTACTTTACTATGTTACAACAACTACCTTCTGTACTTCACTATGTTACAACAACTACCTTCATACTTCACTATGTTACAACAACTACCTTCCGTACTTCACTATGTTACAACAACTACCTTCCCGTACTTCACTATGTTACAACAATTATCTTCAATACTTCACTATGTTACAACAAATACCTTCAGTACTTCACTATGTTACAACAAATACCTTCAGTACTTCACTATGTTACAACAACTATCTTCAGTACTTCACTATGTTACAACAAATACCTTCAGTACTAACTATGCTACAGCAATTACTTCAGTACTTCACTATGCTACAACAAATACCTTCCCGTACTTCACTATGTTACAACAACTACCTTCAGTACTTCACTATGTTACAACAACTACCTTCCCGTACTTCACTATGTTACAACAACTACCTTCCCGTACTTCACTATGTTACAACAACTACCTTCCCGTACTTCACTATGTTACAACAATACTTCGTACTTCACTATGTTACAACAACTACCTTCATACTTCACTATGTTACAACAATACCTTCGTACTTCACTATGTTACAACAACTACCTTCCGTACTTCACTATGTTACAACAACTACCTTCCGTACTTCACTATGTTACAACAATTACCTTCAGTACTTCACTATGTTACAACAAATACCTTCAGTACTTCACTATGTTACAACAAATACCTTCCCGTACTTCACTATGTTACAACAACTACCTTCCCGTACTTTACTATGTTACAACAATTATCTTCAATACTTCACTATGTTACAACAAATACCTTCAGTACTCACTATGTTACAACAAATACCTTCAGTACTTCACTATGTTACAACAATTACCTTCAGTACTTCACTATGTTACAACAACTACCTTCGTACTCTATGTTACAACAATGCCTTCAGTACTTCACTATGTTACAACAAATACCTTCAGTACTTCACTATGTTACAACAAATACCTTCAGTACTTCACTATGTTACAACAACTGCCTTCCCGTACTTCACTATGTTACAACAAATGCCTTCAGTACTTCACTATGTTACAACAAATGCCTTCAGTACTTCACTATGTTACAACAAATACCTTCAGTACTTCACTATGTTGCACCAACTCCTTCCCGTACTATACTATGTTACAACAATTGCCTTCAGTACTTCACTATGCTACAACAAATACCTTCAGTACTTCACTATGTTACAACAACTGCCTTCCCAGTACTTCACTATGTTACAACAACTGCCTTCCCGTACTTCACTATGTTACAACAAATGCCTTCCCGTACTTCACTATGTTACAACAAATGCCTTCAGTACTTCACTATGTTACAACAAATACCTTCCCGTACTTCACTATGTTACAACAATTATCTTCAATACTTCACTATGTTACAACAAATACCTTCAGTACTTCACTATGCTACAGCAATTACCTTCAGTACTTCACTATGCTACAACAAATACCTTCCCGTACTTCACTATGTTACAACAAATACCTTCCCGTACTTCACTATGTTACAACAACTACCTTCCCGTACTTCACTATGTTACAACAACTACCTTCCCGTACTTCACTATGTTACAACAACTACCTTCCCATACTTCACTATGTTACAACAACTACCTTCCCGTACTTCACTATGTTACAACAACTACCTTCAGTACTTCACTATGTTACAACAAATACCTTCAGTACTCACTATGTTACAACAAATACCTTCAGTATTTCACTATGTTACAACAAATACCGTCAGTACTTCACTATGTTACAACCACTACCTTCAGTACTTCACTATGTTACAACAAATACCCTCAGTACTCACTATGCTACAACAATTACCTTCAGTACTTCACTATGTTACACAATTAATTACCGTCAGTACTTCACTATGTTACAACAAATACCTTCAGTACTCACTATGCTACAACAAATACCTTCCCGTACTTCACTATGTTACAACATATACCTGTCCGTACTTCACTATGTTACAACAACTACCTTTCTGTACGTCACTATGTTACAACAACTACCTTCCCGTACTTCACTATGTTACAACAATTATCTTCAATACTTCACTATGTTACAACAAATACCTTCAGTACTTCACTATGTTACAACAATTACCTTCAGTACTTCACTATGTTACAACAAATACCTTCCCGTACTTCACTATGTTACAACAATTATCTTCAATACTTCACTATGTTACAACAAATACCTTCAGTACTTCACTATGCTACAGCAATTACCTTAAGTACTTCACTATGCTACAACAAATACCTTCCCGTACTTCACTCTGTTACAACAAATACCTTCCCGTACTTCACTATGTTACAACAACTACCTTTCCGTACTTCACTATGTTACAACAACTACCTTCCCGTACTTCACTATGTTACAACAACTACCTTCCCGTACTTCACTATGTTACAACAACTACCTTCCCATACTTCACTATGTTACAACAACTACCTTCCCGTACTTCACTATGTTACAACAACTACCTTCAGTACTTCACTATGTTACAACAACTACCTTCCCGTACCTTACTATGTTACAACAATTATCTTCAATACTTCACTATGTTACAACAAATACCTTCAGTACTCACTATGCTACAGCAATTACCTTCAGTACTTCACTATGCTACAACAAATACCTTCCCGTACTTCACTACGTTACAGAACTACCTTCCCATACGTCACTATGTTACAACAACTACCTTACCGTACTTCACTATGTTACAACAACTACCTTTCCATACATCACTATGTTACAACAACTACCTTCCCGTACTTCACTATGTTACAACAACTACCTTCCCGTACTTCACTATGTTACAACAATTATCTTCAATACTTCACTATGTTACAACAATCACCTTCAGTACTTCACTATGTTACAACAATCACCTTCAGTACCTCACTATGCTACAGCAATTACCTTCAGTACTCACTATGTTACACAATTATCACTATGTACCAATTACCTTCAGTACTTCACTATGTTACAAAATTAATTACTGTCAGTACTTCACTATGTTACAACAAATACCTTCAGTACTCACTATGCTACAGCAATTACCTTCAGTACTTCACTATGCTACAGCAATTACCTTCAGTACTTCACTATGCTACAGCAATTACCTTCAGTACTTCACTATGTTACAGCAATTACCTTCAGTACTTCACTATGCTACAGCAATTACCTTCAGTACTTCACTATGTTACAGCAATTACCGTCAGTACTTCGCTATGCTACAGCAATCACCTTCAGTACTTCACTATGTTACAACAACTACCTTCAGTACCTCACTATGCTACAGCAATTACCTTCAGTACTTCACTATGTTACAACAAATACCTTCAGTACTCACTATGCTACAGCAATTACCTTCAGTACTTCACTATGTTACAACAAATACCTTCAGTACTCACTATGCTACAGCAATTACCTTCAGTACTTCACTATGCTACAGCAATTACCTTCAGTACTTCACTATGCTACAGCAATTACATTCAGTACTTCACTATGTTACAGCAATTACCTTCAGTACTTCACTATGCTACAGCAATTACCTTCAGTACTTCACTATGTTACAACAAATACCTTCAGTACTCACTATGCTACAGCAATTACCAACAGTACTTCACTATGTTACAACAAATACATTCAGTACTTCACTATGTTACAGCAATTACCGTCAGTACTTCACTATGTTACAACAAATACATTCAGTACTTCACTATGTTACAACCACTACCTTCAGTACTTCACTATGTTACAACAAATACCTTCCCGTACCTCACTATGTTACAACAACTACCTTCAGTACTTCACTATGTTACAACAAATACCTTCAGTACTTCACTATGCTACAACAACTACCTTCCCGTACTTCACTATGTTACAACAAATACCTTCAGTACTTCACTATGTTACAACAAATACCTTCAGTACTTTACTATGTTGCAACAACTGTCTTCCCGTACTTCACTCTGTTGCAACAACTGCCTTCCCGTACCTCACTATGTTACAACAAATGCCTTCAGTACTTCACTATGTTACAACAACTGCCTTCCCAGTACTTCACTATGTTACAACAACTGCCTTCCCGTACTTCACTATGTTACAACAAATGCCTTCCCGTACTTCACTATGTTACAACAAATGCCTTCAGTACTTCACTATGTTACAACAAATGCATTCAGTACTTCAGTACTTCACTATGTTGCACCAACTCCTTCCCGTACTATACTATGTTACAACAATTGCCTTCAGTACTTCACTATGCTACAACAAATACCTTCAGTACTTCACTATGTTACAACAACTGCCTTCCCAGTACTTCACTATGTTACAACAACTGCCTTCCCGTACTTCACTATGTTACAACAAATGCCTTCCCGTACTTCACTATGTTACAACAAATGCCTTCAGTACTTCACTATGTTACAACAAATGCCTTCAGTACTTCACTATGTTGCAACAACTGCCTTCCCATACTATACTATGTTACAACAAATGCCTTCAGTACTTCACTATGTTACAACAAATGCCTTCAGTACTTCACTATGTTACAACAAATACCTTCAGTACTTCACTATGTTACAACAAATACCTTCAGTACTTCACTATGTTACAACAAATACCTTCAGTACTTCACTATGTTACAACAAATACCTTCAGTACTTCACTATGTTACAACAAATACCTTCAGTACTTCACTATGTTACAACAACTACCTTCAGTACTTCACTATGTTACAACAAATACCTTCAGTACTTCACTATGTTACAACAATTGCCTTCAGTACTAATTCCTTCAGTACTTCACTATGTTACAACAAATGCCTTCAGTACTTCACTATGTTACAACAAATGCCTTCAGTACTTCACTATGTTACAACAATTGCCTTCAGTACTTCACTATGTTACAACAATTGGCTTCAGTACTTCACTATGTTACAACAATTGCCTTCAGTACTTCACTATGTTACAACAATTGCCTTCAGTACTTCACTATGTTACAACAATTGCCTTCAGTACTTCACTATGTTACAACAAATACCTTCAGTACTTCACTATGTTACAACAAATACCTTCAGTACTTCACTATGTTACAACAACTACCTTCCGTACTTCACTATGTTACAACAACTACCTTCCGTACTTCACTATGTTACAACAAATACCTTCAGTACTTCACTATGTTACAACAAATACCTTCAGTACTTCACTATGTTACAACAATTGCCTTCAGTACTTCACTATGTTACAACAATTGCCTTCAGTACTTCACTATGTTACAACAATTGCCTTCAGTACTTCACTATGTTACAACAAATACCTTCAGTACTTCACTATGTTACAACAACTACCTTCCCGTACTTCACTATGTTACAACAACTACCTTCCCGTACTTCACTATGTTACAACAACTGCCTTCCAGTACTTCACTATGTTACAACAACTACCTTCCCGTACTTCACTATGTTACAACAATTGCCTTCAGTACTTCACTATGTTACAACAAATACCTTCAGTACTTCACTATGTTACACAAAATTACCTTCAGTACTTCACTATGTTACAACAATACCTTCAGTACTTCACTATGTTACAACAATTACCTTCAGTACTTCACTATGTTACAACAAATACCTTCAGTACTTCACTATGTTACAGCAATTACCTTCAGTACTTCACTATGTTACAACAAATACCTTCAGTACTCACTATGCTACAACAATTACCTTCAGTACTTCACTATGTTACAACAACTACCTTCAGTACTTCACTATGTTACAACAATTACCTTCAGTACTTCACTATGTTACAACAAATACCTTCAGTACTTCACTATGTTACAACAACTACCTTCAGTACTTCACTATGTTACAACAACTACCTTCCGTACTTCACTATGTTACAACAACTACCTTCAGTACTTCACTATGTTACAACAACTACCTTCAGTACTTCACTATGTTACAACAACTACCTTCCCGTACTTCACTATGTTGCAACAACTGCCTTCCAGTACTTCACTATGTTACAACAACTACCTTCCCGTACTTCACTATGTTGCAACAACTGCTTTCAGTACTTCACTATGTTACAACAAATGCCTTCAGTACTTCACTATGTTACAACAACTACCTTCCCGTACTTCACTATGTTGCAACAACTGCCTTCCAGTACTTCACTATGTTACAACAACTACCTTCCCGTACTTCACTATGTTGCAACAACTGCCTTCCAGTACTTCACTATGTTACAACAAATGCCTTCAGTACTTCACTATGTTACAACAAATGCCTTCAGTACTTCACTTGGTTACAACAAATGCCTTCAGTACTTCACTAGGTTACAACAATTGCCGTCAGTACTTCACTAGGTTACAGCAATTGCCTTCAGTACTTCACTATGTTACAACAATTACCTTCAGTACCTCACTATGTTACAACAACTACCTTCAGTACTTCACTATGTTACACAATTAATTACCTTCAGTACTTCACTATGTTACACCAAATACCTTCAGTACTTCACTATGTTACAACAAATACCTTCAGTACTTCACTATGTTACAACAAATACCGTCAGTATTTCACTATGTTACAACAAATACCTTCAGTACTTCACTATGTTACAACAATTACCTTCAGTACTTCACTATGTTCCTTTGCACAACATGCTATCTATTTTCTTCCACTTTCTCATTTTATAATTATTATGTTACTATATCTCGACAGATACTCTACAGTATAATATATAGTATATTATCGAATGGGTAAGAAATCTATAACATATTTTTATCAATGATTTGCATGAAATCACATTTATCATAAAATAGCATCTGGTTAGGGAACAACTTTAAAAACAAAGGATTCCAACTGAAAGAACCGCTATACATTTTGGGATAAATCGGACTTATCTACCAAGGTAGGTAATAGAAAAACAAGTGAGGTCCCTCATTGACTTTGAGACTACTGTATGTACATGTTTTCATCTTCTTCATGAAGTGGACATGCACATTGGTAGCAATATCTGAATTGTACTTAGCCATATTAGAATTATTGACTTGGTAATAGAATTTCTTTGTTAACCAATTACCTGCTGGATTATTTCCGAGTATTGCCCTTGAATAATGATTTAAATGTTTTCAATATTGTCAATGAATAATTATTATGAAATCTTCCTGATACTTTTACACTATTCAATGACATAATATCTAGGTCAAGTTCAATAACTAGCCTAATTGTGTTGGAACACAGATTTATGGCTCCTGATTGGTTAAACATTTTTAATTTTGATGATATGTCAGCCAATCTTAATCCAAGTTAATAATGTCAAGGTCAAGTTTGATCGATGTATCATATTGCATAATTACCACACAATTTCACACACAAACTGACATGATGTCAAGGTCAAGGTTGATATTTCATACACTGTTCACTGACATGATGTCAAGGTCAAGGTTGATATTTCATACACTGTTCAATGACATGATGTCAAGGTCAAGGTTGATATTTCATACACTGTTCAATGACATGATGTCAAGGTCAAGGTTGATATTTCATACACTGTTCACTGACATGATGTCAAGGTCAAGGTTGATATTTCATACACTGTTCAATGACATGATGTCAAGGTCAAGGATATTTCACACACAAACTGACATGATGTCAAGGTCAAGGTTGATATTTCATACACTGTTCAATGACATGATGTCAAGGTCAAGGTTGATATTTCATACACTGTTCACTGACATGATGTCAAGGTCAAGGTTGATATTTCATACACTGTTCAATGACATGATGTCAAGGTCAAGGTTGATATTTCATACACTGTTCACTGACATGATGTTAAGGTCAAGGTTGATATTTCACACACTGTTCAATGGCATAATGTCAAGGTCAAGGTTGATATTTCATACACTGTTCAATGGCATAATGTCACGGTCAAGGTTGATATTTCATACACTGTTCAATGGCATAATGTCACGGTCAAGGTTGATATTTCATACACTGTTCACTGACATAATGTCAAGGTCAAGGTTGATATTTCATACACTGTTCACTGACATGATGTCAAGGTCAAGGTTGATATTTCATACACTGTTCACTGACATGATGTCAAGGTCAAGGTTGATATTTCATACACTGTTCAATGACATGATGTCAAGGTCAAGGTTGATATTTCATACACTGTTCACTGACATGATGTCAAGGTCAAGGTTGATATTTCATACACTGTTCAATGGCATAATGTCACGGTCAAGGTTGATATTTCATACACTGTTCAATGGCATAATGTCACGGTCAAGGTTGATATTTCATACACTGTTCAATGACATGATGTCAAGGTCAAGGTTGATATTTCATACACTGTTCACTGACATGATGTCAAGGTCAAGGTTGATATTTCATACACTGTTCAATGGCATAATGTCACGGTCAAGGTTGATATTTCATACACTGTTCAATGGCATAATGTCACGGTCAAGGTTGATATTTCACACACTGTTCACTGACATAATGTCAAGGTCAAGGTTGATATTTCATACACTGTTCAATGGCATAATGTCAAGGTCAAGGTTGATATTTCATACACTGTTCAATGGCATAATGTCACGGTCAAGGTTGATATTTCATACACTGTTCAATGGCATAATGTCACGGTCAAGGTTGATATTTCACACACTGTTCACTGACATAATGTCACGGTCAAGGTTGATATTTCATACACTGTTCACTGACATAATGTCACGGTCAAGGTTGATATTTCATACACTGTTCAATGGCATAATGTCAAGGTTGGTAGACATATCTAATTCCAAAATAACACAATTTCACACACTGTTCAGTGACATTATGTCAAGGTCAAAGTTGATAGACAAATCTAATTGCCAAAATAACACACAATTTCAATGGTTACAGTAAAGCTAGTAGTTTTTCATTGAAGCGTGACTTTATCACTATTGAATTATTTTGTTCAAATGGGGCCACAATAATCAAATACTAGATCTCTTTTTTAGTTTTATACAAATTTATTTTAGCTTGATTGCGAAACAAGTTCTCACAACTTATATTAATCACTCTCGAGACCTCATTTCTGATGGAATCCATCACCACGAGGGAGAGAGAAGAGGCAACGTGGAATTTAAATACCTTGCCTAAGGGCACAATCGTAATGGCTCCATGACTCCAGTGGAGCTCGAACTCTGGGCCTTTTTCACCTCAAGCGAATGCGCTACCACTATGCTGTCACGACTTCCACTATGTCTCGAAATCAACGTACATGAAACCTTGATAGTTTTTCTCAGTATCCAACTGTGGCCAAATATAATCTGTTGTAGTACAACAACTTGTGCATATCGATTCAAATGGATTTAACGGGTTTCATGATCCATGGTGAGTGATTCAGAGAGTTTAGGTCCACAAGCTCATTGAAGGATGGAAGCAAACAATGTGTCGAGTAGTCCCCCAAACATTCAATGAATGTTCTGCAAGTTTAAATATATATGTTCATGAAGCTCAATTATATGTTTCTTGCCACTTAAAGCAGTCTTTTCTATTTCCAGGTGCTGATCAGGAGGTGTTCAGGAGTGAGGAGGAAGCTGACGATGGGGTGGCCATCACAGAGGATGTCCCATCTGTGGATGAGATGGAATCTGCTGATGAGGGTCTGGTGGGGCCTGTTCCGGTGCATGAAGACCAAGCTGTGTTTCTGGAGCAGTCTGTGGATGTAGGTATGTTGGGCGAACCTCAGTCGATCCTGGCTGATGAGGTTGTCCCTGTTGTCGAGGTGGTTGTACCTGTGTTTGAGGGTGATCTGCCCCTGTTCGATTTTCCTGCAGATACTCTGGGACCGGTTCCAATACCTGCAGAATCCGAAGAGGTACCTACCCTGCTCTTCCACGCAGGTCTCTTCGGGTTCGTAGACGTCCGGATCGGTTACAGATCTCCTGGGACTGAACAGTTATTCAAGTCTTGGTTCATGCACTGCCAGCTAGGCCCATCGTCAGACTCCTTGAGGTGGAAGATACTATCAAGAGGAAACTGGATTATTTGGTAACTTATTATTAAATGTAGAAAATGAAAATAAATGTACATGTAATAGTTTAGGTAACTTGAGGATTGAATTTTACAGTGCACATTGTAAAATAGGTATTATACAGCTTGCTATGTGAATGAATTATGTATGAAACATCATTAAGGTATGAATTTTAAAAATATGGTCCAGGTTTTCTGCATGTAAATAATACTACTACTGATAGTTAGTATTGATAATCACACACACAGACGGTCGTTCAGCTGGTGAACACGTATCTCTTGATCAATCTGACATGTTTACCTTCTCCATCAAGCGTTCAGGGCTTTGTGATACTTAGTATATTAAATGCACTAAGTGTATTCATTGGAACATGAAGTCATTTAATTATAATTATGTACTCAAAGACCCTGGATTGCTTGAAGTACATGTCAGACTGCACATAACATGTTTTTTTTCACCCCGTGGCTGCAGGCATACACATTTTTAATCACAAGTTTATCAATACTACAAATCATGGTATGATTGTTTTTTGCATGGAACCTGGAGGGGAGTCTGACATGCTAAAACATTTGACAACAGAACATTTTCAACAACAAATTACAGTAAATAAAGAACTAGCTCTATTGTTTTGAATACATCCAAATGCAAGATTCTTTAACATTAAATGTGACTGTTTAAAACATTCAATGTATAACCATAAATTGTACTAATGCAAGATGCTTTGTAATTAAATGTGACTGTTTAAAACATTCAATGTATAACCATAAATTGTACTAATGCAAGATGCTTTGTAATTAAATGTGACTGTTTAAAACATTCAGTGTATAACCATAAATTGTAATTAGTCTTTGAGGAATATTTTGATGATTTGCAAGCAACCATTTTTAGTAGGATATTAAGGTTCAAATATATATTATACTAGTATTTAATTTTAATCATAAATTAGAATTAATTTTAAAAACACTGAAGATAAACTACTCTTTATGATGGCCTACCAAATAACTCCAGTTTCTGATTGCCTCATTTGAAACCTCGCGCCTCATCTCATGGAGAATCTCCAAGAGAGAACTTGTCCGTGGCACCCTTGCCTGTTGTCCGTGTGGCACCCTTGCCTGTTGTCCGTGTGGCACCATTGCCTGTTGTCTGTGTGGCACCCTTGCCTGTTGTCCCGTGGCACCGTTGTCCCGTGGCACCGTTGTCCCGTGGCACCGTTGTCCCGTGGCACCGTTGCCTGTTGTCCCGTGACACCATTGTCCCGTGTCACCGTTGCCTGTTGTCCCGTGGCACCATTGTCCCGTGGCACCGTTGTCCCGTGTCACCGTTGTCCGATGGCACCGTTGTCCCGTGGCACCATTGTCCCGTGACACCATTGTCCCGTGGCACCATTGTCCCGTGGCACCGTTGTCCCGTGGCACCGTTGTCCCGTGGCACCGTTGTCCCGTGGCACCGTTGTCCCGTGGCACCGTTGTCCCGTGGCACGTTGTCCCGTGACACCATCCCGTGGCACCGTTGTCCCGTGGCACCGTTGCACTGTTGTCCCGTGGCACCGTTGTCTGTTGCACCGTTGCATATTGTCCGTGGCACCGTTGTCTGTTGTCATGTGGCACCGTTGCATGTTGTCCCGTGCATGTTGTCCCGTGGCACTGTGGCACCGTTGTCCCGTGGCACCGTTGTCCCGTGGCACCGTTGTCCCGTGGCACCGTTGTCCTGGCACCGTTGTCCCGTGGCACCGTTTCCTGTGGCACCGTTGTCCTGTGGCACCGTGTCCCTTGACACCATTGTCCCGTGGCACCGTTGTCCCGTGACACCGTTGTCCCGTGGCACCGTTGTCCCGCGGCATGTTGTCCCGTGGCACTGTGGCACCGTTGTCCCGTGGCACTGGCACCGTTGTCCCGTGGCACCGTTGTCCCATGGCACCGTTGCATGTTGTCCCGTGACACCATTATCCCTTGTCCCGTGGCACCGTTGTCCCGTTGACACTGTTGTCCCGTGGCACCATTGTCCCGTGGCACCGTTGTCCCGTGGCACCGTTGTCCCGCGTTACTGTTGTCCCATGGCACCGTTGTCCCGTGGCACCGTTGTCCCGTGGCACCCTTGCCTGTTGTCCCGTGCTGGCACCATTGCCTGTTGTCCCGTGGCACCGTTGTCCCGTGGCACCGTTGTCTCGTGGCACCGTTGTCCCGTTGCCTGTTGCACCGTTGCATGTTGTCCCGTGGCACTTTAGCACCGTTGTCCCGTGGCACCGTTGTCCCGTGGCACTGTTGCCTGTTGTCTCGTGGCACCGTTGTCCCGTGGCACCGTTGAACCATGGCTTCCCAAAATTCCCTAAAACGACCACGACCATCAGACGAATCAGAAATACCACTTAAAGCGTATCCAAAATTCTTCATTATTGAATCAGAAATGCATAAAAAAAAATTGGCTCACTATCTCCATTTGTTATCGAAAAATCATTGGAAAGTTTAATTGGATCACCAAAATCTGTAAAAAAACTAAGAAACCAAACGTTACTTATTGAAACTAAATCCAGATCACAAACTGAAAATATTTTAAAAATAAAACAAATATACGACATTGATGTTACTATAACGGAACACAGATCTCTAACAGTTCCAAAGGTATAATCAAAGATCACATTTTAAAAGGAGTCTCGAACGAAGATATTGTTAAAAATTTAACTCCACAAGGCGTCACTCAAGCTAAAAGATTCATGTACAAAAAAGACGGCCAATTTTTTGAAACTAATACAATTTTATTAACCTTCAACAACACAGTTATTCCACCAAATCTGAAAATCTTTTATAGAAATATAAATGTCGAATTATATATACCAAATCCACTTCGATGTTTCAACTGCCAAAAATTTGGCCACCATGAAGACAACTGTAAAATTACAAAATACTCCATTTGTGAAAATTGTGGTATGGGTGGAAACGATCACCTTACCGCAGATTGCCCCAATCAATCAAAATGCGTAAACTGTAAAAAAGATCACATCTCAAAATCGAACAAATGCGAAACTTGGATAAAAGAAAAAGAAATCATGAAAATAAAGTGCTCACAAAATATCTCTTACTTCGAAGCAAGGAAAATTCAGGACAATAAACCAGATATATCATACTCTAAAATAGTTCAATCAGCAATAAATAAGCCAATAATGAAAAATGCATACACTCAACCTGAAATTATTACTGAAATTATTACCGAAAAATCCGAAGCCAAAAACAGTTCCAATGACAAAACAAAAACTCACTTATCTTCTCAATCCTCATCCCAATCAACATCTCGTAAATCCCGATCAACATCGGTTATTAAATCAAACTCATCACAGAGTAAAACGAACCAACAAAAAAAACCAAATAAACCAAATGGACCTAGCAACCTGAAACAAAACTCAGATAGACCACCGAAGGGATCAGTGGATCCCATAAAACAATCGAATAAATTCTCTTCATTAGAACATGAAGACATGGAGCTGGTACCATATCCACCTCCAAACACTAAAATGTAATCTTTTTATGTACCATTTTTTAATCTTCTCTCCGTAAATAATGGATAAGAATAATACAATAATACAATGGAACTGTCGGGGACTAAAAGCAAACTATAATGAGATTTTAATACTTATATCTCTGCTTTCACCAAATATCCTTTGTTTGCAAGAAACTGTCCTAAAACCGACTGACAATATATATTTTAAAGATTTTATCATGTTTAATTTTATAAATAATGATTGTCAAAAGGCATCTGGTGGATCATCCATTCTCATAAACAAGACTGTTCCACATAGTAAAATAGACTTGACTACAAATTTACAGGCCATTGCTGCCAAGCTTACACTTTCAAAAACATTTACAATTTGTTCCATTTATATACCTCCAAACTCGCCATTAAAACAAAATGATTTAGAGAATCTTGTTGAACAATTACCTCACCCTTTTATGTTAGTTGGAGATTTCAATGGACATAGTAAACTATGGGGATACAAATATCAATAATAAAGGAAAAATAATAGAAGACTTTATAACTGAAAATGATCTTTGTCTATTAAATGATAACAAATCGACATACCTTCATCCTGCCACAGGACATTTTTCTGCTTTAGATTTATGTATATGTCATCCAAACATTTTCTTAGATTTTGAATGGTCCGTACATGATGACCTACATGGAAGTGACCACTTCCCAATCGTAATCACAGAAATAAACAAATCAAAAGATGAATTTTACCCACAATGGAATCTACAAAAAGCTAATTGGGAACAATTCCAAATTTTATGCAGAGAACATTTGATATTGGAAAAGATTGGGAACGAGGATCAAATCACCTCGTTTTCGAATTCACTTTTAAAAATTTCAACGGAATGCATTCCGAAATCCTCTACATCTTCTAAAAGAATTAGACCATGTTTTAATGACGATTGTAAAAATGTTATAAATAAACGAAAGAATGCATTGCGTAAATTTAATAAAACTCCCACAAAAGCAAATCTCTTAAACACACAAATTACACGAGCAAAAGCTCGAAGAACTATAAAAAATGCAAAACGCACTTCATGGCAAAAATATGTATCTACTATAAACTCTAATACATCAATGAAAAGGGTTTGGAATATGGTCGCAAAAATAAATGGCAAGAGGAAAAGCTCAAAAATTGTTCATCTAAATACATCTAATAATAGAACCCATTTAACAAAAAAAGACATATCCAATGTTTTAGGTGAAAACTTTCAAAACAACTTTTCAACTTCAAACTATAATGAGAAGTTTCAGAAATTTAAAACTGAGAAAGAGAAAGAAAAAATTGATTTTCATTCTAGAAATGAAGAAAAATATAATCTACCATTCAATATGTCAGAACTCGAAACTGCTCTACAAAGAACAAAAACGGCCACAGGTCCAGATCAAATCCATTATCAAATTATAAAACATTTACCAAATAATGCAATGAAAACTCTTTTAGATATTTTTAATATGACGTGGGAAAGTGAGAACTTTCCCAAAGAATGGAGTGAAGCCATAATCATTCCTATTCCCAAACCAGGAAAAGATCATACAAATCCCACAAATTATCGTCCCATCGCACTAACTAGTTGTCTCTGTAAAACCATGGAGAGAATGATTAACGATAGACTTGTTTGGTTCTTGGAATCAAACAGTTTGATTACGAGTTACCAAACGTGTTTTCGGAAAAATAAATGTACAACTGATCATCTAGTAAGACTAGAAACTTATATTCGTAATGCCTTCATCAAAAAAGAACATTTGGTAGCAGTTTTTTTCGATTTAGAAAAGGCATATGAGACCACATGGAAATATGGTATTCTCAAAGATTTACACGATTTTGGTCTGAAAGGCCACTTGCCAAATTTTATTGCCAATTTTTTATCAAATAGAAATTTTAAAGTAAGAATTGGCTCAACGCTCTCCGATACATACAAACAAGAGCAAGGGGTGCCTCAAGGTAGTATTTTATCCCCAACACTTTTTAATATTAAAATTAATAGCATTGTGAAATGTTTAAACGAAACAGATTGCTCCTTATATGTAGATGATTTTGTAATGTTCTACAAATCTAAAAATATGGAAACCATTGAACAAAAACTCCAACAATGTCTAAATAAACTTGAAGATTGGGCAAACGAAAATGGTTTCAAATTCTCTAAAATTAAAACTCAATGTGTACATTTCTGTCAATTGAGAGGATTACATCCAGATCCAAATTTAACAATTTACGGTTCACAAATTCCTGTAGTAGAAGAAGTAAAATTCCTAGGACTTATATTTGACAAAAAATTAACATTCATACCTCATATAAATTATCTACGGACGAAATGTCTAAACGCTCTAAATATTTTGAAGGTGCTCTCCAATACAAATTGGGGAAGCGATTGTCCAGTTCTTATAAATCTATACAGATCACTTATCCGTTCCAAACTGGATTACGGATCCATTGTGTATGGATCGGCGAGAAAATCCTACTTGAAAAAGTTAGATACAATACATCATCAAGGTCTACGACTGGCTCTAGGAGCTTTTCGCACATCTCCCGTAGAAAGCTTATATGCTGAAACAAATGAACCCTCTTTATACATACGGAGAGAGAAACTCTCGTTACAATATACAACCAAACTAGCTGCAAATCCCAAAATCCTGCATTCAATTGCGTTTTCGAGCCTAAAAACAAAATAGTTTACGGAAACTCTCCATCCGCCATAAAACCACTAGGTCTCCGTATTAAACCATTATTAGTAGAAGCAAAAATAGATACAACAATTATACAAGAAAACAAGTTGTTAAATAAAGAACCGTGGACTTTGACTACCCCAACCATTATTTTAGATCTTCATTTGTATGAGAATAAGAAAAGTGAAACTAGTCCAGATATTTTTAAAACAAAATTTTTAGAAATAAAATCTAAATATAAAGATTATATATCCATCTACACAGATGGCTCACAAAGACTTGAAAAGGTTGCATGTGCAGCAGTTACCCATACTAAATCAAGTACTGTAAGATTACCTGATGACAGTTCAATTTTCTCTGCAGAAACACAAGCTATCGACCTAGCTCTTTCCCTTATAACTGTTAACGAACACGACAAATTTATTATATTTTCCGACTCTTTGTCGGTTTTAACATCTCTCAAACAACCAAACCATTCCAACCCCCTAATTCAACAAATCTTTAAAAGATACATATCTATTAGCTCCTCAAAAACTGTTGTTTTTTGTTGGATTCCCAGTCATATAAACATACGAGGAAATGATGACGCTGATTTTCTAGCAAAGTCTGCTTTAGACTTGCCAATAACAAACTCTAAAATACCGCATACGGATTTAAAATCCAATATTAGGAAATATGTCGATAGTAAATGTCAAATAAATTGGGACAAACAAGTTGGAAATAAGTTACATGAACTTAAACCCATATTTTCAAGTACATATCGTACAAAACTAAACCGAAAAGAACAAGTTCGTTTGACTCGGTGTCGTATTGGACACACTTGGATTACACATTCTTATATTTTAAATGCAGAAGAACAACCCAGATGTATTCCTTGTGATGAGATATTCACAGTGAAGCACTTTTTGCTCCACTGTGCCGACCTCATCTTTACAAGGAATGCATACTTTAATACAAATAGTATACAAGAATTATTCGATTCAGTACTGCCAAGTACAATATTAGGTTTTTTAAAAGAAACTCACCTTATAAATAGATTATAATGCAACTTATTGTTATTATCGAGTATATATATTATTTAAAATGTAACCTTTTAACATAGATCACGTTTTTAAACAATTTTTATT
>CM026402.1:41746308-41787288 GCA_014843695.1 Archivesica marissinica | reverse complement strand
ACCTTGACATTATGTCAGTTTGTGTGTGAAATATCAACCTTGACATTATGTCAGTTTGTGTGTGAAATATCAACCTTGACATTATGTCAGTTTGTGTGTGAAATATCAACCTTGACATTATGTCAGTTTGTGTATGAAATATCAACCTTGACATTATGTCGTTGTGTGTATGAAATATCAACCTTGACCTTGACATTATGTCAGTTTGTGTGTGAAATATCAACCTTGACCTTGACATTATGTCAGTTTGTGGTGTGAAATATCAACCTTGACCTTGACATTATGTCAGTGAACAGTGTGTGAAATATCAACCTTGACCTTGACATTATGTCAGTTTGTGTGTGAAATATCAACCTTGACCTTGACATTATGTCAGTTTGTGTGTGAAATATCAACCTTGACCTTGACATCATGTCAGTTTGTGTGTGAAATATCAACCTTGACCTTGACATTATGTCAGTTTGTGTGTGAAATATCAACCTTGACATTATGTCAGTTTGTGTGTGAAATATCAACCTTGACCTTGACATTATGTCAGTTTGTGTGTGAAATATCAACCTTGACATTATGTCAGTTTGTGTGTGAAATATCAACCTTGACCTTGACATTATGTCAGTTTGTGTGTGAAATTGTGTGGTAATTATGCAATATGATACATCGATCAAACTTGACCTTGACATTATTAACTTGGATTAAGATTGAAAATTAAAAATGTTTAACCAATCAGGAGCCATAAATCTGTGTTCCAACACAATTAGGCTAGTTATTGAACTTGACCTAGATATTATGTCATTGAATAGTGTAAAAGTATCAGGAAGATTTCATAATAATTATTCATTGACAATATTGAAAACATTTAAATCATTATTCAAGGGCAATTACTCGGAAATAATCCAGCAGGTAATTGGTTAACAAAGAAATTCTATTACCAAGTCAATAATTCTAATATGGCTAAGTACAATTCAGATATTGCTACCAATGTGCATGTCCACTTCATGAAGAAGATGAAAACATGTACATACAGTAGTCTCAAAGTCAATGAGGGACCTCACTTGTTTTTCTATTACCTCCCTTGGTAGATAAGTCCGATTTATCCCAAAATGTATAGCGGTTCTTTCAGTTGGAATCCTTTGTGTTTAAAGTTGTTCCCTAACCAGATGCTATTTTATGATAAATGTGATTTTATGCAAATCATTGATAAAAATATGTTATAGATTTCTTACCCATTCGATAATATACTATATATTATACTGTAGAGTATCTGTCGAGATATAGTAACATAATAATTATAAAATGAGAAAGTGGAAGAAAATAGATAGCATGTTGTGCAAAGGAACATAGTGAAGTACTGAAGGTAATTGTTGTAACATAGTGAAGTACTGAAGGTATTTGTTGTAACATAGTGAAGTACTGAAGGTATTTGTTGTAACATAGTGAAGTACTGAAGGTATTTGTTGTAACATAGTGAAGTACTGAAGGTATTTGTTGTAACATAGTGAAGTACTGAAGGTATTTGTTGTAACATAGTGAAGTACTGAAGGTATTTGTTGTAACATAGTGAAGTACTGAAAGCATTTGTTGTAACATAGTAAGTATGAAGCATTGTTGCAACATAGTGAAGTACTGAAAGTATTTGTTGTAACATAGTGAAGTACTGACAGTATTTGTTGTAACATAGTGAAGTACTGAAGGTATTTGTTGTAACATAGTGAAGTACTGAAGGCAATTGTTGTAACATAGTGAAGTACTGAAGCAGTTGTTGTAACATAGTGAAGTACTGACAGTATTTGTTGTAACATAGTGAAGTACTGACAGTATTTGTTGTAACATAGTGAAGTACTGACAGTATTTGTTGTAACATAGTGAAGTACTGAAGGTAATTGTTGTAACATAGTGAAGTACTGAAGGTAGTTGTTGTAACATAGTGAAGTACGGGAAGGTAGTTGTTGTAACATAGTGAAGTATGGGAAGGTAGTTGTTGTAACATAGTGAAGTACGGGAAGGTAGTTGTTGTAACATAGTGAAGTACAGGAAGGTAGTTGTTGTAACATAGTGAAGTACGGGAAGGTAGTTGTTGTAGCATAGTGAAGTACGGGAAGGTAGTTGTTGTAGCATAGTGAAGTACTTAAGGTAATTGCTGTAGCATAGTGAAGTACGGGAAGGTATTTGTTGTAGCATAGTGAAGTACTGAAGTTAATTGCTGTAGCATAGTGAGTACTGAAGGTATTTGTTGTAACATAGTGAAGTACTGACGGTAATTAATTGTGTAACATAGTGAAGTACGGGAATGTAGTTGTTGTAACATAGTGAAGTACGGGAAGGTAGTTGTTGTAACATAGTGAAGTACGGGAAGGTAGTTGTTGTAACATAGTGAAGTACGGGAAGGTAGTTGTTGTAACATAGTGAAGTACGGGAAGGTAGTTGTTGTAACATAGTGAAGTATGGGAAGGTAGTTGTTGTAACATAGTGAAGTACGGGAAGGTAGTTGTTGTAACATAGTGAAGTACTGAAGGCAATTGTTGTAACATAGTGAAGTACTGAAGGCATTTGTTGTAACATAGTGAAGTACTGAAGGCATTTGTTGTAACATAGTGAAGTACGGGAAGGTAGTTGTTGTAACATAGTGAAGTATGGGAAGGTAATTGTTGTAACATAGTGAAGTACTGAAGGTAATTGTTGTAACATAGTGAAGTACTGAAGGTATTTGTTGTAACATAGTGAAGTACGGAAGGTAGTGGTTGTAACATAGTGAAGTACTGAAGGCAATTGTTGTAACATAGTGAAGTACTGAAGGCAATTGTTGTAACATAGTGAAGTACTGAAGGTATTTGTTGTAACATAGTGAAGTACTGAAGGTATTTGTTGTAACATAGTGAAGTACTGATGGTAATTAATTGTGTAACATAGTGAAGTACTGAAGGTAATTAATTGTGTAACATAGTGAAGTATTGACGGTAATTAATTGTGTAACAGTGAGTACTGAAGGTATTTGTTGCAGCATAGTGAAGTACTGAAAGTAATTGCTGTAGCATAGTGAGTACTGAAGGTATTTGTTGTAACATAGTGAAGTACTGAAGGTAATTGCTGTAGCATAGTGAGTACTAAAGGTATTTGTTGTAGCATAGTGAAGTACTGAAGGTAATTGTTGTAACATAGTGAAGTACGGGAAGGTAGTTGTTGTAACATAGTGAAGTAAGGGAAGGTAGTTGTTGTAACATAGTGAAGTACAGAAAGGTAGTTGTTGTAACATAGTGAAGTATGGGAAGTTATTTGTTGTAGCATAGTGAAGTACTGAAGTTAATTGCTGTAGCATAGTGAGTACTGAAGGTATTTGTTGTAACATAGTGAAGTACTGAAGTTAATTGCTGTAGCATAGTGAGTACTGAGGGTATTTGTTGTAACATAGTGAAGTACTGAAGGTAGTGGTTGTAACATAGTGAAGTACTGACGGTATTTGTTGTAACATAGTGAAATACTGAAGGTATTTGTTGTAACATAGTGAAATACTGAAGGTATTTGTTGTAACATAGTGAAGTATTGAAGATAATTGTTGTAATATAGTAAAGTACGGGAAGGTAGTTGTTGTAACATAGTGAAGTACATGAAGGTAGTTGTTGTAACATAGTGAAGTACGGGAAGGTAGTTGTTGTAACATAGTGAAGTACGGGAAGGTAGTTGTTGTAACATAGTGAAGTACGGGAAGGTAGTTGTTGTACCATAGTGAAGTACTGAAGGTAATTGCTGTAGCATAGTGAGTACTGAAGGTATTTGTTGTAGCATAGTGAAGTACTGAAGGTATTTGTTGTAACATAGTGAAGTACGGAAGGTAGTGGTTGTAACATAGTGAAGTACGGGAAGGTAGTGGTTGTAACATAGTGAAGTATGGGAAGGTATTTGTTGTAACATAGTGAAGTACGGAAGGTAGTTGTTGTAACATAGTGAAGTACTGAAGGTAGTTGTTGTAACATAGTGAAGTACTGAAGGTAGTTGTTGTAACATAGTGAAGTACTGAAGGTAGTTGTTGTAACATAGTGAAGTACTGAAGGTAGTTGTTGTAACATAGTGAAGTACTGATGGTAGTTGTTGTAACATAGTGAAGTACTGATGGTAGTTGTTGTAACATAGTGAAGTACTGAAGGTAGTTGTTGTACCATAGTGAAGTACTGAAGGTAATTGCTGTAGCATAGTGAGTACTGAAGGTATTTGTTGTAGCATAGTGAAGTACTGAAGGTAATTGCTGTAGCATAGTGAAGTACTGAAGGTAGTTGTTGTAGCATAGTGAAGTACTGAAGGTAATTGCTGTAGCATAGTGAGTACTGAAGGTATTGTTGTAACATAGTGAAGTACTGATGGTAATTAATTGTGTAACATAGTGAAGTACTGACGGTAATTAATTGTGTAGCATAGTGAGTACACAGGGATTCGGCACGTTTGGGGGTACTAGTATATATATTTAAGTACAGGGATTCTACTCTGTGGGATGTCAGATTTCGCATCAATCAGTAAAATGGCCATATCTGAAACAATTTTGTACAAAGCTGTCCAAATATAACGCCTATCCCGAGTCTTTATATTGTTCTTCAAATAAAACACAACTTTAAGCTGCATGTATGTATACTTTGCAAACAATTGACACATACATTGGCCATAGCAGGTCACATTTCCATACTAGGACACGGGTTCTGTCAGCAACAAAAATAAATCTTCGACGGGAGAGTTTTAACTGTGAATAACATTATCAATAAAATGTGTTTCCACTAACGTGTAGGTTTATTCGGCAAAAATGTACGTCAAAAAGAGATTTCGTAGCATTTTCAATTTGTTTTGAAAATTTCTAAAGGGGCGCAATTCGCGTTGAAACGAGCGTTGAAACGAGCGTTCTGATTGGATTATGAGTGTTCTTCATATATAAAAAAACATCTTGTTACATTCTAATAATACTTAAATATATATACTAGTACCCCCAAACGTGCCGAATCCCTGTGAGTGAGTACTGAAGGTATTTGTTGTAGCATAGTGAAGTACTGAAGGTAATTGCTGTAGCATAGTGAGTACTGAAGGTATTTGTTGTAACATAGTGAAGTACTGAAGGTAATTGCTACAAAAACAAAAACAAAAACAAAAACAAAAACAAAAACAAAAACAAAAGTACTGAAGGTATTTGTTGTAACATAGTGAAGTACAAAACTGTAGCATAGTGAAGTACTGAAGGTAGTGGTTGTAACATAGTGAAGTACTGAAGGTAGTGGTTGTAACATAGTGAAGTACTGAAGGTAGTGGTTGTAACATAGTGAAGTACTGAAGGTGATTGTTGTAACATAGTGAAGTACTGAAGGTAGTGGTTGTAACATAGTGAAGTACGGGAAGGTATTTGTTGTAGCATAGTGAAGTACTGAAGGTAATTGCTGTAGCATAGTGAGTACTGAGGGTATTTGTTGTAACATAGTGAAGTACTGAAGGTAATTGCTGTAGCATAGTGAAGTACTGAAGGTAGTGGTTGTAACATAGTGAAGTACTGAAGGTAGTGGTTGTAACATAGTGAAGTACTGAAGGTATTTGTTGTAACATAGTGAAGTATAGAAGTTATTGTTGTAATATAGTAAATTATAGAGGTCATAGTTGTAATATAGTAAAGTATAGACGATTATTGTTGTAGTATAGAAGTTATAGTTGTAATATAGTAAAGTACAGAGGGTTATTGTTGTAATATAGTGAAGTATAGAGGGTCATTGTTGTAATATAGTATAGTATAGAGGGTCATTGTTGTAATATAGTAAAGTATAGACGGTTATTGTTGTAATATAGTAAAGTATAGAGGGTCATTGTTGTAATATAGTAAAGTATAGAAGATTATTGTTGTAATATAGTAAAGTATAGAAGGTTATTGTTGTAATATAGTAAAGTATAAAGGTTATAGTTGTAATATAGTAAAGTATAGAGGTTATAGTTGTAATATAGTAAAGTATAAAAGGTTATAGTTGTAATATAGTAAAGTATAAAAGGTTATAGTTGTAATATAGTAAAGTATAGATGATTATTGTTGTAATAGAGTGAAATACTGAAGGCGACATAATTCAAGAAAAAGCCATGAGATCTGACACTACCGGATATATAGTTCATAAGATCTGACACTACCGGATATATAGTTCATAAGATCTGACACTACCGGATATATAGTTCATAAGATCTGACACTACCGGATATATAGTTCATAAGATCCGACACTACCGGATATATAGTTACATATCACAGGGATTCTAAAATGTTGCGATTTTAATGCCGTTATGTACACAGGGATTCGGCACGTTATATTGGATTATTAGAATGTAACAAGATGTTTTTTTATATAGGAAGAATAATCATAATCCAATCAGAACGCTCGTTTCAACGCTCGTTTCAATGCGAATTGCGCCGCTTTAGAAATTTTCAAAACAAATTGAAAATGCTACGAAATCTCTTTTTGACGTACATTTTTGCCAAATAAACCTACACGTTAGTGTAAACACATTTTATTGATAATGTTATTCACAGTTAAAACTCTCCCGTCGAAGATTTTTTTTTGTTGCTGACAGAACCCGTGTCCTAGTATGGAAATGTGACCTGCTATGGCCAATGTATGTGGCAATTGTTTGCAAAGTATACATGCATGCAGCTTAAAGTTGTGTTTTATTTGAAGAACAATATAAAGACTCGGGATAGGCGTTGTATTTGGACAGATTTGTATAACATTGTTTCAGATAGGGCCATTTTACTGATCGATGCGAAATCTGACATCCCACAGAGTACAATCCCTGTACTTAAATATATATACTAGTACCCCCAAACGTGCCGAATCCCTGTGAGTGAGTACTGAAGGTATTTGTTGTAGCATAGTGAAGTACTGAAGGTAATTGCTGTAGCATAGTGAGTACTGAAGGTATTTGTTGTAACATAGTGAAGTACTGAAGGTAATTGCTGTAGCATAGTGAAGTACTGAAGGTAGTGGTTGTAACATAGTGAAGTACTGAAGGTGATTGTTGTAACATAGTGAAGTACTGAAGGTAGTGGTTGTAACATAGTGAAGTACTGAAGGTAGTGGTTGTAACATAGTGAAGTACTGAAGGTATTTGTTGTAACATAGTGAAGTATAGAAGTTATTGTTGTAATATAGTAAATTATAGAGGTCATAGTTGTAATATAGTAAAGTATAGACGATTATTGTTGTAGTATAGAAGTTATAGTTGTAATATAGTAAAGTACAGAGGGTTATTGTTGTAATATAGTGAAGTATAGAGGGTCATTGTTGTAATATAGTATAGTATAGAGGGTCATTGTTGTAATATAGTAAAGTATAGACGGTTATTGTTGTAATATAGTAAAGTATAGAGGGTCATTGTTGTAATATAGTAAAGTATAGAAGATTATTGTTGTAATATAGTAAAGTATAGAAGGTTATTGTTGTAATATATTAAAGTATAAAGGTTATAGTTGTAATATAGTAAAGTATAGAGGTTATAGTTGTAATATAGTAAAGTATAAAAGGTTATAGTTGTAATATAGTAAAGTATAAAAGGTTATAGTTGTAATATAGTAAAGTATAGATGATTATTGTTGTAATAGAGTGAAATACTGAAGGCGACATAATTCAAGAAAAAGCCATGAGATCTGACACTACCGGATATATAGTTCATAAGATCTGACACTACCGGATATATAGTTCATAAGATCTGACACTACCGGATATATAGTTCATAAGATCTGACACTACCGGATATATAGTTCATAAGATCTGACACTACCGGATATATAGTTCATAAGATCTGACACTACCGGATATATAGTTCATAAGATCTGACACTACCGGATATATAGTTCATAAGATCCGACACTACCGGATATATAGTTACATATCACAGGGATTCTAAAATGTTGCGATTTTAATGCCGTTATGTACACAGGGATTCGGCACGTTATATTGGATTATTAGAATGTAACAAGATGTTTTTTTATATAGGAAGAATAATCATAATCCAATCAGAACGCTCGTTTCAATGCGAATTGCGCCGCTTTAGAAATTTTCAAAACAAATTGAAAATGCTACGAAATCTCTTTTTGACGTACATTTTTGCCGAATAAACCTACACGTTAGTGTAAACACATTTTATTGATAATGTTATTCACAGTTAAAACTCGCCCGTCGAAGATTTTTTTTTGTTGCTGACAGAACCCGTGTCCTAGTATGGAAATGTGACCTGCTATGGCCAATGTATGTGGCAATTGTTTGCAAAGTATACATGCATGCAGCTTAAAGTTGTGTTTTATTTGAAGAACAATATAAAGACTCGGGATAGGCGTTGTATTTGGACAGATTTGTATAACATTGTTTCAGATAGGGCCATTTTACTGATCGATGCGAAATCTGACATCCCACAGAGTACAATCCCTGTACTTAAATATATATACTAGTACCCCCAAACGTGCCGAATCCCTGTGATTTTTACGATGTTACTAGATTCTATTTGTAATCTAATATGACACCAATTTCAAATATACTCGGTATTAGTGCACGAGAAAATCATACAAATATATTTACTTGTGTATTCCTTCTCCAGGTAAAGAAATCTGGTTGTCAAAAATAAAAAATGACGCATCGTCCAGGATTCGATCCCGGACAGCAATATTACAAAGCATATGTTTTATCCACTAGACCACGTTGCTACTTCATTCAAACTTGCGATATTAGATATAAATCGTATACCATGTCCATCCCAATTCCCTATTTCATTGTTATGGGTTAATCCAGTATTGGTAAATAAAGGCCACAGTTATCGCGTTTTACTAATACAATATACCATTATACTGATTGTGGACTTTCAGACTGATTGTATGTTTAGACAGCTGTCGACCATCTTATAAATATCAAGCCTGATAGTTATATATCGATATATAGTTTTTACATTTGTTTTAAACTTTATTTATTTTACAACGATTGCGAAGCAAGTTTTAACAACTTATAGTAATCACTCTCGTTGGCGCGGATGAAAGCGTAAATGTGGTCATTCATGTGGGAGGAAACCGGAGTAACCGGAGAAAACCACCTGTCCGATCTGGCGACCACCGTACCATCTCACATACTTCCCAGTTTTAATTATTAGAAAATTATAAGCAGAAATATTGCATCATTACACTGTTATAAGGATCGTTCTCAGTAAATGTCTTAGTAGTTATATAAGTTTGTTCATATGTAAATTTATGTTTATTTACTTGTAATCCATGTATGTTGAGGGAAGTAAAGTGTGTATATATATGTAATATATGTAACAGATATATGCAACAGGAAATTGATAGATACATCAATGTTTTATACAATTAAATTACAGGTATTTCATCGTTCCCGCACTTTGTGCCACACAATATCTACGTACTATGAGCATGACCATCCATCAGCAATAGTTACTGCTTTATATGCCACGGACACCCATCTTATTATTTTAGTGTAGTAGTATAACATAAATAGTTAGTGTATATTTCGACACAATTTAATTTAATTTAATATAGTCCTGGTTCAATCCATATAGTTCTATATAACATAAAGTCATATTGTATTTGTTTGTCGCCGGTTTCGCGTTACTGGGTCACGATAGGGTATTTCGCGTCTGGTCCATTGATCCATAATCGAGTTTGAAACGAACTAGCACTCTATACAGACCAGCATTTTCATTGAGCTCCCTAAACATTTGTCATAGCAGCTCCCTAGACATTTGTCATGGCAGTAGGCGAGTACATCCTGTACTTAGGGACACATGGCGTTAGTCTGGCATGTAATAGTAATAATACTTATAACCCATGAATGTCAAATGACGGTATTGAAGATATTAATATTCTTCACAATTTCTCTTAAAGTGACACTACACAAGTGAAAACACAAATTTCTACAGAATGTATTTTCCTATTATATGGTACAATTATTTTCCAAATATTTGCCTCAAATACCGAGTATTTCAACTAATAAACAAACGTCGTATACGCGGTTTATTGACATAACAAAATAATGTAAACATCCATGCGTAATACAACTAGTGTATCCTGAATAACACGATTTATGGTACAGATTTACCGTTATATCTCATAGTTGTGCCTTTTTATTTGTGGACTATTATTAGTTAAATTATTTCTAAACAAACGTCAATTCAGGAACATGGATGACCGTTATATGAAATCATACTTTAAATCCACAAAAACACTGTTTATTGATTCAATGTTAATGTTCGAATGTATTCGGAAGAATTTGTAGTAGCAATGCATTTATACGTGAAAAAATGCATTTTATTTGTTTTTTGCGATGTAATGTCGCTTTAATGTTAGTAAAAACATACAAGGTATTGCGGTTTTAGAGACACCCTGTACCATACTTAAATAGCATTGTCAGTTGATCATCATGTGACTTTCTGAAGCTGAAAATCCTTAATTTCATACACTTTGTTTAAAAATGCAACTGATAAAACCTGTTCTTTTTTTATACTAGTTATAAAATGAAGGATTATTCACTTATTTTACGATGCATATTGGAAAACTATTTCAGCGGAGTAAATGATGCAGTGTGCGAATACCTTATATAACACTACATGTCATCATTGTACTTCCGGTCCAATTTAAATGCACGAGGCGAAAGGTATCGCAAAACATGTACATATGGAAAACATGTCAACAGACGATATATTTATCTCTTTCGAGACCTATTTCCTGATGGAATCCATCGCTATGAGAGAGATGAGTCAATGTGGAATTTAAATGCCTTGCCTGGCGTGAACTCTGGGCCTTTTGCACATGAAGCTAATGCGCTACCACTACGCTATCACATGTTCCTTAAAAGTGTTGAAGCATGTAACCGTGCGCTATTGGCGCGAGAACTCATGCTTGGAGGACATTAAATGATGTCATATAAGATGTCATTAATGATGTCACTGACAGATCGAGTCTGAAAACGTTCTCGTTGACAACATTTCAACATGCAGTGGCTAGGCACCACAAATACAAACCAGTGAGAAATAAAATGTGCAAGTTGTCAGTCGCTTACAAATCAAATCAAACCAATTTTATTTACCGTCAGCATGGTACATACAATTATTATAAGCTGTGTATAGCTTTTGACCAGCATCAAGGTTGGAGAATTGAGTGCTGGTTTGTACCGAGGAAATGCTGGTGGTCTACTCTACGCCACAACACTGATCTCTCAATAATAACCAGAAAATGACTGATGAGCAGGAGAAGAAAAACTACATGTACACGTATCATGGAAAGTCATTATGCAACATAAGTCTTGGAAAAATACCGCTCGCAACGATAAATAATGTAAATAAAAGAGACTTACCGTACACCCAGGTGGAGATCGCAGCCAAGACATGGCGTAGAATTCGTCCCAACATGATCTGATACTTTCGTATAACTATCGAGAATCAAATTGGACAAATTAGACGCTAGGAGGTTACAAATATAGAAATATTTATAACCGACGAAATAATGTCCGTAGTGCTCTTATATAGTGAGTTGGGACGTTCCATTTTTCAACACAGGGATAACAGGTAATACACAGGTTTAAAATTGGTAAAACTAAATGTCCAATTTCGGATATTTTCCAATTCAATCCATGTTTGCTGTTATATTGTGCCTAATTGAATAAATTAACTTGTATGTCATTAGAGTACATGAATGCGGCATATTTAAAGAACAACATTACTAACCCCCTTTAATAAAATGTACAGCGTCCAGTTCTTCGTTGTTATGTATAGAGGTTATTATTACAACCCGGGGCGATCAAACCGTTATAATCCGCGATATTAATGTTTTTATGAGCAAGCAAGTTGTTTGTATATGAGCTCAACAAATCCATCATGTAGGCTATATTGTACATTTTAACAGTTTAAAGGATTAAAGTCCCATTTAATATATCGACCTCAGATAATTTACTCTTACAATAAGGTCTAGCATGGGAACAGGCGTCGATATATTTTGCCTGGTCAGTCAAATAAATATATTTTAACACCAAGACCAAGGCCGTATTGAGTTTCTGATGATGTCATTTTGCCAACGTTTTTGGAACCCAGGCTAGATGGTCCTATACATATATTTTGTTATTTCTATTGTCATCTCCAATATGAAGGTGTGTTATTTATATTATATTGGGGGGGGGGGCAATTAGTATAGACAAAACTTTTTTTCTTCGAAAATCGGGTGTTCTTTGTATATTTATGATATAAATATTGTTCACACAGAAAGAGAATTTAATTCTCTAAACACTTTATATTGGTCATAAAAAGATTACACGGTGTCCTGAAACAATAATATTGGTTCAAACAAAGCAGGTGTAAATTGGCCCCAATGTTTCCAATAATCAGTATAGACACAGTGTCAGTTGGTCAACTGCTCTGTATTGGTTATTGATTACCATTACACTGATCATTTATTTATTATTTAAGTGTATTTAACGTCGCTACCGGTTTCCCATTTGAGCGACGGGCAGTTTACCTAACAACACCTTTCCTGGACAGGCTCCAGCGGTTAACCAGTACTTGGTGCACCAACCTCCGTAAGAAACTGCCAACTTTTTCATATAAATGAGACACGGTCTGAGTGGGGCTCGAACCCGTGACCATCAGAGATGATCGGTTACAGTGGTATACAAGTCAGCACCGTAACCACTCGACCACGGAGGCGGTTGTATACACTGATATATGGTGTAGTTTACGTTTATTTATCGTCGCTACCGGTTTGTTCCCATATTTTTTTTTTTTTTTTTTTTTTTTTTTTTTTTTTTTTTTTTTTTTTTTTTTTTTTTTTTTTTTTTTTTTTTTTTTTTTTTTTTTTTTTTTTTTTTTTTTTTTTTTTTTTTTTTTTTTTTTTTTTTTTTTTTTTTTTTGTTTTTTTTTTTTTTTTTTTTTTTTTTTTTTTTTTTTTTTTTTTTTTTTTTTTTTTTTTTTTTTTTTTTTTTTTTTTTTTTTTTTTTTTTTTTTTTTTTTTTTTTTTTTTTTTTTTTTTTTTTTTTTTTTTTTTCTTTTTTTTTTTTTTTTTTTTTTTTTTTTTTTTTTTTTTTTTTTTTTTTTTTTTTTTTTTTTTTTTTTCTTTTTTTTTTTTTTTTTTTTTTTTTTTTTTTTGAGCGACGCCTCCTGAAGAGATAAGTCATTTTAGATTTTGGAGGATAGTGCATGATACAGACAGACACATTCCAGAGTCTCCTCTGGTTCTTTTACGTGCACGGTGTAAAGTAGCCTGGGTTCCAGTTTGTCGATTTTTCACTTTTTAACTTCGTTGATATAATCAGAAGCTCAATACCAGGCAAAATATATCGACTCCTGTTCCCAGGCTAGGTGTAAAGCACCGACACGAGACCTCGGTTTAACGTCCCATCTGAAAGACTGTTAATTTTATTAGGGTCAGACGGGGGATCGAACCTGCGATCCCTGGATTACCAGTCAAGCGCGTTACCACTGGACTACAGATCCGTCTGGTAATGGTATTGATTACAATGATCTTATATAGCTATATTGGTATGGAGCATAGAGTTAAAAGGTGCCATTTGATGTACATATGTCAAAAGACCGCCCTACCGGGTTCGCACATACGGCGCTTAATAGTTCAAATGGACTTGCACACATCATTTTCAGATGGCTAACATGCTTGGATATGGCATAACAAATGTATACATATTGGTTTGAACCAATAGTCCAGATCCGAGCAGTATTGCATACGAATTATAAATGTAGTTTTATATTTCCATTTGAAGAAATAAAACTAACACAGAGTAGGCCTAATTTGAAGAAGAAGTGAGAATCAAAATGAAATTTAAAATTGAAGAGTGGAATAAAGGAAATACATATATTTTCTTATATTCAAGTATGTATATATAGTGTTTCATTGACCTAGACATATTGTACTGGACACGTTTAGCCGACCTAAGCGGAAATAGTAAGCAATGTGTCTGAGGTGCCTTGCACTGACATAGTATCGAACCTGGGACCCTTCGATTTCAAATCTGAACACTGGAAGAACAAAGAGTCGTCATCAAATATCCTCGTTGTAATGAACTGCTGATCTACATCACAGGCACTCGGCGTGGACCTAGGACACAATACAGGAGATCATAGCCCCCATCCCTTACCCAATATGACCAGATATTCCCCATATACACTGCTCAAAACAATTAAAGGATCATACACATATTTGGAATTAAATGAACCATACGGAATAATAAATAGAAACGGGTGTATGCAACATGTATTCGCAACATGTACACGACGAAGCAGTAACAGGAAAACAAGCAACAACGTAGCTGACAGTAGAAACTCTGCCTTAATCAGAAAGTATCAATTTTCTTAACAATGGCATAATGCTAACATAATGAGAAAAACTGTGTTTAAGACCAGAGAACTGTCTCAAATAATGTGTGCTAATAATGAGTATGCCCCACTCGTCTATTGTAACACTCACGGCAACGCCTAGGCACACTCCTGATTAAGGTGGCTATCACCTGCTGGGGTAGGCCATTCCATTCCAGAATGAGCGCCAGTGTGAGGTCCGGTAGAGTAAGTGGTCGATTGTTGCGCTCCGAAATCCGTCTATAAATGTAGTCCCACACATGTTCTATAGGATTTAGGTCGGGTGAACGAGCCGGCCAATCCATTACTTCAATACACTCCTGATTAAGGTAGTCCATGGCTATCCTAGCAGTGTGTGGGCGGGCATTGTCTTGCATTAAAAACGAAGTCAACACCGATAGCTCCAGCGAATGGCTTTACAATCGGTGATAGAATGTCATCCCTATACCTTAAAGCAGTTAATGTTCCTCGATCAAACACATAGAGGTCCGTGCGCCATCGTAAGCAGATCCCACCACAAACCATAATTGATCCCATTCCATAATGTTAAAGAGCACATATTGTTCACCTGGCCGTCTCCACACTCGAATACGCCTATCACATGATGATAAATGGAATCTACTCTCGTCAGTGAGCAACACAGACTCCCAATCTCGAAGTGCCCAGTTAAGGTTGTCCTCAGCAAATTCGCGTCTCCGAATGCGATGCGCACGTGTCAAAACAGGGCCGGTTGCTGGGCGTCTAGCATTCATGGTGTCATTGTGGAGTCTATTACGGATGGTTTGGGTGGGTACTCGTTGCCCGGTGGTCAGCTGGACGTCTATTTGGAGCCGCGTTGCACTACCACGACGGTTTCTTAAGGCCAATAACCGTATATAATGGTCATCGGCATCGGTTGTGCATCGTGAACGACCTTGACCAGGACGTCTGGTGTACTGTCCCGTCTCCTGATACCGCGCCCACAAACATGCAACCACGCTCTGGGAGACGTCTAATGTTCCAGCCACATTGCGCTGCGAGTGTCCATCCTGCATCATTTACACCGCCCTGGCGACCTCGGGTGGATTTAAGTGACGCCTAACACACTCGCACGTGTAAATAAGCACATAGAGTCCCAATAAAAGCCAAACAGAGTTCATACTGATCACTATAACGAAAGATGGCAATTGACTCCCATACCACAAATCAGGCCAATATATAGGGGTGTTGATTTCAATAACAATTTGTACGAGCTTCTTGACTACACATATTTATGATACTACCCCCATGCACTGTAGTAGTCATATTACTTCTTGTCACACCCTGTACATTGATTGTTGTGGGTCCATTACACTCTTGTAATACTCAGGGTATGTGGTCTGCTGGAGTAGGAACACATATATTAGGGAGCCATGTACTTGAGAAGATACAGACATATACATTTGATATTTTGATATTTTATTTCTGAATTCCAATAGGCTCAAACGCCCATGAGGACATATACATGCATACTTTATGGCAGACAGTGATAATAGCATTAATTATATAAATACTTGTACAATGTACATATATATCAAACCACAGGGATTCGGCACGTTTGGGGGTATTAGTATATATATTTAAGTATAAATATATATTTTAGTACCCCCAAACGTGCCGAATCCCTGTGTATCAAACATAAAGAAATATATAGTTGTTCAAATTTGGAGACGGTTATACGTATTCATGATCATATTTTACATATAGTATGCATACATTTACAGTAATTACTCACATTTAAAATATTGCTATATTGTAGCAGTTACTATAATATTCCAGGTTAGTTATATTGCTTATCTGTTCATTCGCTATTTAAATATTCTCTCTAACTAATATGACGTTGATCTTAAACGAAACGAAACGAAAACGAAACAGAAAGACCAACAAATGGTTTCCTAATGTGTATATATTGTGCAAAAGATAGAAAAAACAAACAATATATTTGCACGAATAGATTATTGTCATATATAAATAGAAATGTATGTATGGTCGGTCAGTTCATGTGTGGCCTGATCTAGGTAGGAGACGATCTAGATATGACAACGAAATGCAGTGTTAGTGCTAATCTATACTTTTAATATACTGTAATATTTTAATATGATAATTATGTGTTCGAGATCTAATATTAGTTTTAAATACCCCAACAGTTCAAATAAGTGATTTCTAGAGATGTGTAAAGTAACTGGATAGTGAATAATCACTACGTTTAGAACTAATTCCAATTTAAAATTCAAAGCCAAAGTTCTGTTGGAATACTGACCAGCAAGGCCAGCAAGCTTAATCCCCAAATAGTGTTGTGTTTTTACGTTTATTTATCGTCGCTACCGGTTGCCCATATGAGCGACGCCTCCTGAAGATATTAATCATTTTAGATTGTTGGAGGATAGTGCAATGATACAGACAGAGACCTATTCCAGAGTCTCCTCTGGTTCTTTTACGTGCACAGTGTAAAGCAGCTCAATTAAATGGATAGTCGACCAAATAGTACACGCTTGAAATAAAAACCGATGCATATGGCACCAGGTATATGGCACCAAGTCTAAACGTGCATTCAGAGAGAAAGAAAGTACTTCTCATGTTATGAAAAAGATATTGGCAAAAAATGTGAAACATCACAACAGATTGGCATATTAGAAGCGGCGGGGAAACACCATTCCCCATTTATATTGGTGTGATGATCCGCGCACAAACGTGGAGTATGGAAGTGATTGACAAACTAAGCACCATATGGAATATGCATAGGATGCACCCGACTACTATTGAAACTGTCGTTGGTAGGACAGCTTACGACTGTCTGAGGGAGGCTGTTCCAAAGTATGATGGTGTCGGGGGGAAGAATGACTTCTGATAGCAGAGTCCTGGCAAAATGTACTAGGTGGCCTCTAACATGTGCGAGGTGTGAGGTATGTGGTAGGGACATCTACCAGGTGATATACAATATGGTAACATTGGTCTGTGCTCTGCATTCTTGTAGTATATACCTACTGTCAGGAATCTAGATATGAATCAAATAGACCATGGTCGCACACAGAGACTAGTAGGCTTACCCGAGTTATATTACTGGTGCGCGCGGGCCGTTGTCCAATGTTGTTAAAACTTGTGGCCCAAACCATTTGTATGTTCATGCTATGTAAATCTATTGTCTCTTTATGTGTATGACATATTTACTATTGATTTGCAATAAAATATGATTAAACTAAGGTCTATTACTTCTACATAAACACTCTAACCACAGGAACTTGAAATGTTATCCATAAGCCACCAACGGTCTCGTACCTCTATCCTAGGACCCCCCTCTATTATTAAAAAATAGAGGGGGTGTCCTAGGATAGAGGTACGAGACCGTTGGTGGCTTATGGATAACAACTAGAGGGGGTGTCCTAGGATAGAGGTACGAGACTGTTGGTGGCTTATGGATAACATTTCAAGTTCCTGTGCTCTAACCCTACCAGAATCTACAAACAGCTGTTCGTACGGATGACTCTTCTATCGAGAGTGAATTTTCAAAATATGTTAAATATTTCTTTTTGTGTTTGATCCGGTACCTTCATCGGGTACACCAATATTTTCAGTCATTATTATATTTGCAACCTTGTTTTCATTGATATTTATAATTTTGGTCTCATGACATTGTATATTTGTGGAAAATTAGTGTATTGTCATATGTTTGGGTCAGACTAAAACGCAGACGCTTATGCAGACGATATGTAATGTATAGGAAAACGCAGACAACAAACGTATATAGTGATATCGGAAAACACAGACGAAAGCAACATATAGGGAAAACGCAGACCAGTTGAACATAGAGTAAATGTATCTGTTTTACTGCAGACACATTGAATACATAGAAAACGCAGACGAGTTGAATATAGAGTAAACTTGTATTAATGCAGACGCATTGACTATATAGAGAAAATGCAGACAAGTTGAATATATAGTAAAATTGTTTTATTTATCTGTGTTAATGCAGACACATTGAATATATAGTAAAATGGTTTTAATACGCAGACATAAAATGTATCCTTGTGTATGCACTTATTTTACTAATAATGACCTTATTAGTGGAAATTGTTTACATGACAAAACATAATAAGAAATTATGTGTTAGTAATTAGTTAGACACAAACAGTTGAACTGATCAAAGGTCGACATTTAAATATACAAGTAAGGATAATAAGATCCGATCATTAGTATTGTCCTTTAATCATGTTAATCTATCGGATTATTTAAATATCTATTGATATTTGTGAAAACAGCCAGTAATTAATCCCCTTTGATAGTACTCATCACTTCTTACTAACTGTAATATATGAGTAAACTGGTAAGTATAAATAGCAAAAATGAATACTATGTTTTAAAGTGATCGCAGGTTCGAACCCCCGTCTGACCCTAATAACATTAATAGTCTTTCAGATGGGACGTTAAACCGAGGTCTCGTGTCGGTGCTTTACACCGTGCACGTAAGAGAACCAGAGGAGATTCTGGAATGGGTCTCTGTCTGTATCATGCACTATCCTCCAAAATCTAAAATAACTAATCTCTTCAGGAGGTGTCGCTCATATGGGCAACCGGTAGCGACGATAAATAAACGTAAAACACAAACACATATGTTTTAAATTTCTGAAGGTTTATATAATAGACATACATAATCTTGTGAAATATAAGTATTGCTATGTGATACTGTGGAATATAATAATAATTTATATTTGTGTAATTGTGATCTTGTGGAATATAATAATTCATATTTGTGTAATTGTGATCTTGTGGAATATAATAATTTATATTTGTGTAACTGTGATCTTGTGGAATATAATAATTGCTATTTGTGTAACTGTGATCTTGTGGAATATAAAAATTTATAATTGTGTAATTATTGTGATATTGTGGAATATAATAAGTTATATCTGTGCAGCGTTTTAATTGGCGTCCTTACTTGTTAATATCGTTATTTCTGCGATATTCAGAGCGATTTTTTACAATGCCGCTTGTTGTAGGACAGCCAGACAAAGTTCTTGTCAGAACGTCTGAGTAAGGAGTGTTATAGTGTTTTTCCATATTCAGGATATCGCTTACGCCAGTTCTTACAAGAGGAAGTTATATTCGATGTTGTACCCTTCTTTTCGGTAAGTAAAACCAGGGCCGTTGCTGGAGCTATTTTGATGATACGCACGGCCAAAATATGCTTGTTTATCGAGTGAGCATAGCGAGCGAGTACGCTAGGGGGGTCCGAGGCCATGCCCCCCGGAATTTTTTTGAAATGAGGAAGCAATTTCTTGCATTTTGTAACATACAATTGCAGGACTAAAGTTCTTACGACAATCCGAATAAAGGTATAAATTAAGGCTAGATGTATAATATACATGATATATCGCCCTTATCAATTAAACAAGCACGTAAAATAGCACAAACTAAATTTTGAGATGCACAATATTTGCAATGGGCTCAATTATTCCACCACTACACACATCCCGGTGCCTATGTATCCCTACAAGCCCACCCCCGGGGTTTTAATGCATTTTTGGAGTTTTCATTGTTTTCGTTTTCTGAGACCAATGATACGCACCGTACTTGCGTATGCCCAGCGACGGGCCTGAAAACCAAAAATGATAAGTGTATTTATTTAATTATAGAACGTGTGCATATATTCTCTTGTCTTTCCGTAATATCTTGATATAATAATGAAAAATAAAAATAAATTCCCTCAATTTTTAATAAGATTCAACTATTTGTTAACACTATACAACAATCAACTGAACCGACTTCCTGTTTATTCCATATGGCTTTAATCAGTTCATGTATCTTTTTTTTTTTTTAGTTTACGTTTATTTATCGTCGCTACCGGTTGCCCATATGAGCGACGCCTCCTGAAGAGATTAGTTATTTTAGATTTTGGAGGATAGTGCATGATACAGACCCATTCCAGAATCTCCTCTGGTTCTTTTACGTGCACGGTGTAAAGCACCGACACGAGACCTCGGTTTAACGTCCCATCTGAAAGACTGTTAATTTTATTAGGGTCAGACGGGGGATCGAACCTGCGATCCCTGGATTACCAGTCCAGCGTGTTACCACTGGACTACATATCCGTCTGTCAGTTCATGTATCAATAACTCTTACGATTGTGTCCTTAGGCAAGGCATTTAAATTCCACGTTGCCTCTTCTCTCCCTCGTGGCGATGGATTCCATCAGGAATGAGGTCTCGAGAGCGATTTATATAAGTTGAAAGAACTTGTTTCGCAATCGAGCTAAAATAAATTTGTATAAACTAATAACTCTTACATTTTTTCAACCAATCCCAGACCACTATATCAATAACACCGTCTGACCATTACAAAGATCAACATCCGGCAAAAAAAGATGAAAATATATTTTATTTGTCAGCATTACCTTGGAATAGACAACTTCCAATGAGTATTGAGCAAAATGAAAACTTTAAAATTGTGGGTTCATCAGAAAAAAATAACTGACAAGCAAGGTAATGCACAAAAGACAACTCAAAATCTGAATTGTCACTAGTTTTCGCGATGTAAATTGTTCTTTGATTCAAGAATTCAATTCTTGGGTCCATTACTTTGATGCTTTTATGTTCAAGTACCCTAATCAGCTACCATGTCCGTCTGAATGCCAAGAAATCAATTTTATGCATATCACATTCTTTCCGACCTCATATATAATCCGTGGTCCAGTGGTAGAGTGTAGGATTTGGATTCAAACGGTCCCGGGTTCGATATTTGGTCAGGCCACGTATGTAGTGTCATTGAGCTAGGCACCTCACACACATTGCTTAGTAGTTTAACCACTTAGGTCGGCTAAGCTTGCCCAGAAAAACATCTGTCTTGAGCTCCAAATCCCCACTAAAACTTACCTCCATTTATAAAATGAAAATTCAGGACACAAATGGAAACCTGAATGGACAATCCATTCCAAACATGAAGGAGATCACAGTAAGTTCAAATGTTATAGAGAAACTTCTCAATAACCTGAACCCCCATAAGGCTAGTGTTCCGACCAAATTAAGCCAATCATACTTAAAACCCTGTCTTAAAGAACGCTCACCTAGCCTTGAAGTCTTATTCCAAAAATCCCTTAAAGAAGGATCACTGCCATCCCAGTGGAAGTCGGCAAATGTTGCTCCCATCAATTTACAAAAAAGGGGACAAGTAAAACCCCGCCAACTATAGTCCTATTTCAAAGATATGTGTTTTATGCAAGGTTTTAAAACATATAGTGTCCTCTTCGATAGTAAAACACTTCACTAACCACAGTATTCTGTACCATTTGCAGTCAGAGGTCAAACATTAAAGTGGATTAAGAGTTTTGTAGATAATAGACTCCAGTCAATTGTCCTTAATGGTATTAGTTCAGAAGTCATTTCTGTGTCTTCTGGAGTCCCACAGGGATCCGTACTGGGACCCCTGCTATTCCTAGCCTATATATAAACGACCTCCCACGAAACATCAGTTCAAAAGTCTGTATCTTTGCAGATGATACTGCAGTCTATCTATCACATCTGCAAATGCAAAGTTTTCTGTAAAAAGAATAAAAATGACAGCCATTTTCTCTCGATTTGATTTTCAGCCGAGTCTATTGCGATTATTGAAAATAAACTGTTTGCCGAAAAATGTTTATACTGTTAAAATAATATTGCATTTGTTGATTTTATTCGACTTCTTAAAGCAGCATTACATCGTAATAAAGGATGTTTTGTGTAAAATATAAATTCTAATGTAAATCGAAATAGTCGCTCAGAAACGATAAAATTCCAATAAATTTAAACCGTCGTATACGCGAAGTTGTTTATCAACACACGAAATATAAACACGCACAGCGCGCATGCGTGAAACAACAGAGGATGTAGAAAACAACGTATATATTTTGAACATGAAATACTATCTATCTTCCTCTAATTTCGAACCCCTCGCGGGGATATAAAAATGTCCCTAAAGACTTGGCTAACAGAGGTATGAATCAACATATCAAGTAATTTAATTAAAAAAGACAACGTGGGACAAATGGGGTCGATGCATTCGTAATGTAAACAAGTGCGGGCGATGCGTTCCAGTTGTAAACAAGTGCGTGACCGATCGACTCGGAAAGTCCTACTTTCGGTTTCGAGTTTGTTTTATAGTTTCAAATATATTTTATTTCATACGATGTAATGCTGCTTTAAAATTTTGAGCAGATAACCAATCATTAGCAGTTGGATGGCGCATTTCCATATAAGCATGCAAAGTTGTCTACCGGTATACAAAATGTGTTTGCAGATTCTAGTAGGTAATACATTATCAATTAAGACACTGGATGGTGACATCTTGTCATCCTTAGGTAACTCTCAGAATTCAAGATGGCGTCCAAGATGGCTACCAAAGTAATTAGTTTACATATAATGGAGTTGCTGTCTTTATATGTTAACCAAATAGATCATATATCGACTCAAGCACATCCAGGTATAACAAATGGAAATATATTAACTGAATGATCCTTTTTATTATGACACTGTATTACCATAAATGATGACATCAACGTATATTTATTATATATTAGCTGTGTCAAGTAACGCACTTGCCACTTAATTTGAAGGAAACAGACAATTCTACCTTAATACATACAGATTAAATACAGTTTCAAGTAGTAGCAATGATTAATGGTGAGATACTATAATAGCAATGTGTAGATATAATGGTAGATCCGCGTTACTATTATATGAAAGGCACTCTTTAATTGCAATAAATGCATTTATATATAATTATGGAATATAAATAGTTCTCATTTTCTTCCCGTTTAACCCTTTCAACCCCACAGGCCTCTAAATAGGCTTATGAAAAGTGTAGATCCAGATGAGCTGGCTCATAACGAGCCGTCTCATCAGGATCTGCACTTTTTTGCCAGTAATAATTATTACTATTTTTAGATAAAATTACCCATTTTGATAAATGAACTGGTCCAAATGTAATTTTCTTATTAATTTATTGGTCTAAAAATAGCATGCACCAGTCCATGTCAGTTACTTGGGGTTGAAAGGGTTAAGGACAAAAATCCATGACTGGAATGTACTTTGTCCTGTGTAGCTTTGGGCAAGACGGTCACATCTCCCAAGGCTGTACAGCTAAAACGTTCCGTATACAGTCCAACCTCCACAAACGTCACCTCCCATGAGCGACACCCTCTTTATAACGTCATCATTATTCCCACCCGTTGCGTTTAAATACAATTTCACCTCTCACGAACGACACCTCCCAACAACACACAACGACAGTCATTTTCCCACCCAACGATGCAGAAAACCTTCCAAGAACAGACAAAAATGTGGCTCAAAAAAGAAACAGTCTGTACATGTATGTGTCATTGGACGCAAATAATCGCTAATTGTACCTTTCAATTTTCAATAAACAGAAATTATCTTAATCTGTGGCCATATCCGGAGGCCAATAATCTACAGACTGGACCGTAAGTGTGGAAATAATCATTGTTTATGGGTATTCTTTCAATAAACAGCTTGACGTGATTGGTGTATGACTGTCTTAAATACCGCGTATATCTTTTGATCTCTTAAGGTGAAGAAAAAAGGAATTTAGATAGGTGCATACCATATACGGCCATGCCTCGTCTGTCAATAGAGGAGACTGTTTATAAACTTTATATGTTTGTTTAATAATTATCTCATTAAAATGAGTAAAGTATTTTTCATTTTCCCGGGTTTGCTTTATTACAATGCAATGTTTTTATCACATACCGTAATAAGATAATTTAGCATCAGTTTTCGGACACGCGATATCCAAAATACTTACCAAATATCTGAAATTAAATCCGAGCACTCTTGTACTCGATCGGAACTGTGTCTGAGTACCTGAGTATCAAAATTGCCAGTTGTTGCCATCCTTAATTTTATATAATTGAAATGTGTTATTTATCAGACATTAACCCTTTCAACACCACATACCTCTAAATAGGCTTACAAAAAAGTAAGTACTTTGCAAGTAATATTACAATTTTTAGAAAATAATTTACCCATTTTGAGATAAATGAACTGATCCAAATGTAATTTTCTTATTAATTTAATTGGTTTAAGAATATCATGGACCAGTCCATATGAGTTACTTGGTGTTGAATGGGTTAACTTTGATGTATTGAAAAATTTAATTGTTGTACACAATTGTCATCAATTTGCATAATTTGGTGATTTTAACACTGCATCTTCAGATATTCAATCTTAGTTCAATATATCGTATAATGAAAGTAGTACCCCCATTCTGTATACTCTATATTCAAATCAGTATGAGCAATTATATCTGACAAAACTGACTTCCCGCAATTTCCAAACTTCAAAAAGTTGAACCTCCCTAGAACGACAACCTCTCTACAACAACAATATTGTGTGTATCCGGATGGTGTTTGCTCTGGAGAGGTTCAACTGTATATACAATTAGAACTATGTACACCCACTAGCTGTCTACGCCGAGGACAGAGGAGGGGCTGCTACCTGTGCGTGGAGGGCAGCCTTGAAGACCTCAATGTCCGATGTGTCAGTGATGCTTGTTGGCAGCTTGTTCCAGTCATGTATGGTTCACGGGAAGAACTGCTTGTACACTATCATGTTGGTGTACGGTTGGAATAGCCGTTGGGAGCCCCCTTTTTCGCCGATCGTTGGGTCTGACATTATGTGCTTCATCAGGGATATCTACCAGGCTGTTGTTGATTTTGAATAGCATGGTGAGATGTAGTATCTTTCGGCGGTCTTGCAGTTGTTCCCAGTTGTATCCGGAATGATGGATTGAAGAACTCAGATGAGCTGATATCACTACTTAACCCATTCAACACCAAGTAACTGACATGGACTGGTCCATGACATTTTTAGACCAATTAAATTAATAAGAAAATTACATTTGGATCAGTTCATTTATCAAAATGGGTAAATTATTTTCTAAAAATTGTAATATTACTTGCAAAAAGTGCAGATCCTGATGAGACGGCTCGTCATGAGCCGGCTCATCTGGATCTACACTTTTTTGTAAGCCTATTTAGAGGTCTGTGGTGTTGAAAGGGTTAACCAGGTTTCTGTTCCGATGATTATATCAGGAGACACAGTTTCGACCAATATGTCAATATTCTTGCCTTTCTTTCGGATGCTCTAGAAATTTATTGTAACTATGCGAAAGTAGTTCTTGGCTCTTTTGTTGAAAGGCGGAGCAGGTATGGGTGAAGATGGTGATGTATGGCTGCCTATAGAAGACTTGTGGAGTCAAAGTTTGAATCGGTGTGGTGGCTGTAAATGTGACTGGGGGGGGGTGGAGCAAGTGTCGTCTGTATCAGATGAGTATATGCTCCCGACGCTGTCAGCCATGGATATTGGAATGTCGTAAATTATCGTGGAGTGCTTTGGGTTACCACTGTTTGGGTGTGGACAATATCAGGGGTTTGATGTGTTGGCTAGATGGTCAAACTCCTCGGTGGCCATGTCTAAGCATGACTTGTGGGACCACTGGTCACACTTCTTGCAGCCTATTGCACGTTTGCCAAAGTCTTCAACTTCATGGATGCATTTTCCACATCTTGGAGATGGGCCTGGGTGCTAGTGTATGTAGTTTAACCCTTTCAACACCACAGACCTCTAAATAGGCTTACAAAAAGTGTAGATCCAGATGAGCCGGCTCATGACGAGCCGTCTCATCAGGATCTGCACTTTTTGCCAGTGATATGACTATTTTTAGACATAATTACCCATTTTGATAAATGAACTTGTCCAAATGTGATTTTCTGATTCATTTATTGGTTTATGAATATCATGGACCAGTCCATGTGAGTTACTTGGTGTTGAATGGGTTAAACATGTACATACAGCACACACAGTATGCTATTTATTCTAATAATTATTGTTCAATGTCAAATATAAATACACTAGTATTGTAATAACATTACATAATTGGTGCAATATACTACCAACAGTAACATAATTAGTAATAAGTAGTAACATATTTAGTATGTATTTCTTGCAAAATCTCAAATATGGTGACTAGTTTAACCCATTCAACCCCAAGTAACTGACATGGACTGGTGCGTGATATTTTCAGACCAATAAATTAATAAGAAAATTACCATTGGACCAGTTCATTTATCAAAATGGGTAATTTTATCTAAAAATAGTAATAATCATTACTGGCAAAAAAGTGCAGATCCTGATGAGACGGCTCGTCACAAGCCGGCTCATCTGGATCTACACTTTTCATAAGCCTATTTAGAGGCCTGTGGGGTTGAAAGGGTTAAAGTAGCATTACATCGTATGAAATAAAAGATATTTGAAAAATTCAATTTTTACGTATGGGTAGCAATGCAGCTACACTAACATTATACTTTGTATGCTTATGTTCATTTGGTAAACAGTTTTTTTTTGCGATAAAACAAACTCGAAACCGAAAGTACGACTTTCCGAGTCGATCGGTCACGCACTTGTTTACAACCGGAACGTTATCTTTTTTAATTAAATTACTTGATATGTTGATTCATACCTCTGTTAGCTAAGTCTTTTAGGGACATTTCTACATCCCCGTGAGGGGTTCGACATTAGAGGAAGATAGATAGATAGTCTTTTTTCATGTTCAAAATATATACGTTGTTTTCTACATCCTCTGTTGTTTCACACATGCGCGCTGTGCTTGTTTACATTTCGTGTGTTGATAAGCAAATTCGCGTATATGACGGTTTAAATTTTTTTGGAATTTTATCGTTTCTGAGTGACTATTTCGGTTTTTGTAAACACACACATATTAGTATTTATATTTTACCCAACACATCCTTTATTACGATGTAATGCTGCTTTAACTTAAACATAAAATATCAATGCGAGGACATGTATGTCAGACACCAGATACTCAAATAAGACGTGTTATCTACTCTAATGATTAGATAGACCTGTAATGCACCAAAATGTGATCTACTCTAATATTAGATAGACCTGTAATGCACCAAAATATGATCTACTCTAATGATTAGATAGACCTGTAATGCATCAAACATTAGAAATGAAACAATACTGCTATATTGATTAGTCTAGCAAAACATATAATATCGGTTAAAATTATGTGATGACTAATGATATAACATATACAGTCAAACCTGTGCTAAAGGCCACCTCCAAATAAAGATTGCATATGAAAAACCTGTCTCTAAAGACCACCATTTATATCTCCCGCCGAGCCATTTTCAATGCATTTTAACCCTCTATTGAGAGGCCACCTGCCAACAAAGGCCACCTTCGGGAAAGTCAAAAAGTGGCCTTTGTTGGCAGGTGGCTGTATATGAAATAACATATATGTCGTATAATAGATACATTGTAGTCAAATAGATATCAATATTCAACACAATGACTAGATACATATATGTCATGTAACAGATACATTGTAGTCAAATATATATCAATATTCAACACAATGACTAGATACATATATGTCATGTGATAGATACATTGTAGTCAAATAGATATCAATATTCAACACAATGACTAGATACATATATGTCATGTAACAGATACATTGTAGTCAAATAGATATCAATATTCAACACAATGACTAGATACATATATGTCATGTAACAGATACATTGTAGTCAAATAGATATCAATATTCAACACAATGACTAGATACATATATGTCATGTAACAGATACATTGTAGTCAAATAGATATCAATATTCAACACAATGACTAGATACATATATGTCATGTAACAGATACATTGTAGTCAAATAGATATCAATATTCAACACAATGACTAGATACATATATGTCATGTAACAGATACATTGTAGTCAAATAGATATCAATATTCAACACAATGACTAGATACATATATGTCATGTAACAGATACATTGTAGTCAAATAGATATCAATATTCAACACAATGACTAGATGCATCGTATTAGCTCCAAACTTCAACAATAAAACAATACTAGTATCAAAATATAGAATGTCGGCAATAATTATACGATGACTAGTTGCTTAAAATTATGTCAGAAAATAGATGCTTATGTATGTAAGATATAAATCCAGGGATCAGTTTAGAGGGCAATGTGGGCGAAATTGTCGCTCTAGGGACCCTGACGTAGCCCTCTGGGGGCCCCACTTCTCCCTAAAAAAAAAACTATTTTTTTTGGTTTTTAAGATTTTCAAACATTTTGTCTAGTAAGATACACTGGCCCATTATAAAGCACTCATTCTATTCAAATGTTGTATTTAATGGTTGTACTGTGCATTTTAACCCTATTTTGCAGAAGTATATTAAAGAACACCATTTAAGGGAGCGATCACGCGCTTTCTCACTTCTCCCAAAAATTCTGACCTAGAATGAACCTTGATAAATCCTTCAACATAATGACTAGATACACATTTTAAGTTCCAGACATGCGCAATAACTACGGTAGTACTATTTGTTGTTAATTGTGATGTGTGGTCATCATGCCATGGATAGTTACACATCTGCAGATTTGTTTTGTTCGTTGCAGCATATTTCATCTCACTGACATGCACATTAAACAGTGCATGATAATCGTGAGGTGTTGCAACGATATCGCTTACTAGAACATGGCATCTGACTTTCACATGAGTATCGTATAAGTCTTAGGATTTCTTGTGGAGCCATTTGCACATCATCTGGGGTTATGATTGGAAACACCGACTTTATTTCATCGTCTTTCCTCCATCAATCGTCTAATGGGTCCAGATATGGTGGATCTTGTTCCACGCCATAGGCAGGCTTGGAAATGTGCTCGTTTCACATTTCATAGAATGATTCCGTTGTTGGAGGAAGTGACTGCAACTTCGGTGCAGATGCAGGCGATTGTCCAACCTTCATAGCCCAATCTGCAATTTGCACGTCCGGCATGGTACTCTGGCATGGTACTCATAGCAATTACTCGCAAAGGCAGCAGATGGTTCCATCACTTCTTCTAGATCTGCTGATATATCTCCGATAGACTTTCTCGGACAACTGCCAGATTTCAATACTTTGCCGGCTGTACTCTGGCCAATCCCATGACAGCAGGCTACTGTATCACACCCAGGTAATGCGTGAGCAGTGTGTAGATCAGGTATTATATCTCAATTGGTGGCAACAATCGCATTTATGTCAATGACTGCTCGATCTTGTATGGGCGATTCCATAATGACCTTCACATATAGTCCTTGAAACATCCACTGGTAGAGGGCATGCACAAACATGCCAGTGCCACCTAAATACCAATACCATTGGCTGTACAATGCTGTTATCCACGTCTTCGTGCGATGTTCGCATGTCATCACGCCTTATTTTCACAGCTTCTGGCACTTCATCATCTCCAGTTATTACCAGCTTGTGTGTTTCGTTTGTAGCATGAGTTGGGAATGAACTGTTCAACGCGTGTTAGCCACTGGACTTGCACTAAGCTGATTTCATAGAAATATATGTACTCTTATATATTGTAGAGATCTTAATTAACCCAAAGGAATGTGCCGAGGTAAACGTTGGAGATGTGGTGGAAATTTATCACCCGGAGGAAGAATTCAGGTATATACATGTATATTCTTTGATGGAAGTCTTGTTAGCGCAGTGGTAGCGCATTTCTTTCATGTGTAAACTACCTGGAGTTCGCACCCCTGCTGCAGCTATTACGATTGGGCTCATATGAAGATGCCTTTTCTCTCCCCTTCATTGTAATGGATTCCATCAGGAATGAGGTCTCGAGAGGGATTTATATAATGTTTTAAAAACTTGTTTCGGAATCAAGCTAAACTAAATTTGTATAAAGTAATCTATGTTGCAGTTCATAGTGTGAATGTACAAATTACTGTGTGGAGATTTTGTTTTCCGTCTGTGTTAAATTTTGTGAACGGTAATTTCGCTTTATTTACGTTTAAAACACTGTCTTGACGTCATACCTTTGTACTTGCAGTCCATTATTATTAAAATGGCCAGAGTATTATATTAAATCCTATGTGTACATGTACGAAATTATCAATTTCAATTATGAGGATCTTGTTATATACATGTAAGTGTGTGTTTTAAGTAAGATATAATCCTCAAACAGATCCAATATGTAAAATATTGATAATGGCTTCATTTTACATATTGGATCATTTTCGGCTTATATTCTATACATAATCATAATTTAAATGCAAATATTAGCCATCGCAACAGTTTGATTAGGTAGTTGAAGATACAGAATTAATACTGTCTGCTGTCAGATCCAGTAATATTTCAGGTTCCAAATTAATATATCCAAACTTTGAAACATCATTTAAAAAATGTTAGATTGCATAAAATGGTGAAATTAATTTTAGTACTGTAAATTTAAACCATTATGCAGTACAGTATATATATTCTGTAATATCAATTTGTGTTAAGAATAGATTTTGTGGACTTCACATTGTCAGTCCATTGTATTTTTATTGATTTGTTGAGGGAATAATCCTTACAATTTGTAAATTAATGTTTAAAGTATGCATATTTCTATTCGAATTGGTACATAGCGTTAACCCATTCAACACCAAGTAACTCACATGGACTGGTCCATGATATTCATAAACCAATAAATGAATCAGAAAATCACATTTGGACAAGTTCATTTATCAAAATGGGTAATTATGTCTAAAAATAGTCATATCACTGGCAAAAAGTGTAGATCCTGATGAGACGGTTCGTCACGAGCCAGCTCATCTGGATCTACACTTTTTGTAAGCCTATTTAGAGGTCTGTGGTGTTGAAAGGGTTAATGGTAAGACAAACTACGATTTAAAAGAAGTCTTGACGCAATTATAAAACATAACTGTTTAAAACATAAATATAACGTTGTTTCGCAGTGACGTCATGACAATTTAGTGGCGTCATGACAATTTACGCTGCTACGTGGCGCCAAAATGAAAGTAGCAAAATTATTTATTAAAATGAGCACGCTATGGTAATGTGATAAAATGATGTTACACTCATAATATTATGTAAATGTAAGATCCTGTAAAATTATATACAATAAGAAAATAACTCTGGTTTCTTATAAGAAAAAACCGGTACTCTGGCTTCCTCCCAAACAAATGACCACATTTACACTTTCAACCGCGCCAACGAGAGTGATTAATATAAGTACAACGAGAGTGATTAATATAAGTACAACGAGAGTGATTAATATAAGTACAACGAGAGTGATTAATATAAGTACAACGAGAGTGATTAATATAAGTTGTCAAAACTTGCTTCGTAATCGTAAAGTAAATAAAGTTTTAAAAAGATTAAGAAACTAAGGGAAAAAATAACCAGTGGCCTGAATATTTGAAATTCGGTATGTACATGTAGATATACGGGTACTTGATTGAAATATAGAGATAATTGGTTTAAAATTTGTTTTACCCAGCATTCAAAAAGTTAAAGAATTGATTTTTAAGTGTTATGTGTTTGAATCTAGTAATTAATTTATAGCAACCTGACCATATATAAACATGTACATTTTGTAATACAGTCGTCTGCTGCTACAGATACAGTCTCTGCCAGATGACTTCCAACCTAAAGGTAAGCTTCTTCACAAAAATATAGTACCGTAGTTACTTGCCTATAAGACGACCCCCCAACTTTCGTCTTATATCAGTGGTATTTTGCATAGACCTGCATATCGAAGGTTCTAATCTCGTCAGGGATTTGTTCTGATATTGCCGGTTGGTGAGCCGCCAGCTAGTTAAATAATGGTTACCGATTACCTACCAGACTGGCGTCTGGCATACATGCATAGGATTCGGGAAGTACTGATGTTCATAAAAAAGAGGTGTCTCATAAGTCAGAAATGGCTGGCCCTTTAAATAGGGGTGACACTATAATAAACAAACACTTTATAAGATGGGATGAGAAAATGGAAAGCACCCAGATGTAAAGATCAAACAAAATGTACTGTAAACGCACTGTATATTATGTCAAATCATAACAATGCACTGATGCACAACAATAAGTTTGATGATGCGAAAATGCTATTGAGAAGTTCAGTTTACAGATAGAGCTGTGAAAGTCTATGCTTTTGTTATAACATTTCAAGTCCGCCTCCGTGGTCGAGCGGTTAAGGTCGCTGACTTGTATACCACTGTAACCTATCATCACTGATGGTCACGGGTTCAAGCCCCGCTCAGACCGTGTCTCATTTATATGAAAAAATTGGCAGTTTCTTACGGAGGTTGGTGCACTCAAGTACTGGTTAACCGCTGGAGCCTGCCCAGGAAAGGTGTTGTTAGGTAAAACTGTCCGCCGGCGATATAGCACAAAATGGTGCTGATGCAGGCGTAAAACACGAAATATAACATAACATAACAACATTTCAGTTATTTCAAAGGCCATCAATTAGTTGGAACAAAGTGATTTAAAAAACGCGCTTGTAAGACAGAAAGCCACTTTAAGACAATAATCTTGTGATAAAAATGCTGTGTTATATGTGAGTAAGCACGGTACTGACTTTGTTTCATCATGTCGTGTGTGTGTTTGGTATTTATTTATCGTAGCTACCAGTGACCATATGAAACGTCGCTCATATTGGCAACCAGTAGCGACGATAAATATATGCAAACACAAACACTCAGTCCATTGCAGTTGTACAACTTGAATTAATTGTTTGAGAGAATGTAGTTAGCATAGAACAGTCCATTGCAGTTATACAACTTGAATTAATTGTTTGAGAGAATGTAGTTAGAATAGAACAGTCCATTGCCGTTGTACAACTTGAATTAATTGTTTGAGAGAATGTTGTTAGCATAGAACAGTCCATTGCAGTTGTACAACTTGAATTAATTGTTTGAGAGAATGTAGTTAGAATAGAACAGTCAATTGCCGTTGTACAACTTGAATTAATTGTTTGAGAGAATGTAGTTAGCATAGAACAGTCCATTGCAGTTGTACAACTTGAATTAATTGTTTGAGAGAATGTAGTTAGCATAGAACAGTCCATTGCAGTTGTACAACTTGAATTAATTGTTTGAGAGAATGTAGTTAGCATAGAACAGTCCATTGCAGTTGTACAACTTGATTTAAATTTAACCCTTTCCCTCATAGAAGCACCTCTTGATGCCATTACCAATACGACATACATTGACATTGTAGTAGCCAAACCAATGTTCATAATAAAGGCCAGAATCTCATGTAGTCCCAGTAATATATATGGAGGTGGGATAGATATGGCATCTACTTATCGACTGCATGATAGCTAAATGGCTGTCGTTTGTATGGAGATATAATAGTAAATTAACCTAAATCTCTATGAAGGAAAGGGTTAAATAACTATTTCAGACAATGTAGTTAGCATAGAACAGTCCATTGCAATTGTACAACTTGATTTAAATAATTATTTCAGACAATGTAGTTAGCATAGGTCCATTGCAGTTGTACAACTTGATTTAAATAATTATTTCAGACAATGTAGTTAGCATAGATCAGTCCATTACAGTTGTACAACTTGATTTAAATTTAAATAATTATTTCAGACAATGTAGTTAGCATAGAACAGTCCATTGCAGTTGTACAACTTGATTTAAATAATTATTTCAGACAATGTAGTTAGCATAGAACAGTCCATTGCCACTGCGTTTCAGTTGAAGACGTACCAGAACGTTATTTTGAACAAAGTCAACAAAAAGGTATGTACATGTACTGTTCTTTGTAAATGTGTATGGGACTATTTAACGGTTATTACTGTAGATTGCGATATTCACAAGTCATTTTGTCTTGTTCACCTGTACATGACCATCCCAGCAGCAATGTACACGGTATGCTTCAGGTATGCCTCAGGTATGCCTTAGGTATGCTTCAGGTATGCTTCAGGTATGTTTCAGGTATGCTTCATGTATGCCTCAGGTATGCTTCATGTATGCTTCAGGTATGCTTCAGGTATGCTTCACGTATGCTTCACGTATGCTTCAGGTATGTTTCAGGTATGCTTCACGTATGCCTCAGGTATGCTTCATGTATGCCTCAGGTATGCTTCAGGTATGCTTCAGGTATGCTTCAGGTATGTTTCAGGTATGCTTCACGTATGCCTCAGGTATGCTTCACGTATGCCTCAGGTATGCTTCAGGTATGCTTCAGGTATGCTTCAGGTATGTTTCAGGTATGCTTCACGTATGCTTCAGTTATGCTTCAAGTATGCTTCAGGTATGTTTCAGGTATGCTTCATGTATGTTTCAGGTATGTTTCAGGTATGCTTCAGGTATGTTTCAGGTATGTTTCAGGTATGCTTCAGGTATGTTTCTGATATGCTTCAGGTATGCTTCATGTATGTTTCAGGTATGCTTCAGGTATGTTTCAGGTCCACCATGCAGGAACCCATACGACTTCTGGTGATATGTAGTACTTGTTGTAGAGTTTATTCTAAAGTGGAAAAAAGGGCAGTGTGGGTCAGAAAAGTGGCAGGGTTAGTCAGAAAACAGGCAGGGTGCATTTTGGACCGCGAAGGGAACATATGCGGGAGGGGGTATTTGGGGGCTACCCCTAGAAAATGTTGCTAACTTACGGTGATTGACAGCTAATTATGCCTGACCAAAGAGGCAGTAGGGCAGTACATATCCATCGAGTTCTAGTTTATATAGGTCTTCCAACCCGAAGGAACTCACCTGTTTAGGCGTATATATACCGTATATAAAATTGAAATAAAAAATAATTTAGAAAAAAGGCAAATGGGCGGGGTTAAAAATGGGCAGGGTGGGTCGTCCTGTCATTCCATTTCTAGAAATAACCCTATTTTGGCCATACTGTTGCTTTTTGCTGACTGAGATTTCTTTATCATGTGAGTCAATCTTAGTGATGTTTTGTTGAGGTATTACCGATAGAAACGATATTGATGTATCACAGAATCGTATCTACCGGTATCGAAACACACTTTCAAATATTGCTACATATTTAATGATTTTGTCCTCAATTGATTATTTATTGTGCATCTAAAGTCATCCATCAATGTGATGGAACCATTTCTAAGAACTCTTAACTAACATACTGAATTATCCGGACAACTGATACTGTAACAGTTAATTAAAAACATTAAATCTCTGTACTGGATGGTGCCCCCTTTGGACGGTCCCCGTGCGACCAATTTTCCCATGCACCCACAGTCAATGCTTAATATTGTTAATCGTACTAAATTCAATTGTTTTCTTAAGTTTTAAATTCTCTGTGGAGTTCTAGATGCGCGGGGGGGGGGGGGGAGCAGAAAATAGAAGTGTCCGGATAATGGGTCATCTCTTGAATTTTAATTTCCCCTTTTGGAGCCTCACTATTAGCGTTTACCTCCCTTGATATTAGCTGATTTGCATTATTCGACATAAGACATTGCGATATAAGACAAACTGACATATTTATTGATGTGAAAGAAATGACGATGCAGCATAATCTTATAAAGCTACGATTGAAAATCATGATTTTTTGGGTACGGCATAGTGTCGCCAGTCAATGAGTTTTCTAAACGTTGATATATTTTACAATTTGGATCAAAGAATAACGCAAATTCCCAATTCCAATGGTATGGGTCATGTTCCGCAAATAACGGTCAAACAGCCTATGCCTCATATAATAATCGATACTATTATACAGGGCTCATTCTAGAGGGCGACATGGGCGAAGTAGTTGCCCTTGGGAGGGTGACATGGGCGAAGTAGTTGCCCTTGGGAGGGCGACATGGACGAATTAGTTGCCCTTGGGAGGGCGACATGGGCGAAGTAGTTGCCCTTGGGACGCTGACTTCGCCTCCTGTGGGAACCATCTCTGCCTAAAATACATTTTTTTTTTATTACAATTTTCAGACAAAATATTGTCCAGTAAGATATCGTACACTGGCCATTGTAAAGCACATACAAATTTATTTTAGCGCGATTGTGAAGCAAGTTCTTACAACTTATATTAATCACTCTCGAGACCTGATGGAATCCATCGCCACGAATATTGTATTTAATGGTCATATTGTGTATTTTAACCCTATTATGTCGAAATTGATTAAATAATACCATTAGAAAGAACTTGTATTGCAATCGAGCTAAAATAAATTTGTATTGTGACCATTTGTTACTCACAAGCACATTTTAAAAAACTAGTTTAGTCGCCCTGTATAAAAAATCAACGTCGCACTTGTGGAGTTCAAAATAAATAATCGTCAAGTGATTATTGTATGCAACTAAATATACATCCTGTATCTATAATGTTTTGTGAAAATTGCATGTTTCTTGTTGAATGAGTGTTTATTATATTTACTACATTGTTACAGAATGTCACGCTGGACCTGGTTGAAATATTATTTAAGGACCAGTACTACAGTCGGAGTGACATGCATAGATTAAGGACAAACATAGTTAGTATATGAGGTTTTTACTTAGATATGAATTTCAGCCTAATTTTTGTCATTATTTGCCTACCACAATACTGTCTGTCTACCACCCAGGTTGATACGCTATGTTTTCCAGTCAGATATTACGTACCCCCAAACATGCCGAATCCCTGTGCATTGAACCATGGAAGTTCCAATATTTAGGACATTTGTTTGTTTCATTGTTTGATAAAATTATGTTGCACCAAATGAACATTTATAACTATATTATGATAATGAGTTGTGCTAGCCGTTACATCTGATATTGGTAGATTTCATTGTTCATGAGTCAAATATAATCTCATCATTTACTTACCATTCATACTTGCCTATAAGACGATCTCACCAATAAGACGATCTCGCCTATAAGACGATCTCACCAATAAGACAATCTCACCAATAAGACGATCTCGCCTATAAGACGATCTCACCAATAAGACGATCTCACCAATAAGACGATCTCACCAATAAGACGATCTCGCCTATAAGACAATCTCACCAATAAGACGACCTCACCAATAAGACGATCTCACCAATAAGACGATCTCACCAATAAGACGATCTCACCAATAAGACGATCTCACCAATAAGACGATCTCACCAATAAGACAATCTCACCTATAAAATGATCTCACCAATAAGACGATCTCACCAATAAGACGATCTCACCAATAAGACGATCTCAACAATAAGATGATCTCACCTATAAGATGGTCTCACCTATAAGACGATCTCACCAATAAGACGACCACCCAACTTTGGTCCTGAAATCTGTTTGTTTTGGCATGCACTCGCTTATATGATGGATTGATATTGCTTCAATAGCGTAGCCTGATTACAATTGTATATATTTGTAGATTGGTACATGTGTATATCTGAACAAGAAGATAGAATTCAGTGAAATGAGGTATATTTGTGATGTTTTTAACTCTTTGCTCCATGGATACTCGCGCTGTAATGAGTTTCCTGAAAATGTCCAGTGGATGTTCAGCCCATGCAATTTGATTCAAACAGTTTGTCTTTACTGCACTGTGCACAAATTATACAACAAAATATGAACACTTTCCTTTAGCGATTCTACTTGGTCACAGGCTTGAATTGCACGATATTTGGTCAAATAAACTAAAGTTGGGACTTTAAACGTGAATGATGATGTGAACAATAGGAAATTCTTATCTTATATTAAATTGATAGTAAAAAATTACTGACGTCATAAGACGACCAAAATTAAATGACCAAAATTACTGATGTTGTTAATAGAGACATTGTGGTATAGCCTTGGTATATCAACTTTTTTGTTAATTATGTCCGATCAACGCTTGCCCATGCACATGTTTAATATGTATGACCGACACCTTATTGCATGTAAGTTATGCGTAATCTACATGTAACGATACTACTGACCAGAGTGGCCGTTGTTGTGTATTGCAAACCTGGAGACTGGCAAGGGTGGGTCATAGAATATAGCGAACTTCTTTAATGAGGCATCGTAGGTCGTTCTGTAAGTATTAATATCTATAGGAGATTCACTATTAGCCGCACATTGGTCTGGAAATAATGTTGACCAATGGCTTGGACCTGAAATGGTTAAACTATTTATAACATAAATGTGTTGCGGAGATGTGGTAAGATGTTACTGATATAATTATTTTTTAATTTAGTTCAACAAATTTTGATATATTGCGTCAAAATTATGAGACATAATAATTTTTAAAATGCTATTCTACATTTACTATCGTTATGTATGGTTATTTCATATATGGAGCAATGTCATACAGCCCTACTATAGATAACGATATGTTCTCCAGCGATATATGCCGAGGTATTTCGGATAAGGGATAATACTCATTTCAGACCAACATTCTTTAACTCTTTCATCGCCAAATATCGGACAAAACATTTCTCTCATTCGAAATTTCAAACTCTGACAACTAGATCTGCAGCATTTAGGGATCGTATTGAACAATTCATTGTTGCCTGTGCTCGCGTAAGAACGACACAAAAAGGTTTAAAATCAATTTTTTTATAAATTTTTTCACTTCCGCGATCAAGAATAAGTAGTATCAGTAACAAAATTTGTGACGCGATGTCGTAAGATTAGGTATATTATGCAGATACCATGTTATAGTCACCATAAGGCGACACCGACAGTCTGTCTTGTAGTCGTCATACGGCAACACATGTGTCGAAAGAGTTAATGCCCCATGATCTTGATAGATTGAACATTTTTCTTTTCGAAAATATTTAAAACAATTCCAAATAGTAAAACGAAACTCCAGCACATTAACTCTTTGCATGCTGGGATAAATAAAGTCTTTAAATAGTTTTTTGGTACAAGATACTTGTGATTGGTAAGGAAACTGTTGCAACCTGTAAAACTGATGTTCTGTTTATTTCTATATTTTAGGGCTCAAGTGAATGAGTTATGGTGTAGAGGTGAAAAAGTGACATGTGGGGTCATCTCTGAAGATACACGGGTATCACGTTATATTTTATGCTTTCCAATGAAACATAGAAATTTATCGGTGAAATAAAATGTGTTATTCCACTGGTTGAAAACAATGGAATAACACATTTGATTTCTCACTGGTTTGTACATGTGGTACCTAGCCGCTGCATGTGTGGTACCTAGCCATTGCATGTTGAAAAGTTTGACGTGACATCTTTTATGACGTCACTTTTAATCGTCTAAACACAACGTACTAGCGCCATTTGCCATGCTCTTGCATCGTTTTCTATCATAAAATCACTATCGTGAACTTTCAGTGTCAATCTTGATAAGTTTGAAGAACTTATTTAGTTTTCATTCATTGTGACGTTTTGGTGAAAGTCTCCTTTACCGTAAACGATATTTTGCAGATTGTGTACAGATCGTCTACGGCTGTCGTCCAGATATTTATCCAGATGAGTTCGGAAATGTGGGATTTTGACATCAATGGAGACCTGTACTTTGAGAAAGCTGTAAATGGATTTCTCACCGATTTGTATGCGAAATGGAAGGTACGAAGTATAAACTAACCCAGAGCTGTATGTCACAAGTATAGAGTCTTATATTAATATAATTAATAACAAAATTTGCAAGCAAGGTTTTGATTCTGCAACCATTGGTTTAAACTTTATTTGTTGTTCTTCTTTTGTACAAAGAGCATATATGCATGGAAATTGTAAGCACACAGGTTGCAGGAAGATAGCAAAGGATTGGAAAACAAGATAAATACAACCTTATATAAATTCCTCTCCTACATGGAGTATTTATTGCAAGACATAAATCACATATAACATACAACGACCTGCAACCGTTATGACATCAACACCTTTCACTAGGTAACCGCGCCTATTTGATCACAGCTGACGCAATAGTATCATCGTAGTAGGGGGCCCTCTGTGACCGAGTGGTTACGGTCGTTGACTTCAAATCCTTGGCCCCTCACTGCTGAACGTTCGAATCCCATTGGTGGTGTCGAATTCCTTAAAGTGAGGATGCAATCCAGCTTGTGGAAGGTCGGTGGTTCTACTCAGGTGCATGTCCGTGCCTCAATAAGTGCTCAAAGGGGCAGCCAGGGTCTTCCTGTGTGACCTTAAACAAACAAACAAAAAACAAACATGGTACTAGGATGGTATCATAATGAATAAGAGATTCCAGTTACACATTGGTTGTTTCCATCATGTACCGACGGTGATATTGTCTTGGTTGTTTCCATCATGTACCGACGGTGATATTGTCTTGGTTGTTTCCATCATGTACCGACGGTGATATTGTCTTGGTTGTTTCCATCATGTACCGACGGTGATATTGTCTTGGTTGTTTCCATCATGTACCGACGGTGATATTGTCTTGGTTGTTTCCATCATGTACCGACGGTGATATTTTCTTGGTTGTTTCCATCATGTACCGACGGTGATATTGTCTTGGTTGTTTCCATCATGTACCGACGGTGATATTGTCTTGGTTGTTTCCATCATGTACCGACGGTGATATTGTCTTGGTTGTTTCCATCATGTACCGACGGTGATATTTTCTTGGTTGTTTCCATCATGTACCGACGGTGATATTGTCTTGGTTGTTTCCATCATGTACCGACGGTGATATTGTCTTGGTTGTTTCCATCATGTACCGACGGTGATATTGTCTTGGTTGTTTCCATCATGTACCGACGGTGATATTGTCTTGGTTGTTTCCATCATGTACCGACGGTGATATTTTCTTGGTTGTTTCCATCATGTACCGACGGTGATATTGTCTTGGTTGTTTCCATCATGTACCGACGGTGATA
>CM026402.1:41663967-41745308 GCA_014843695.1 Archivesica marissinica | reverse complement strand
TCTTGGTTGTTTCCATCATGTACCGACGGTGATATTGTCTTGGTTGTTTCCATCATGTACCGACGGTGATATTTTCTTGGTTGTTTCCATCATGTACCGACGGTGATATTGTCTTGGTTGTTTCCATCATGTACCGACGGTGATATTGTCTTGGTTGTTTCCATCATGTACCGACGGTGATATTTTCTTGGTTGTTTCCATCATGTACCGACGGTGATATTGTCTTGGTTGTTTCCATCATGTACCGACGGTGATATTTTCTTGGTTGTTTCCATCATGTACCGACGGTGATATTGTCTTGGTTGTTTCCATCATGTACCGACGGTGATATTTTCTTGGTTGTTTCCATCATGTACCGACGGTGATATTTTCTTGGTTGTTTCCATCATGTACCGACGGTGATATTGTCTTGGTTGTTTCCATCATGTACCGACGGTGATATTGTCTTGGTTGTTTCCATCATGTACCGACGGTGATATTGTCTTGGTTGTTTCCATCATGTACCGACGGTGATATTTTCTTGGTTGTTTCCATCATGTACCGACGGTGATATTGTCTTGGTTGTTTCCATCATGTACCGACGGTGATATTGTCTTGGTTGTTTCCATCATGTACCGACGGTGATATTGTCTTGGTTGTTTCCATCATGTACCGACGGTGATATTTTCTTGGTTGTTTCCATCATGTACCGACGGTGATATTGTCTTGGTTGTTTCCATCATGTACCGACGGTGATATTGTCTTGGTTGTTTCCATCATGTACCGACGGTGATATTGTCTTGGTTGTTTCCATCATGTACCGACGGTGATATTTTCTTGGTTGTTTCCATCATGTACCGACGGTGATATTTTTTGGTTGTTTTGTGGGTTATTTTCTTGGTTGTTTCCATCATGTACCGACGGTGATATTGTCTTGGTTGTTTCCATCATGTACCGACGGTGATATTGTCTTGGTTGTTTCCATCATGTACCGACGGTGATATTGTCTTGGTTGTTTCCATCATGTACCGACGGTGATATTGTCTTGGTTGTTTCCATCATGTACCGACGGTGATATTTTCTTGGTTGTTTCCATCATGTACCGACGGTGATATTTTCTTGGTTGTTTCCATCATGTACCGACGGTGATATTGTCTTGGTTGTTTCCATCATGTACCGACGGTGATATTGTCTTGGTTGTTTCCATCATGTACCGACGGTGATATTTTCTTGGTTGTTTCCATCATGTACCGACGGTGATATTGTCTTGGTTAAAAGCTGCATTTTATCATACAATGGCCACTGGGTGATTCTCTTCTCATAATAATATGACAAGAATTATTAATCCACTACCGGGAACATGTGCACTTATTTAGATGTTCATCTTTACGAGATTCTTGTCTAAGCCACATGTTTACTACTTGAAGATATGCAGATACCAAATTAACTGGTATGTAGATACATCTAAGGATATGGTCCGTCTCCGTGGTCGAGTGGTTAAGGTCGCTGACTTGTATATCACTGTAACCTATCATCACTAAGGATAGCTGTTTGTAGCATACCAATATATGGTTGCTGTAACCATAAACGTTACAGCATATATCACATGCATCAGAAAGCACTTGGCTAAATTTCATAGACCATTAGATATAGAGATACCAAACTATCTATGGGGATATACCTAGGTATGACTGTGTTGTAGCTATAATCTTTCAGCAGGATACCTGTGTAAATAATATTAAATGAATGTCACGTTCCTAGTAGCTTTAAGATAAATGTGCAAGCTTCCAGAATGTTTGTATGTTTTTTTAGCCCTTTGAGCATTTCAACTCGTGTGAGCGTCTTCATGGCCCTCTTGTTTTTAAATTGTTATTGGTAAACCTTGTGTTTATATCGTGTTTCAGGAGTACAACTGTCTACATGATGTTACTATGGTTATGTTTCAGGAGTACAACTGTCTACATGATGTTACTATGGTTATGTTTCAGGAGTACAACTGTCTACATGATGTTACTATTGTTGTGTTTCAGGAGTACAACTGTCTACATGATGTTACTATTGTCATGTTTCAGGAGCACAACTGTCTACATGATGTTACTATTGTTGTGTTTCAGGAGTACAACTGTCTACATGATGTTACTATTGTTGTGTTTCAGGAGTACAACTGTCTACATGATGTTACTATGGTTATGTTTCAGGAGTACAACTGTCTACATGATGTTACTATTGTTGTGTTTCAGGAGTACAACTGTCTACATGATGTTACTATTGTTGTGTTTCAGGAGTACAACTGTCTACATGATGTTACTATGGTTATGTTTCAGGAGTACAACTGTCTACATGATGTTATGTTTGTTATGTTTCAGGAGCACAACTGTCTACATGATGTTACAATTGTTATGTTTTCCAGAACTTTCTACGAAGCTCAGTCCAGAGGTTAGTGAATAAAATTGTTCCTAGTTTGGCTAAATAACAAGGCTACTATGAATTAATTGTTTGATTTTAATCCCCACCCCTCTTCATGAGCCATCCCCTCTTCATATGCCATCTCCTCTTCATATGCCATCTCCTCTTCATGTACCAGTCACCTCTTCATGAGCCATCCCCTCTTCATATGCCAGTCCCCTCTTCATGAGCCATCCCCTCTTCATGTGCCACCCCCTCTTCACGTACCATCCCCTCTTCATGTGCCTCTCCTCTTCATATGCCACCCCATCTTCATGTACCATCCCCTCTTCATGTACCATCCCCTCTTCATGAGCCTCCCCTCTTCATGTACCATCCCCTCTTCATGTGCCACCCCCTCTTCACATACCATCCCCTCTTCATGTGCCTCTCCTCTGTATGTGCCATCCCCTCTTCATGTGCCTCCCCTCTTCATGAGCCACCCCTCTTCATGTGCCATCCCCTCTTCATGTGCCAGTCCCCTCTTCATGTGCCATCCCCTCTTCATGTGCCTCCCCTCTTCATGTGCCTCCCCTCTTCATGTGCCATTTCTCTTCATGTGCCTCCCCTCTTCATGTGCCAGTCCCCTCTTCATGTGCCAGTCCCCTCTTCCCCTCTTCATGTGCCTCCCTCTTCATGTGCCACTGCCTCTTCATGTGCCAGTCCCTCTTCATGTGCCAGTCCCCTCTTCATGTGCCAGTCCCCTCTTCCCCTCTTCATGTGCCTCCCCTCTACATGTGCCACTGCCTCTTCATGTGCCTCCCCTCTTCATGTGCCACTGCCTCTTCATCTGCCATCACCTCTCATCCCCTCTTCATGTGCCTCCCCTCTTCATGTGCCTCCCCTCTTCATGTGCCACTGCCTCTTCATGTGCCTCCCCTCTTCATGTGCCTCCCCTCTTCATGTGCCACTGCCTCTTCATGTGCCATCACCTCTTCATCCCCTCTTCATGTGCCAGTCCCCTCTTCATGAGCCATCCCCTCAATTGTATTGAGGAGAAAGAAAAATGACTTAAATATTTCAAGAATGAAGTCGCCCATCATTTTTCCGAGAACAACTTGGTAGAGAACGTTGATGGGAACAATTAATTTGAAGTGGCCTAATGTTGACATTTGTTATGCTTAAAGTCTTAGGCAGTCATAGAAACATAAATATGATTATATGAGACTAATTGGAATTAAGTGATATGTCTCTGTTTGTACTGATGTTTGCTTGGAGTTTACAATGTACAGAATTATACGCACGGAGGCAACTCGATATCAAAGGTCATCCGTTCAAAGAAAAGGTAAACATGGAGACTTTATATCAGTGTGAATTAGTTAGAAGTAATGAAATCTAAAAATATCTCACCTCCATATATTAGGAGGAACGTACTTTAGTCATGCCTTAAATGATATTTTAAGCTCTATGGGGATAAATTTGGAAGAATTTGGCTATTTACTTCATTTCTAAATTTGGTGAATTTTGATTACAAATTATATGATTGCACTGTTTGTTATGGAAGCCAGATTGTGATTCCGGCTGTTTTGGGGTGGAAGAAGACCCGGGTGCTCCTCTCAACATTTATATTCATGCACTGATCGGCATCTCGGTAGAACCAGCTGTTTTGGGTGGAGGACGACACCGGGTGCTCCTCTCAGCATTTATATTCATGCACTGATCGGCATCTCGGTAGAACCAACTGTTTTGTGTGGAGAAAGACATTGGGTGTTCCTCTCAGCATTTATATTCATGCACTGATCAGCATCTCGATAGAACCACCTGTTTGGGGTGGAAGAAGACCCAGGCGCTCCTCTCAACATTTATATTCATGCACTGATCGGCATCTCGATAGAACCACCTGTTTGGGGTGGAAGAAGACCCAGGCGCTCCTCTCAACATTTATATTCATGCACTGATCGGCATCTCGGTAGAACCACCTGTTTGGGGTGGAAGAAGACCCAGGCGCTCCTCTCAACATTTATATTCATGCACTGATCGGCATCTCGATAGAACCACCTGTTTGGGGTGGAAGAAGACCCAGGCGCTCCTCTCAACATTTATATTCATGCACTGATCGGCATCTCGGTGTTTGGGTGGGGTTTTTTTTTGGTCGATAGAACCACCTGTTTGGGGTGGAAGAAGACCCAGGCGCTCCTCTCAACATTTATATTCATGCACTGATCGGCATCTCGGTAGAACCAGCTGTTTTGGGTGGAGGACGACACCGGGTGCTCCTCTCAGCATTTATATTCATGCACTGATCGGCATCTCGGTAGATCCAGCTGTTTTGGGTGGAGGACGACACCGGGTGCTCCTCTCAGCATTTATATTCATGCACTGATCAGCATCTCGGTAGATCCAGCTGTTTTGGGTGGAGGACGACACCGGGTGCTCCTCTCAGCATTTATATTCATGCACTGATCGGCATCTCGATAGAACCACCGACCTGCGGCAAGCCAGTTGGATAGCTTCCTCTCTGAAAGAATTCGTCACACCCAGGCGGGATTCGAATCTACAGCCATGAAGGGCAAGTGATTTAATGTCATCTACCGTAAGCACTCAGCCACAGACGGATCTATAGTCCAGTGGTAACGCACTGGACTCCTAATCCAGGTATCCCAGGTTCGATCCCCCATCTAACCCTAATAAAATTAACAGTCTTTCAGATGGGACGTTAAACCAAGGTCTCGTGTCGGTGCTTTACCAGAGGAGACTCTGGAATGGGTCTCTGTCTGTATCATTGCACTATCCTTCAAAAAATCTAAAATGACTAATTTCTTCAGGAGGCGTCGCTCATATGGGAAACCGATAGCGACGATAAATAAACGTAAAACACGCACTCAGCCACAAGATGTTTTATACAGGATGTATAACATGGATATGGTGATTATGTTCATATATCCTGTAACTTCCTGTTTATACTTGTAGATGAGTTTCCCCAGATTATGCAGGAATGTTTACAACAAGACTACATGGGTAGATTCTATGAAGACTTTTACAGGTATTATGATATGGCTTACGTAGTTCAGACTTTATGTATTTTGATACAGCCTATGTAGATCTGATATCAGTTATTGCGATACAGCTTACGTAGGTCTGATATAAGATATTATGCTAAAGGTTGCGTAGGTCTGACATTTTGTATTGTGAAACAGCCTATGTAGGTCTGATATTAGATAGTGTGATACAGCTTACGTAGGTTTGATATCATATGTTAATATGATGCATTATGAAACCCCCTATACGGTCTGACATTGTACATTATGATACAGCATACGTAGATCAGACATCTGTTATTGTGATACAGCTTACGTAGATTTGATATCATGTATTATGAAATGACCACTTAGATCTGACATCAGATATTATGATAAAGCCTACATAGGTCTGACATCAGATATGATATTATGAAACGAGCCTACGTAAATCTGACATGAGATTATTTGAAACGGCCTACGTATAACGGTACTTGTATTGTAGGATTGTTGTACAGAATGAGAGATATGAGGAGTGGACGGGGACCATCAAACAATTACGGAAGAACTTCAACAAGTACCCTAAACGGGTCCTCAACTATCACACCCGGAAGGGCTATAAGGTTCCAAAAGCCTACAACTCTACAGCAGCTCAAGGAAACTTCCTTGAAACCCTTAATATGACCTTGAATTGTAAGATAAAGCCTGAAATATTTTTTAGTATAAACTTTATTTAATTTGCAATTATTTAACTCGCTTTAACAACTTTATTAATCAGTCCTGTAGGCGCGGATAACAGTCTATATGTGGTCATTTGTGTGGGAGGAACTGGAGAAAACCCACAGTCCGAGGATCAAACCCGGATTGCATTGGTGAGAAGCAAGTGTGCAACCCACAGATGCTAATTGGACAGTCGGAAATGTTGTTGAAATTGTTTAATACTACATATGACTGTATTGCATCGACTTCATATATTTCACTTCCATGCTTTTATTACTTCAGTGGGTGAGGAGACATATCTCTTTATTTTCGGAAACAATTCCTAGTTAAATATTTTCAGTATAATATTATCAGATCCTCTCTCGTCTTCGGCATCAACTCAAGTTTGCAAATATTGCTGTACAGTCCATGCATGCTTTTACCCTTACATGATTGTAAGATGCCACTAAGATGACATGTAGTCATGTGCGATTGTAACGCGTGTCGCATTTCTTACGTCATTACTTAACATCCATGTAAAATTAGCGAGCATCTGCAGATGGGTGCGGCTGTAAATGACGGAGACTTCCACAAGCTGGCGGCTGATATCTTGGTGATATCATTGACCTCTGGCAAGTTACATATTTAACATCAATTAAGCCACCACCTGTGTTAAGCAGCAACTTTCGGTAGTTCCCTTGACTGGCTGCCTAAGACAGGTTTGAACGTAACGGTAGCACAAAATAATTATATAAATAAGAAACTGGGTTAGCCTGTCAGGTATATTTGAAATTGGGCTGTCCGATTAGCGCAGTTGTTAGCACTCTTGCTTCTCACCAATGTAATCCAGGTTCGATCCTCGGACCAGGAAGTATGTGAGATGGTACGATGGTCGCCAGATCGTACAGGTGGATTTTCTCCGGGTACTCCTGTTTCCTCCCACACCAATGACCACATTTACGCTTTCATCCTTTGCAATCATTGTAAAATAAATAAAGTTTAATATTTGAAATTTTCAGTGTTTGAGGGGTATTATTTGGATCGGAACTTTGACCGTACGGGTAAGGTGGCTGTAGTGATCACGCCTGGAGCCGGAGTATTTGAGGTGGACAGAGAGTTGACCAACATAACCAAGCAGAGGACCATAGACTGTGGTATGCAATTATACCAATGAATAAACTTTCTATAACGGTTACACTCGTAATGAGATTCAGAAAGATGAAATGACACTGGAAGCAAGTGTCCCAATGTTTGGGAGAAGCGAGACAGCTCACGATTGCATCTTTAAATTGTGTTATTTAATAAATTTCAACAAAATAGGGTTAAAAGTCGCAATCTGACAATTTTGAATAGGAGTACGTTATAGTTTATACAAATTTATTTTAGCTCGATTGCGAAACAAGTTCTTTCAACTTATATTTAATCACTCTCGAGACCTCATTCCTGATGGAATCCATCGCCACGAGGGAGAGAGAAGAGGCAACGTGGAATTTAAATGCGTTATAATGTACGTTATAATGGGCCAGTGTATCTTACTGGACAATATTTTGTATGAAAATTGTAAACTAAAAAATCAAATTAATTTTTATTTTAGGGAGAAGTGGGGTCCCCAGGGGGTGAAGTCAGGGTCCCTAGGGCGACTAATTCGCCCCAGTCGCCCTCTAGAATGAGCCCTGTATTTCAGAATAATATTAACTGATTAAACATTTATTTTCGCTCAAGAGTGAAACAGATCCTTTCAACTTTGGATGAATCACTCTCACGAAGTTATCTCGGATACAATCCATCGCCACAAGGGAGAGAGATGTGGATTAAATTGTCTTGCATAAGACACTACCACATAGGTTCTGACAGGGCTCAAACCCACAGCTCCTGGGTAACTGATTCTCCCCTCCCACGGGATTCTTTACCACATGATAGACTTTTACATGTTACAGGTGTTGGAAGTGATCTTGTGTGTATGGGAGAACAGCCCCTCCATGCTGCACCTCTGTTTAAGGTACGTATATTTTCAGCATTGACAGATATGGTGGACCAATGAAATACCACATCTCTCTTATGGTGATTCAATGAAGTTATGCCCATGTCTGATGGTGAACCAATGAATTATCATCTCTGTATGATGGTTAACCAATGAATTATCATCTCTGTATGATGGTTAACCAATGAAATACCACCTCTGTATGATGGTTAACCAATGAAATACCACCTCTGTATGATGGTTAACCAATGAAATACCACCTCTGTATGATGGGTAACCAATGAAATACCACCTCTGTATGGTGGTTAACCAATGAAATACCACCTCTGTCTGATGGTAAACCAATGAAATACTGCCTGTCTGATGGTAAACCAATGAGATACCACCTCTCTCTAAGCCAATGAAATACTACCTCTGTCTGATGGTAAACCAATGAAATACTACCTCTGTCTGATGGTAGGCCAATGAAATACTACCTCTGTCTGATGGTAAACCAATGAGATACCACCTTTATCTAAGCCAATGAAAAACTGCCGCTGTCTGCTAATGATTAATTACCACTTGGTGATTAAGAAAAATGAAAGGCACATAGCCGGTACTTGCTTGTTGGCATCATAAGTATTGTATGTTTTTTTCATTTCAGTTTCATAGTAAGAATCCCAAGATGGAACTGGAGATAAGTGATGACTATAATATACCACACTGGATGAATCACAGGTATACATTTAAAATTGTTTAGGTGCGAAAGATCTGGAGTTCGAGCCCCACTGGAGCCGTTACAATTGTACCCTTAGGCAAGTCATTTAAAATTCCACTTCTCTCTCTCTCGTGGAGATGGATTTTATTAGGAATGAGGTCTTGAGAGTGATTAATATAAGGTGTAAGAACTTGTTTCGCAATCGAGCCAAATTAAATTTGTATAAACTAAAATTGAGGCTGTCCGATTAGCGCAGTGGTTAGCGCGCTCTCTTCTCACCAATGCAACCCGGGTTCGATCCTCGGACCGGGAAGAATGTGAAATGGTACGGTGGTCGCCAGATCGGACAGGTGGGTTTTCTCCGGATATACATTTAAACTTTGTTTTACCGTATACACCTATGTTGACAATTATTACACATGAAGATAGGATAGAATGACATACATGACACAATGGAATGTTACAATAAAGGCATATAAGTGACATGCACATGTCGGCATATATAGTAATATTACACCCTAGGTGTTAGCTTACCCTCTGAGCTTTATTATCCACCATGTACGTTTCCATGGAGTGTGGTGATCCATTTTTACTGACAGCGCTATAGGAATTTAATAACATTAAACATCTAATATGTTCACACACATACACCAGCGAATATGAGATGCAGGATAAAACAGCATGACTCCTGTACTGACCCTATATATTTTGGTGCTTGTAGCCTAATCTATGGCCGGGCTGAGCATTCAAATAATATTACTAAAGCACACAAAATAACCACCTTGGTTTATAAAATATTAGCGCTAATTAAGCGTCATGGTTTACTGGCGGCGAGGGCAAATAAGCTATGATTTATCTTTTCTGTTTTCAGTTTCTACACATCCAAAAACCAGATTCAGTTTCACTCCAACAAGACATTTGTGCCCCGAATCAAGGTTCCTCCAGATATAGTGAGTCTTCTAGCAATCTTGTTTATTATGATGGAAGTGAATAATATATTGTAATAATATGCTGTTACACAAAGTGTTAGTCATTAAAGTCTTGTTCATTATGATGGAAGTGAATAATATATTGTAATAATATGCTGTTAGACCAAGTGGTAGTCAGTAAAGTCTTGTTCATTATGATGGAAGTGAATAATATATTGTAATAATATGCTGTTAGACCAAGTGGTAGTCATTAAAGTCTTGTTTATTATGATGGAAGTAAATAATCTATTGTAATAATATGCTGTTACACCAAGCATTATAGTAAATTCAACAGCTGTTCATTACATGGAATTGTGGAAGTCGTGATAGCGCAGTGGATGCGCGTTTGCTTCAGGTGCGAAAGGTCCAGAGTTCGAGCCCTGCTGGAGCGTTACGATTGTGCCCTTAGCCAAGGCATTTAAATTCCACATTGCCTCTTCTCTCTCCCTTGTGGCGATGGATTCCATCAGGAATGAGGTGTCTCGAGAGTGATTAATATAAGTTGAAAGAACTTGTTTCACAATCAAGCTAAAATAAATTTGTATAAACTAATTACATGGAATCATTAAATTTCTTCATGCGTCAGACTCCTGTAAATGAAGTAACAACATTTATAACATAATTTGCGCGTGCTGCAGACGATTAGTATCGCCATAGCAGGATAACTCAAAAAGTTGTAAATAAATTTTGATGAAACTGGGTGGATATATAGAGGGTTTATCCAGTGGGAAGTGATTCGGTTCTGGAGAGAAACCAGTGAAGATATGTGGTCAGGGTTGTCAGTCCAGCGCCAGGGTTGTCAGTTCAGCGCCAGGGTTGTCAGTTCAGTGCCAGGGTTGTCAGTTCAGCGCCACGTTTGCATCACTCAGAGTGCTATTCTCGAGTTTAAAATCTGTGTTTATATGATTTTAGTCTGACAGAAAAAGGCAGAGAGAACCAGTTGCAGAACAAGGTTTGTCTTTATAATTGTGTGTGTGTTGCATGTATTTGTTAGTCGCTACTTGTTACCACTAGAGTGACACTCTCTTGTGAGATTAGACAATGATACAGACTGAGCCCCCGTTCAACATGTGTGTCTTGTTACCACTAGAGTGACACTCTCTTGTGAGATTAGGCAATGATACAGACTGAGCCCCCGTTCAACAGGCGTGTCTTGTTACCATTAGAGTGACACTCTCGTGAGATTAGGCAATGATAGACTGAGCCCCCGTTCAACACGTGTGTCTTGTTCCCACACAATAAATAAACTTAAAACACACACACACACATTGCAATTCATTGGGTTGTGAACGGTGAACACATGGGCTAAATCAACCAATCAGAATAATGACATTGCAGGAAGTTGTAATTATTATAATATTAATCTCTTCATATAAATATCCTTCAGATCCAACAATAATAATTCCCCACGGATATAACTGATATTAGGAAAGAACACCATACAATTATACCACTTAGTTTATACAAATTTATTTTAGCTCGATTGCGAAACAAGTTCTTTCAACTTATATTAATCACTCTCGAGACCTCATTCCTGATGGAATCCATCGCCATGAAGGAGAGAGAAGAGGCAATGTGGAATTTAAATGCCTTGCCTAATGGCACAATCGTAACGGTTCCAGCGGGACTCGAACTCCGGACCTTTCACACCTGAAGCGAACGCTCATCCACTGCGCTATCACGACTTCCACTTTGGAAAAGTGATATCATTAAATTAGCACACTAATAAACTATTCTAGTTGCTCTAGTGTTAAATATGCTAATGTTAATTTCCCATAGATTTAACTGATCATAAAACATAATAATATAATCTCTTCACAGAATTATCCTACAGATCGGACGATGATAATTTCCCCATAGATAGAACTGATCTTATAACATAATAATATAATCTCTTCACAGAATTATCCTACGGATCGGACGATGATAATTTCCCCATAGATAGAACTGATCTTATAACATAATAATATAATCTCTTCACAGAATTATCCTACGGATCGGACGATGATAATTTCCCATTTGTTGACTATGATGAATATGATGCCCAAGTATTCAAGCTTCCAAACAGGAACATGTCGGTGACTGGGTACGTATGATTTACAAATTAATTATGAAGAAATGTTCGTGTTGTTGGCATGACTTCAAGCCTAACTCCTTAGATGACTGGCTTATGTTTCCAACAATGCACTATAGGAAATGTGCATGTCTGTTTTTATAGATATAATCAGTACTAGAGTTCTATTTTTAGAATTATAGGCAGTACTAAAGTTCTATTTTTAGAATTATAACCTGTACTAGAGTTCTATTTTTAGAATTATAAGCAGTACTAAAGTTCTATTTTTAGAATTATAATCAGTACTAGAGTTTTATTTTTAGAATTATAGCCAGTACTATAGTTCTACTTTTAGAATTATAGCCGGTACTAGAGTTCTATATTTAGTGTTATATACATGTAAGTTATTAGTCTTCTAGAAAGTTGTTCTATTTTTAGAGTTACTAACTACTATTTGCCACTAATGGCAATACCAGTTGCTATGTACAGTACAAGTCCCACAGACTTCTCTATTTCCATTTTACCACCAAGGGGCCGATTTATCTCAGAGTGGAAAATCACGGTGGATACATCTTTCTCTCCGCGGTAGAGATGCATTTCACGCGGATCTTTACCACCAAGGGGCCGATTTATCTCAGAGTGGAAAATCACGGTGGATACATCTTTCTCTCCGCGGTAGAGATGCATTTCACGCGGATCTTTACCACCAAGGGGCCGATTTATCTCAGAGTGGAAAATCACGGTGGATACATCTTTCTCTCCGCGGTAGAGATGCATTTCACGCGGATCTTTACCACCAAGGGGCCGATTTATCTCAGAGTGGAAAATCACGGTGGATACATCTTTCTCTCCGCGGTAGAGATGCATTTCACGCGGATCTTTACCACCAAGGGGCCGATTTATCTCAGAGTGGAAAATCACGGTGGATACATCTTTCTCTCCGCGGTAGAGATGCATTTCACGCGGATCTTTACCACCAAGGGGCCGATTTATCTCAGAGTGGAAAATCACGGTGGATACATCTTTCTCTCCGCGGTAGAGATGCATTTCACGCGGATCTTTACCACCAAGGGGCCGATTTATCTCAGAGTGGAAAATCACGGTGGATACATCTTTCTCTCCGCGGTAGAGATGCATTTCACGCGGATCTTTACCACCAAGGGGCCGATTTATCTCAGAGTGGAAAATCACGGTGGATACATCTTTCTCTCCGCGGTAGAGATGCATTTCACGCGGATCTTTACCACCAAGGGGCCGATTTATCTCAGAGTGGAAAATCACGGTGGATACATCTTTCTCTCCGCGGTAGAGATGCATTTCACGCGGATCTTTACCACCAAGGGGCCGATTTATCTCAGAGTGGAAAATCACGGTGGATACATCTTTCTCTCCGCGGTAGAGATGCATTTCACGCGGATCTTTACCACCAAGGGGCCGATTTATCTCAGAGTGGAAAATCACGGTGGATACATCTTTCTCTCCGCGGTAGAGATGCATTTCACGCGGATCTTTACCACCAAGGGGCCGATTTATCTCAGAGTGGAAAATCACGGTGGATACATCTTTCTCTCCGCGGTAGAGATGCATTTCACGCGGATCTTTACCACCAAGGGGCCGATTTATCTCAGAGTGGAAAATCACGGTGGATACATCTTTCTCTCCGCGGTAGAGATGCATTTCACGCGGATCTTTACCACCAAGGGGCCGATTTATCTCAGAGTGGAAAATCACGGTGGATACATCTTTCTCTCCGCGGTAGAGATGCATTTCACGCGGATCTTTACCACCAAGGGGCCGATTTATCTCAGAGTGGAAAATCACGGTGGATACATCTTTCTCTCCGCGGTAGAGATGCATTTCACGCGGATCTTTACCACCAAGGGGCCGATTTATCTCAGAGTGGAAAATCACGGTGGATACATCTTTCTCTCCGCGGTAGAGATGCATTTCACGCGGATCTTTACCACCAAGGGGCCGATTTATCTCAGAGTGGAAAATCACGGTGGATACATCTTTCTCTCCGCGGTAGAGATGCATTTCACGCGGATCTTTACCACCAAGGGGCCGATTTATCTCAGAGTGGAAAATCACGGTGGATACATCTTTCTCTCCGCGGTAGAGATGCATTTCACGCGGATCTTTACCACCAAGGGGCCGATTTATCTCAGAGTGGAAAATCACGGTGGATACATCTTTCTCTCCGCGGTAGAGATGCATTTCACGCGGATCTTTACCACCAAGGGGCCGATTTATCTCAGAGTGGAAAATCACGGTGGATACATCTTTCTCTCCGCGGTAGAGATGCATTTCACGCGGATCTACACCACGGACAACAACTATGAGAATATCCCCTGTTTATAATTGATGAAGTTTGTCCTCTCCCATATGTATCGATGCACCAACATTTTGGGTCAACGGTCGACGGGAAGTTCCGATGTATAAAGGTCACGTGGAAATATCAATTCCACAATCAGGATCAAGACTTTCTAGTGCGTGCCTACTAAATCTTAGCCTGGGTTCCAGTCTGTCGATTTTTCACTTTTTAACTTCCGGCAAAATGACATTATCAGAAACTCAATACGACCCGGGTCCGCCTCCGTGGTCGAGTGGTTAGGGTCGCTGACTTGTATACCACTGTAACCTATCATCACTGATGGTCACAGGTTCGAGCCCCGCTCAGGCCGTGTCTCATTTATATGAAAAAGTTGGCAGTTTCTTACGGAGGTTGGTGCACCCAAGTACTGGTTAACCGCTGGAGCCTGCCCAGGAAAGGTGTTGTTAAGTAAACTGCCCGCCGGCGATATAGCCCGAAATGGTGCTGATGCAGGCACAAAACCAGAAATATAATAATAATAATAATCAATACTACGTTTGCTGTCGGTGAACGGTTCTCCAGACATTGGAGGAAGCTACATACAAGATATGGCCCAATCAATAGTCTCGGTGTTAAAATATACGGTATTTATTTGACTGACCAGGCAAAATATATCGACGCCTGTTCCCAGGCTAACTAAATCTATGTTAGCAGCAGCTATAATTATGTAACTATCTTTTTCCAGATTTGCTAATATGAACAGCAGCAGTGTGAAAGGGAGATCGTACCGAAACGTGACAGGAAGAAAACAGTACCACCAATCATTCCTGGAGGCCAAACTATTCCACATGCCCCGCACCCGCCACATCTCCGACGACGTTTCTCTACTGCCAGTAGAGAAGGTGGAGTGGAAGGCTGAGACGTCGCCAGCATTGTCTATACCATCTACATCTAGTAGCGGAGACGACCTGTCGTCATCCCTCGGTTGTTTTCCAATGTTGGGTAGGCACTTTGTCTATGCCATTGATATCTACTGGGCTCATTCTAGAGGGCGACTTGGGTAAACTAGTCGCTCTAGGGACCCTGACTGCTCCCATTGAGGGCCCCAATTCATCCTTACAATTTCCATCCAAAATTTATCCAGTAACACACTGGGCATTGTAAAGCACTCCTTCTTTTCACATGTTATATTTAATGGTCATAATGTGTATTTTAACGCTGTTTTGTTGAAATTTATTAAATAATACTCACTTCTCCCCCAAACATTTTGACCTTATATGGGTTCTGTATCTAGCTGTGGAGATTACTGTCGTCGTCACATGCTTGTGATGGCATTTGTCTATAACATTGATATATGATTGTTATCATTCCGATCAGTTCTGAACAGTGGCTGCTGGAAAGCTAATACACTGCCTCCTCCTCCTATCTCCCCCCACCCCTTCCAACTCTCCCCCCATCCCCTCCAATAAAGTTATATATTTACTTGTAATTTGTTCATAAAAAGTTTAGATGAAAATGGTAGGTGTCCCCACAACTCTATATCGAAGTTCTTACAATTACAACAGGTGCGGGTCTAAAAATAGATACGGAATTTCCGTGTTTTGTATTAGAAAATTAATTTTGCTACACTGTATGCATTTACTGGCCCCATATATCATCTTTTTATTGAGATTGCCCAAATATAATGGCGTACTCAGACTGGCGAAAACGCTGTATAATAATAATTAAAACATCTTTATCACGCCTTTTTATTCTCGCAACAACACCCACGATAATGTAAACAACAAAAGTGTTAAATATCAGACGAGACTAAGATCGTTTGAATCAACAATTTCGCCGCTTGGTGTTCGGTTTTCAGGGGTAATTTGCAATAGAACTACATGTATGCACAAATGTGTCATAAACTTGTCCAGTGTTTGAAAAGAGGGGTTTATGGTTTATAGAGGTTTTACAATGAATAAAGTAGTAAACAATTCGGGACCGAGAAAACCGTCCGGTTTGGAAGGAATTCCGCTTTAGAGGGGTTCCGGTTTTGAGGGGTTCCACTGTACATTGTATATACAGTCAAACCTGTCAAATCAGTGGTCACCTCTATTAAGCAGCTAACCTGTATTAAGCAGCCAGTTTACATATTCCCAAGGTGTTGTTTTATTATACATTTGACCTCTATTAAGCAGCCACCTGTGCTAAGCAGCCACTTTCTGTGATTCCTTTGGCTGGCTGCTTAACACAGGTTTGACTGTATAACTGTTGTTGTGCAACAGTGAGTGTCACAAGTCCCCATAGTAACTTATGAAAGGAGCAAGTCTAAATTAAACTTCTTCAACCCAAAATTTGACCCTCGCCTTACCACTGAGATAGGCCTATGCCCGGGAATATACAGTACATTAGACAGGTTCTGTACGCACACAAAACATGTATACACGGATGTGTTGGATACATTGTACTAGAGTTTGTTTGACAGCAACATTGGCCTAATACATCTCTCTTCAGTGCTCTAGCTTTTCTTAGCTGTAATGAAATATGCATTGTTACTTCATATTGTAGTTATAATCTGTATTTTTTTTTCAGAGAAAAAAACGGGTGCTGCATATGAGTCTGAGAATGACATGTATATGGGTTTGAGACCCGTTGTTGGCAGTGCTGGCTCACCCGTGGGCCACAGGAAGTTCCTCCATAATTACAAGCGTCACAGGGCCCTGATCAACCCGTTTGCCCCTTCTAGAATGCAGTTCAAGATGACATCTAACAGAAGGCGATGGATCCATGCCTTTCCAACAGGTACTTGTCCAGTCAGGGGCGTAGCATTAGCCTCATATATGTGTAGGCACCTTTCCAACAGGTACTTGTCTCATCACATTCAGGGGCGTAGCATTAGCCTGCTATATGTGTAGGCATCTTTCCAACAGGTACTTGTCCCGTCATGGTCAGGGGCGTAGCATTAGCCTGGTATATGTGTAGGCACAACTACAACATGTACTTGTCTGTCACAGTCAGGGGCGTAGCATTAGCCTGGTATATGTGTAGGCACAACTACAACATGTACTTGTCCATCACAGTCAGGGGCGTAGCATTAGCCTGGTATATGTGTAGGCACAACTACAACATGTACTTGTCCATCACAGTCAGGGGCGTAGCATTAGCCTGGTATATGTGTAGGCACAACTACAGCATGTACTTGTCCCGTTATGGTCAGGGGCGTAGCATTAGCCTGATATATGTGGAGGCACCTTTCCAACAGGTACTTGTCCCGTCATGGGCGTAGCATTAGCCTGATATATGTGCATGTGTGATGCAACAATGGATGATTAGCGCAGTGGTTAGTGCGCTAGCTTCTCACCAATGCAACCCAGGTTCGATCCTTGGACCGGGAAGTATGTGAGATGGTACCGGGTACTCTGGTTTCCTCCCACACGACTGACCACATTTACACTTTCATCCGCGCCAATGAGAGTGATTAATATAAGTTGTTAAAACTTGCTTCGCAATCGTTTAAACTCTTAAACAATGGACGAAGTTGTAAATATACATCCACAATGACCACACACATAATACGTATGATTTCTATATTTAGATCCCCACGGGGCAGCGGTACAGACCCATCATGTGCACACGTATAGCTATAACGACAACAATGACCAGGAAGATGTGGATATATGTGAACTCACGCCAGAGGTCATTGAGGTATATAGCAAATGAAAATGAACAATTTAGTAAAAGAACGATATTATTACTAAATTTGCATGTCTACTAAGGGTGATCTATTTTAATTAGCAGTACGCCCTCCAGAAATAATGTGAATCGGATGTCGCCCTGATATCTATTGTCAGCGAAGCTACGAAAAATAAAGTGACAATTTCACACCGAATTGCCCTCTGACGTGAGCAATGAGTAAATAGTTATAATGCTAATCTTATTTGTTTATAAAACTCCCGACAATAAATAAACTTTGAAGATATTTTTTTTTAAATGGTTTTTTGGGGGTAAATTTTGATGAAAGCAGCTGTGTTCTTAATGTCTAAATTTGGAGAATTTTTATTTCAAATTATAATCTTCAGCCTCAGGGTCCCGTCTGACCCAGGAAGAACAACCAACCTCCCACAAGCTAGCTGGATAGCTTCCTTACCTGAATGAAACTGATATCCCCAGGATGAGCGGCAAGTGATTTGAATTCAATGAATGTAACCACTCGGCCGCGGAGGCCACAACCAGATCACAGTGTTAATAGTATTTGGAATTTTAGTGCTGGAATTCAACAAGTGTAGTTTTGGGTTTTCGAAATTCAGCATTTCAGCATTACTATTTAACAGGCTGCTGAGTTAGCCGTGAAGGCCAGGAAGGAGCAGGGAACCAATAGAAATAGTGATGCACTGTCGGAATCCAGCACGTAAGTTAGCCATGTGTTATGGTTGGGCGATGAGGGGGAGAGAAATAGTGATGCACTGTCAGAATCCAGCACATAAGTTAACCATGTATTATGGTTGGGCGATGAGGGAGAGAGATATAGTAATGCACTGTCAGAATCTAGCACATAAGTTAGCCATGTGTTCATATGTATGGTTAGGCGATGAGGGAGAGAGAAATAGTAATGCACTGTCAGAATCTAGCACGTAAGTTAGCCATGTGTTCATATGTATGGTTGGGCGATGAGGGAGAGAGATATAGTCATGCACTATCGGAATCCAGCACGTAAGTTAGCCATGTGTTCATATGTATGGTTAGGCGATGAGGGAGAGAGAAATAGTGATGCACTGTCAGAATCCAGCACGTAAGTTAGCCATGTGTTCATATGAATGGTTGGGCGATGAGGGAGAGAGAAATAGTGATGCACTGTCAGAATCCAGTGATTCGAACACTTCGCATTTAAAATGTATTTAGACCAGATATACGACTTATCGCGTGAAGGACCATGTACATGTAATTAAACCTAATCTTGGAACGACATAAACAGTAGACTAACTGTCTTGTGAAAAGGAACACCTGAATATCAAAGAAATGCTGTCCAACACTGCAAATTCCCATGCCATTAACTTCAGCTGAATGTCGTTAGTGTGGGAAATTCACACAAACATAGATACAAACAGGGCATATATACGTTCACCAAAGGAAGTGCAATAGTGATGTAAATATTGTACTTTATATGAGAGGAAAATGTTGATTTATTGAAAATATCATTATGTCTTTAATTTGTTTTCTTCAGCTTGGATGACCTTGTGAGTTTGACGGGTGCTTCACCAAATCGCAAAGTGGTGTCACATGACTATGGTATAATATATAACTGAACCATGTAATTTTATTAATAAGGCATCCAAAGTTTTATCGCGAAACTGTTGTATCTGCAAATGAATGAAGTAGTCAATACGCTAGTATTGCTATGAACCCTAAGTACATTCTGGTATTTGATAGAATAGTTCATGTTTGTTTTCAGATGGTTTTTGTGAACTACCATTACTACAAACAAATAAAACAAAGATATCCAGCTAATTGCAGTTTTAGGATATCCAGCTAATTGACAGTTTTAGGATATCCAGCTAATTGACATTTTTAGGATATCCAGCTAATTGACAGTTTTAGGATATCCAGCTAATTGACAGTTTTAGTATATCCAGCTAATTGACAGTTTAGTATATCCAGCTAATTGCAGTTTTAGGATATCCAGCTAATTGACAGTTTTAGGATATCCAGCTAATTGACAGTTTTAGGATATCCAGCTAATTGACAGTTTTAGGATATCCAGCTAATTGACAGTTTTAGTATATCCAGCTAATTGACAGTTTTAGGATATCCAGCTAATTGACAGTTTTAGGATATCCAGCTAATTGACAGTTTTAGTATATCCAGCTAATTGACAGTTTTAGGATATCCAGCTAATTGACAGTTTTAGGATATCCAGCTAATTGACAGTTTTAGGATATCCAACTAATTGACAGTTTTAGGATATCCAGCTAATTGACAGTTTTAGGATATCCAGCTAATTGACAGTTTTAGGATATCCAACTAATTGACAGTTTTAGGATATCCAGCTAATTGACAGTTTTAGGATATCCAACTAATTGACAGTTTTAGGATATCCAACTAATTGACAGTTTTAGGGTATCCAGCTAATTGCAGTTTTAGGATATCCAGCTAATTGACAGTTTTAGGATATCCAGCTAATTGACAGTTTTAGGATATCCAGCTAATTGACAGTTTAGGATATCCAGCTAATTGACAGTTTTAGGATATCCAACTAATTGACAGTTTTAGGATATCCAACTAATTGACAGTTTTAGGGTATCCAGCTAATTGCAGTTTTAGGGTATCCAGCTAATTGACAGTTTTAGGATATCCAGCTAATTGACAGTTTTAGGATATCCAGCTAATTGACAGTTTAGGATATCCAGCTAATTGACAGTTTTAGGATATCCAGCTAATTGACAGTTTTAGGATATCCAGCTAATTGACAGTTTTAGTATATCCAGCTAATTGACAGTTTTAGTATATCCAGCTAATTGACAGTTTTAGTATATCCATATCCAGCTAATTGACAGTTTTAGTATATCCAGCTAATTGACAGTTTTAGGATATCCAGCTAATTGACAGTTTTAGTATATCCAGCTAATTGACAGTTTTAGTATATCCAGCTAATTGACAGTTTTAGGATATCCAGCTAATTGACAGTTTTAGTATATCCAGCTAATTGACAGTTTTAGTATATCCAGCTAATTGACAGTTTTAGTATATCCAGCTAATTGACAGTTTTAGGATATCCAGCTAATTGACAGTTTTAGTATATCCAGCTAATTGACAGTTTTAGTATATCCAGCTAATTGACAGTTTTAGTATATCCAGCTAATTGACAGTTTTAGTATATCCAGCTAATTGACAGTTTTAGGATATCCAGCTAATTGACAGTTTTAGTATATCCAGCTAATTGACAGTTTTAGGATATCCAGCTAATTGACAGTTTTAGGATATCCAGCTAATTGACAGTTTTAGGATATCCAGCTAATTGACAGTTTTAGAATATGTGAGTTGGTATCATCATGTTCAGGTATCCACCTGGCTTGCATACGATTAGTGGAAGTGATAGCGCATTGGTAGGGCATTCGCTTCAGGTGCAATAGGCTCTAAGTTCGCGCCCAGCTGTAGCCATTACGATTGTGCCCTTAGTGAAAGCATTGGCTGTCCGATTAGTGCAGTGGTTAGTGCGCTCGCTTCTCTCTAATGCAAACCGGGTTAGATCCTCAGATCGGGAAGTATGTAAAATGGCTGTGCTGTGGTCGCCAGATCGGACAGGTGGGTTTTCTCCGGATTTACCGGTTTCCTTCCACACGAATGGCCACATTTACGCTTTCATCAGCGCCAACGAGAATGATTAATATAAGTTGTAAAAACTTGCTTCGCAATCGTTGTAAAATAAATAAAGTTTAAACAGTCAAGGCATTTAAATTAGCACAGTGGTTAGTGCGCTCGCTTCTCACCAATGCAACCCAGGTTCGATCCTCGGATCGGGAAGTATGTAAGATGGTACTGTGGTCGCCAGATCGGACAGGTGGGTTTTCTCCGGGTACGCCGGTTTCGTCCCACACGAATGACCACATTTACACTTTCATCCGCACCAACGAGAGTGATTAATATAAGTCGTTAAAGCTTGCGTCGCAATCATTATAAAATAAATAAAGTTTAAACTTCACAATCATTGTAAAATAAATAAAGTTTAAACAGTCCAGGCATTTAAAGTCCACATTGCCTCTTCTCCCTCCCTCATGACGACAGTTTCCATCAGGAATGAGAGATTAAACTAACGTTGTAAAAACTTGTTTCGCAATCCAGCTAAAATAACTTTGTATTAACTATACAATTAATGAATCTACTGGGGATTCAGCACCTGAAATGATGCCCTGGCATCTTTCTCCACCTGATAAGTCACTATATGACTGTAGCTGTTGGTGAAATTGTAAGTTTAATGGCAAACACAACTCATACTCTCTAAGGGCATCACAATTTCATATTCTGTATTCCTTGTTCCGTTTTCTATTATTTTTATTTTTTCTAATGTTGAACTTGCATTTTAAGTGATTTGAATCTTCTATTATATCAAAATGAAGTACCTCGGTGTGGGGAAATTAGAAATGTTAATCTTATATTAATAGTTTCAAAATTGTTAACATCACCAAGAAAACAAATTACCACATGCATTTTAATATGCAAATTGTTGACTCAGTACATTGACATTACCTATTCTTTCTATATAAAACAACGTGAATCTGTCAAGTCGAATGTAGTTCGATCCCCCGTCTGACCCTAATAAGATTAACAGTCTTTTAGATGGGACTTTAAACCAAGGTCTCATGTCGGTGCTGTACACCGTGCACATAAAAGAACCAGAGGAGACTCTGGAATGGGTCTCTGTCTGTATCGTTGCAATATCCTCCAAAAATCTAAAACGGGCGCTCATATGGGCAACCAGTAGCGACGATAAATAAATGTAAAACACACAAAGTCGAATGTTGCATTGGAAATTCATCGTTATTGTTGCATTGATTAGTTTACACAAACTTGGTTTCGCTCGATTGCGAAATGAGTTTGACAACATTAGTTTAATCGCTCTCGATACCTGATTGAATCCATCGCCACGAGCGAGAGAGAAGAGGCAATATGAAATTCATAGTGCACAATTGTACATATTGTCATGTTCTAGGATACACATACTCTATACACTTCCTATATGTAACCTTATATATATATAAATTGTATGTTTGTTTTCACTGGAAATGTTTGTTCTTCCTTGGAATATGTTTGCAGTATAATGAATTAAAAAGCAATTTTTAAAACTTATGAATTACTCGTTTCTAGGTCGAGTATCAATTCACTGGGGCCAGAGGGAATATAAACAGCAGAGATCCTTCATGTGGGGCCCAACAGGGGAGCAGGAGTGGTCCCCAGAGCTAACTACAGGTGAGGAGGAAATTATTTTTGACAGATGTAATATTTGATGTTTCAATTTATTCTATAATATTAATGTTATCTTGTGTTATTTTACCCCCCCCCCCCCATTCCCAACAAATTTTGCAAACAGGTATATTTGTGTTCTGGATGTGTATCAGGGTTTAGAAAGTTTGTTGTCATTAATTAGAGATATTGTTGATTTGTCTATTACCTCCCTTGACAGATAAAGTCTGATTTATCCCAAAATGTATATTGGTCCTTTTAATTGGAAGCCTTTGTGTTTACTGTTGTTTTCTAAGATGTTGCGGTAGGATAAGTGTAATTTTGTGAAAAGTATCCATTGAATATGCTGTAGGATATCTGTTGAGATTTAATAATTTAATAATTATAAGATGAGAAAATGGATTAAAATTGATAGCATGTGGTGCAAAAAACCGATTAAAACAGAGGAAGCCAATTAAGAGGACCAATCTATTTTTAGCAATATTCAGGGGCAGTAACTGATTAATGCTTCTTGTTGTTGGCCAAAATTGTCATTCTTGAACCATTTCTGAAATATGTGCAGATGTTAATGATTTGATTTATCGGCAATTATAAATTTATTGTGCCACTGTCGTGAACTTGTCTCAGTTGGCCACTGTCGTGAACGTGTCTCAGTTGTTAACAATGATGAGAGCATGATATGTGTGCTTTGCCGATTCACCATGACACAAAAAACTTTTTTTGCACTATGGTCATATAGTAAGTAATGTTTACTAAACATTTAGTAAACATTACTTATTATATGACCATAGGCCAAACAAAAATTGTGTCTTGTGCCTGTGCCATGACACAGTTGCTAACTTGGAAATGAATTTATAATTGGAACGATTTTTCATGGATTTGTGGCCCTTTACCTATCCAACATATGTTAAGCAATCTGTAGATCCAGAGCTTACGGAACGTTGTTACAAGCTCTGCACTGTGAGCCTGATTGGCTATATAGTTTATTTTATATGGTTACTCATTATAACACATAGTTGTAAACCTGGGTGCAGTGTTTGTTTTACTAATTATAAACATGTATATAGAATTTAACAGTGAACAATAAAACATATATATAGAATTTAACAGTGAACAATAAAACATATATATAGAATTTAACAGGGAATTATAAACAAATATATAGAATTTAACAGAGAATTATAAACAAATATATAGAATTTAACAGAGAATCATATATACAAAGTTCATTCTGGTCATACAGTTATTAATCGAAAATATTTTTTATCAATAAATTTAGAAAATAATCTATGGCTGTGAAATTTGGGATATTATTCTTGCCCCTCTAAATTTGCATTTCTGATTTTGTGTGTAACAATTGTATATATTGTATATATATATATATATGTTGTGTTGCATTAAAATTCAATTACCTGTTGGTAGGATAGATTACGGTACCAATAAATTGAGGGCATTAAATGATGTAGTAAAACATGGCTGTGAATTTGGAAAGTTATTCTCATTTCCGATCCCTCTAAAAATGAAGTTCTAATTGTGTGTGCAATAATTGTATAATGGTAGAGCAATATCTAAGTTGCATTACTATTGAATTAGATAGGATAGGTTAATGTACTGTCAGAATAATAATAAGCGTTTAGCAGAGACCCAGTAACTTCACCAAAGAATAGTTGACATCCTCGGTGTACACATGGGTACAGTCTAATGGTTAACAGCTGTATGAATCCGAGCATCTACTTCATTCAAATATATATATATATGCATGTACAAAATGGGATTTGGGATTTGTTGGTAAATATTTTACCTTATTAGCACTTGAGTCTTGTGTTTGTCCAATTTTCGTTAAACACATAAATTGATAAAGTCAGCTGTGTGTTGTTTGAATTTGTATTAATACAATCGGAATCGATTTCCATCAGGTTTTATTCTTGTCTGACATCTAACATGTTAACACAAGCTATGTGCACTTATAGCTGTCAACACTTATTAAATTTGTATTGGACTGGTAACCCAGGGATCACAGGTTCGATTCCTCCGTCTGACCCTAATAAAATTAACAGTCTTTCAGCTGGGACTTTAAACCGAGGTCTCATGTCGGTGCTTTACATCTTGCACGTAAAAGAACCAGATGAGACTCTGGAATGGGTCTCTGTCTGTATCATTGCACTATCCTCCAAAAATCTAAAATGACTAATCTCTTCAGGAGGCATAGCTCATATGGGCAACCGGTAGCGACGATAAATAAACGTAAAACACACAAATTGGCATATAATGTTATGCTAGAATAGCCCATATTCAAAAATAGGGAGTCAATTATAGAATTATTTCTAAAATGTACAGTTTTATATACTTTCTGGCAGTAAGAAAGAAGATATTAGCGTTTAAGGAAATGCGTACATTGTATTTTGATAACCATGACTGTATTGATACCATAAGGTGTTGGGACATAGGAATTATTGGTAATATTTCTAGATTAGTAGGAGGCTTAATTGATAACTGGGTCCGCCTCCGTGGTCGAGTGGTTAAGGTCACTGACTTGTATACCACTGTAACCTATCATCACTGATGGTCACGGGTTCGAGCCCCGCTCAGACCGTGTCTCATTTATATGAAAAAGTTAGCAGTTTCTTACGGAGGTTGGTGCACCCAAGTACTGGTTAACCGCTGGAGCCTGCCCAGGAAAGGTAAACTGCCCGCTGGCGAAATAGCCCAAAATGGTGCTGATGCAGGCATAAAACCCGAAATATAAATATAACATATAATTGATAACTATTGCAGTAGTATAGGAGGGGAATCTTGCATCTGTTATCATTTGTCTGTGTTCAATTTCCTTCAATCTACATCTCAAGCTTGTATTTAGGATTGGAGCAACTAGTTACTAGTTGATCAAATTATACCTAATTTAAAGATGGATACAATAATGGCCATCATTTTGAGAAAATTAAATCATTTTTAAATTCGAGATATTCGCCTTTCTGACACAATGTCATGTCAAACATGCTTATTTAGTGGTCTTATACCACACATGTCACTATCACAATATCATAATGCTTACAAATCACAAAATGTCCAATTGTATGTATTTCTTCTCTAAAATCAGTTGCGTTTTCTACATGAAATAAGCTTTTTGCCTTGGAATTTCTCTGTGGGTTTATCTGCTCCTTATGCTCCCTTGCAACCTATGTGGAAAGGATTACGTTACTCAATACTTTTAATATGGCCTCTATAATATGCATACTATTGCAGCCATTTTGTAGCTGTCACAATAACGTCATTGTGTGCCATTATCAGGTTATGGTGGCTATTTTGTAGCTGTCACAATAACGTCATTGTGTTCCATCATCAGGTTATTGCAGCCATTTTGTAGCTGTCACAATAACGTCATTGTGTGCCATTATCAGGTTATGGCAGCCATTTTGTAGCTGTCACAATAATGTCATTGTGTTCCATCATCAGGTTATGGCAGCCATTTTGTAGCTGTCACAATAACGTCATTGTATGCCATCATCAGGTTATGGCGGCCATCTTGTAGCTGTCACAATAGCGTCATTGTATGCCATCATCAGGTTATGGCGGCCATCTTGTAGCTGTCACAATAACGTCATTGTATGCCATCATCAGGTTATGGTGGCCATCTTGTAGCTGTCACAATAACGTCAGTGTGTGCCATCATCAAGTTATGGTGGCCATCTTGTAGCTGTCACAATAACGTCATTGTATGCCATCATCAGGTTATGGTGGCCATCTTGTAGCTGTCACAATAACGTCATTGTATGCCATCATCAGGTTATGGTGGCCATCTTGTAGCTGTCACAATAACGTCATTGTATGCCATCATCAGGTTATGGCGGCCATCTTGTAGCTGTCACAATAACGTCATTGTATGCCATCATCAGGTTATGGTGGCCATCTTATAGCTGTCACAATAACGTCAGTGTGTGCCATCATCAGGTTATGGTGGCCATCTTGTAGCTGTCACAATAACCTCATTGTATGCCATCATCAGGTTATGGCGGCCATCTTGTAGCTGTCACAATAACGTCATTGTATGCCATCATCAGGTTATGGCAGCCATTTTGTAGCTGTCACAATAACGTCATTGTATGCCATCATCAGGTTATGGCGGCCATCTTGTAGCTGTCACAATAACGTCATTGTATGCCATCATCAGGTTATGGCAGCCATCTTGTAGCTGTCACAATAATGTCATTGTATGCCATCATCAGGTTATGGCAGCCATCTTGTAGCTGTCACAATAACGTCATTGTATGCCATCATCAGGTTATGGCAGCCATCTTGTAGCTGTCACAATAACGTCATTGTATGCCATCATCAGGTTATGGCGGCCATCTTGTAGCTGTCACAATAACGTCATTGTATGCCATCATCAGGTTATGGCGGCCATCTTGTAGCTGTCACAATAACGTCATTGTATGCCATCATCAGGTTATGGCAGCCATCTTGTAGCTGTCACAATAACGTCATTGTATGCCATCATCAGGTTATGGCAGCCATCTTGTAGCTGTCACAATAACGTCATTGTATGCCATCATCAGGTTATGGTGGCCATCTTGTAGCTGTCACAATAACGTCATTGTATGCCATCATCAGGTTATGGTGGCCATCTTGTAGCTGTCACAATAACGTCATTTTATGCCATCATCAGGTTATGGCGGCCATCTTGTAGCTGTCATGACAGCCATTATGGAAATCTATTTTCTCCTTATGTACATGAACATTTGTCTCAAAACCTTTTCTATGGCATTTTGATGACAAGTTGCTAATATATTCTGCCTGTCGATCTGTGCACGCTCCCTCATACCTACCCATGATGGGGCGGGCAGAACACCACCCATTAAATACATTATGTAACACCTTCACCCATCTGTCCTGTGCACTCTCACCCCTCCACACCCGTGGTCGAGGGTACAACACCCATCAAATAGATGCTCTAACCCCTTCCCAATATGTCCTTGGTAATCTTATCCTGTTAACGCTGGGGTGAAACATTCCGAGGGGGATGGGGTATCATGTTCTTCTTGTTATTATTAGTCATATATGTTGTTCATGTTTTATGTAAAATGCTCTTATTTAGTGACAGAGAAAGAATAATTTTAGGTGATGGTTGCTGTTTATTCCAATGGAGAAATATTATTTCTATGTCAGGGTTATTGTGTACATGTATATATCATATTCCCAATGGAGAAATATTATTTCTATGTCAGGGTTATTGTGTATATAGCATACCCCCAATGGAGAAATATTATCTTTAGATTCATTTACAGCGTTCTCATCACACGGAAGATTGCGGTGTTTCCCAACGGAGAAACATTAAATTCTAACCAGTTTTGGATTTCCAGGACAGGATTGGAGACCGCTGGATGATGTGGAAACAAATCGTGCAGAATCTCGACTTATAAAACCAATACTTACGGCTGATATAGAAAATACCCAAAACTTTTGTGCCGGCATAAGTAAGCATGAGTCTGACCAGTAGAAAGTGCGCAACTAACGTTACCGCATGCTGTTTCTGTTAATTTCCTGCATGACGTGTCTTGGGTAACAGATACAACTTTCAGCTTCCTTATATACACATGAAACAACTGATGTGTCATACTGATATTTCACGTGTAAAAGTTTAGACTTCGTTTTATCGTATATGTACGAAAGGTTAAATAAAACCCGCAACATCTGTGACAGTGATCAGTTCACATAGATAATGCATTCATGTGCAGATTTCACAGTGGGCTACTACATACCATATATACCCAGTCACAAGTCGCTCGCTTCTCACCAATGCAACCCGGGTTCGATCCTCGCCAGATCGGACAGGTGGGTTTTCTCCGGGTACTCCGGTTTCCTCCCACACGAATGACCACATATACGCTTTCAACCGTGCCAACGAGAGTGATTAATATAAGTTGTTAGAACTTGCTTCGCAAAAGTTAAAACAAGTCGACCTTTTTTCTTCTAAAAAATGCTTTAAAATTGTCCATCGTCTTATTACTGAGTGATACTAAAAGATTTTTGGTTAAAATAATTTTTATTTTTGTATTGAACAAGTAACCTACTTTGACCTTTTATCGTGTTTTGTGGATTATTTCTGCCTATAGGGACTTTAAAGAACACTAATTATATGAAAATGTTACATAGACTTATGCCAGTGAGTGTACCGGTATGTAAGTTGTATGTTTTCTATCTCTCAAAGTAAGCACCTCGACTTTGAGCGAGGTCGACTTATGGGCGAGTATATGAGGGAGCTCAGTATTGGGAGCAAATCCTTCGATCCTCGTACCGGGAAGTATGTGACATGGTACGGTTGTCGCCCGATCGGGCATGTGGCTTTAATCAGGTTACTCCGGTTTCCTCACATATGACTGACCACATATATGCTTTCCTCCGTGCCAATGAGAATGATTAATATAACAAATAGCCTACCGTCATTTGCTATGTATAACGCGCACTTTTATTACTGAAATCCTCGAGGAATTTGTCTAGTGCGCATTATACACGGGTACAGCCGTCACAACATTTTTTTCCAGGCAAAATTTCGACCCACATCGTCCCCACCACTTTTCAATAAGTAGATACATTTGGCAAACGTTATAAAATAACTGTTCTAACAATGTACCGATGATACATATATATAATGGCATTGATTTAGACCAACTATGAACTTAGATAGCATTTATTTGCTTTGAATACTTATTAGTGGCAATTTCAAAATGGGATACTTCTTGTATTTAACCCTAAACCTGTCAATCACAACTATAGTCGTTTTTAGTTTATACAAATTTATTTTAGCTCGATTGCGAAACAAGTTCTTTCAACTTATATTAATCACTCTCGAGACCTCATTCCTGATGGAATCCATCGCCATGAAGGAGAGAGAAGAGGCAGTGTGGAATTTAAATGCCTTGCCTAAGGGCACAATCGTAACGGCTCCAGCGGGGCTCAAACTCCGGACCTTTCGCACCTGAAGCATAGAAACAGCATAGAGCCAGATCGGGATAGTGGAACTAAAACTCTTGTCTGAGTAGCAAATAACATAGATCCGGCTACGGCTGATCTGGATCTACGTTTACACATTCCGTCCAATTTATTCGGCAGGCTGCATTTCCTACAGCAGTGTTAAGGAGCTATCTCAGTATAAGGAGGGAAGTTGAAAGTTGTATCTCTAGGTATTGTATACCTGCTAATCTGTTGTAAGCTAATTAGTTTTCATCTAAACTTGGTTTTTGTGATTTATTTACCATTCCTACCACCCTTTGCAGTATGTATTCATTGCCATATACAGGGCAGGAGCTAGGGAGCAACATGGGAGAAGTAGTCTCCCTGAACTACCTCACTTCTCCCTTAGGGAGAAATTTCTTCACATAAAAAACCCCTTGGATTAGTGGATAGTTTCTCCCTTGTATATCTTAACCCTTTCAACACCACAGACCTCTAAATAGGCATTAAAAAGTGTAGATCCAGATGAGCTACGAGCCGTCTCATCAGGTTCTACACTTTTTGCCAGTCATATTACTATTTTTAGACAAAATTACCCATTTTGATAAATGAACTTGTCCAAATGTAATTTTCTGATTAATAGATTGGTCTAACAATATCATGGACCAGTCCATGTCAGTTACTTGGTGTTGAATGGGGTTAAGCTTCTCCCTATTTTGAAAGATCTAGCTTATGCCCTGATATATATATTATAATTTCAGCACAATTGCTTATTTTATGTATGTTTATTTATTTTGCACTTTATTGTAAGTCACATTTTGTGTGCTTGTGTGTAGTATGTAATATTTGTGCTTTCAGTTTCTGTATATAGTGTTCCGGTATAGTATTTGCAAATATTTAAATTTTTGTTTTTTTGTTTGTCTTCATTTTAATTCAACCAACTTTTGGAATCTTTAACTCATTAGTTTAAACATATTTTATTTTCCCAATCTACGATGCATACATTACACATATCAAAATATAGAAAAAGGATTAGAATGAAAGACAGAGTCTTATATAATTCTTCTCTCCTTATGAAAAAGGTCTAAAATTCAGAAATTCAGAATTAATATTAATAGGGTACAGTGTTATTTAGATTATTTATTCCATTTTCATGGTTAAGCGTTATTTAACCCATTCATTCTGGATATATTTAAAGGCTTTTGCAAACAACATAGATCCAGATCAGCCGCAGCGTGACGCTGTGTGCTGATCAGGGTCTATGTTGTTTGCTACATAGCCAAGTGTCTTAGCAAGATCATCTGAATAGCAAACAGCATAGAGCCTGATCAGACGGAATGTTCTGTGGCAGTTGATCTGGCTCTATATTCTTTGCAAATACTGTTTGAACGGTATCCAGAATGAAATGGGTTAAGAATGTGCAAAATTGATCAATTTTAAAGCGACACTATGGTATGGAATAAAACTATTAAAAAATTTGAAATTTGAAAGTAGGCCTACCAAGCTACTACACATTCTTTTGATTGAATTGAATTATTTTCAGTCAGTGCACAATGTGTTTTTTTTTTAAATGTATCAAAATAAAAGTGCACCTTTCCTGAATCGGTTCGCCATGCACTCGGGGCTCATTCTAGGTCAGAATTTTTGGGAGAAGTGAGAAAGCACGTGATTGGATCCTTACAAATGCAAATGGCGTTATTTAATAAATGTCTGCAAATTATGGTTAAATTACACAGTATGACCATTAAATACATCAGTTGATTAGAAGGAGTGCTTTATAATGGGCCAGTGTATCTTACTGGACAAAATCTTGTATGAACATTGTAAAAAAACACTTTTTTTTAGGGAGAAGTGGGGCCCCTAGGGCGACTATTTCGCCAACGTCACTGTCTAGAATGAGCCCTGCTCACTGCATATAATTGTAGCGCATCGCTCTTAATCAGCAATCAGAACAAACATTTAAGATTCGTTGTTGCGTCACACATGTGCATTAAGAATTGTTTAATTACGTTTGTTGATGAACAATTCGTGTATGCGACGGTGCTAATATTTATTGGAATTTTGTTCATATTTGAACCTTTTTAAACACACAGTCAATGGAAATTATAGTCTTTAAATATCTTGTACTGTTTACCATAAAACATCCATTATTCTGATACAGTGTCGCTTTAACAAATCTGTGTGAAATAAGCTGCTGCCAATTGTGAAATATTTTGTATTGAGTGTGATTGACAAATTAGATTGTGTGTTCGAATTTATGAAGGTCTGTCCGAAAATGAATTTTTAAAACTTTGGGCCAAACAGGAAAGTTTACCTCTCAGAGTAGAGAGTTTGGCCAACAAGTGATTTCTGGAGTCACAATATGACTGCTGTACTGACCAATGAGATCCATGAATGTACAGCAGCCAATCACACCAGACAACTGAGAAAGCAATCCGTTGACCAGCGCTGAAAAAAAAAGTTTTCGGTCTTGTAATAGGACCCTGGATGCCTATCCTCCCAGCACCTTGCGTGTACTAGTTTGGATCCTTAGGTGGTCTTCTATCTGATCAACTTCCCTATGTCCCCCGGTAATGTGGATAATCGCTCAGCTATCCCGCGAAGAAACCATCTACCAGTGGATGTAGCTTCTTGTATCATCGACGATGCCAGTGTCAATGCCGTCTAATGTCTCCCCTATTTGCCCTGATCGTTGTGTTATGTCGAATATTGTAATGCTCTTCAGAAGGAGAGTTGAGGAGAATGATAATGACACCATTCTCGTTGACCAATCCTGTGATTGGATAGTTATGCCTCTGATGTGTGTCTATGAAGAAAATGAGGTCATTTAAACATAGACCCGAAGGTATGTTGTGGTAAGTGTGTCCATATTTTCGTTGCAGTACCCACTCGGGCGACATGCACACATCGGTGGATCTGAATGAATTTTGTATTGAGCATAAACGCACATATAACATCAATTCATGTCATACGCTATAAATGTACTCAGTAAGTCATGAATAGCATGTACATGTTATTGTCATGTGTCAGATTTTATGCAAAGTATGTGCAAGAGGGATTGGCGATGAGTGGCACTTATTATCCCCCGCAGATGCTGCACATGCATTTTTCATCATGGTCGGAGTTATTGCCCATTTATTGATTAAAATTCCACAAATTTTGTCTATAATCTTGTATATGACCAATAACATACATACAGTTTGCTCCGTTTCTACCGGTAAACTCTTGGTCAGAATTTCACAAAACATCACAAGATTAAGCAGTACAAAGCCTAGTTGTTCATACCATCTTTGTGTTTTGCTTTGTAGAAATGTAGCAGTTGTTTGTAACAGACCAATAGTTTATAAGGAAATATTAAAAATTAAAAATGATGTCATTACATGTATATCAATAGTAGAATTAAAAACCTTTAAACTGTTTAATAATTATGCAGAAATAGAATAATTCACTTGAATTTCCTGATTATTGAAAGAAATTAACTTCTAAAATCAGGACTTCAACCAATGTCGAAACTTGATTTTAAAATCATAACATTGTTTCTATGCCATATAATTATGTATTACTAAGGTAATGAAATATTGTTTAATATTTCCTTATAAACTATAGGTCTGTAACAAATCACTGTTACGGGTTAGTTACAGTTATGGCCCTTAGAAGATTTGTGACGAATACAGTTTGTGTCTCGAACTCTTCTACTAAATCCATGGACATATTTACATGATCATCAGTACCAAACCTAGTTCTGCACATCATCTTCGCGCTTTACTCGATTCACTTCCCCTTGTTTTATGACCCTATACTCCACATATGTAAGTAACTGCTGGGGGAGATATGCTATATTTTCATGTTATTAGTAGAAACATATTGAAACAGGTTTATAGGTTTATGAACTGGGAGCAAACTGTGAGTGCTTATGCACTACACTATAGTCAGCTGTATGTAATCGGCTAGTATAGCATTCATTAACCCTTTCAACACCACAGGCCTCTAAATAGGCTTATAAAAAGTGTAGATCCAGATGAGCCGGCTCGTGACGAGCCGTCTCATCAGGATCTGCACTTTTTGCCAGTAATATTATTAATTTTAGACAAAAATTACCCATTTTGATAAATGAACTGGTCCAAATGTAAGTTTCTTATTAATTTATTGGTCTAAAAATATCATGTACCAGTCCATGTCAGTTACTTGGGGTTGAATGGGTTAAGCGCTATAATATACTGGTAGTATACAAATGTTGTCACCTCGCCCTGATTGGGTGAGAAATATTTGGGCTTATATCACTCTCTGCAAACCAATACAACATATTGTGAATATTTGATATACAGTCAAACCTGTCTTATCACATGTGGCTGTTTAATAGATTCAATTAATTTATATAATAAACAACATATTGTGGAATTTGGAAAGTGGTTGCTTAATACAGGTTGGTTGCTTAATGGGGGTGACCACTAACACAGGTTTGACTGTAATCGAATATGAAAATCGATCGAAACAACACAAGGTGACTTGCAGTTGTTTCAATCTAGTTGTGTGTTTTGCTAAGGCTGGTTGTTTGTATTATGCTGCATAGTTTGTATTATGCTGCGTAGTTTGTATTATGCTGCATAGTTTGTATTATGCTGCTTAGTTTGTATTATGCTGCGTAGTTTGTATTATGCTGCATAGTTTGTATTATGCTGCTTAGTTTGTATTATGCTGCGTAGTTTGTATTATGCTGCATAGTTTGTATTATGCTGCGTAGTTTGTTTTATGCTGCGTAGTTTGTATTATGCTGCATAGTTTCTATTATGCTGTGTAGGTTAGTGTAGATGTATTCCAAATTGTTCTATCTGTTTCGTTATTACTGTTGACACAGTTGCTGTGCATTATAACGAACTCATGAATGTATGTTTATGTATCAGGCTATATTGCTTTCCTTTCACACCAGTGTTCGTGATCTTCTCGTACATGTAATCTTCAGATTGGATGTCCACAGTTTCAGATATTTGCACCTGTCCTCAAATTAAAGATATACAATTTCCCAACATCTAGATTGTAAATAGCATATAAAGTACAATTACTATTTTTATACAAATTTATTTTAGCTCGATTGCAAAACATGTTGTTTCAACTTATATTAATCATTCTCGAGACCTCATTCCTGATGGAATCCATCGCCACGAGGGAGAGAGAAGAGGCAATGTGGAATTTAAATGCCTTGCCTAAGGGCACAATCGTAACGGCTCCAGTGAGGCTTGAACTCTGGGCCTTTCGCACCTGAAGCGAATGCGCTACAACTGTGCTATCACGACACTTACTATAGCTTTAACCCATTCAACCCCAAGTAACTGACATGGACTGGTCCATGATATTTTTAGACCAATAAATTAATAACAAAATTACATTTGGATCATTGTTCATTTATCAAAATGGGTAATTTTTTTTCTAAAAATAGTTATATTACTTTAAAAAAGTGCAGATCCTGATGAGACGGCTCGTCACGAGCCGGCTCATCTGGATCTACACTTTTTTGTAAGCCAATTTAGAGGTCTGTGGTGTTGAAAGGGTTAAAGGTGATATTATATGTGTGTATTATATGTATATACAGTCAAACCTGTATTTAGCAGCCAGCCAAGGGAATCACAGAAAATAGCTGCTTAGCACAGGTGGCTGCTTAATAGAGGGCAAATGTATAATAAATCAACATATTCGGAATCTGGAAACTGGTTGCTTAATACAGGTGGCTGCTTAATGGAGGTGACCACTAACACAGATTTGACTGTAGATTCATACATGTAGGAAATAGTGAACTATTTTTATTGTACAGTAAAATATGTCTTGAGCAGACAATCAAGGTAAGTAGAGAAATTGGTTGCTTAGCACAGGTGGTTGCTTAGTGGAATGTAGTTATGTATTAAAGTTGCCAGTTATGAAATATGGATGTGTGGATGGTTCCCAGTTATGAAATCAGGATGTGTGGATGGTTCCCAGTTATGAAATCAGGATGTGTGGATGGTTCCCAGTTATGAAATCAGGATGTGTGGATGGTTCCAAGTTATGAAATCAGGATGTGTGGATGGTTCCCAGATATGAAATCAGGATGTGTGGATGGTTCCCAGTTATGAAATCAGGATGTGTGGATGGTTCCCAGTTATGAAATCAGGATGTGTGGATGGTTCCCAGTTATAAAATCAGGATGTGTGGATGGTTCCAAGTTATGAAATCAGGATGTGTGGATGGTTCCAAGTTATGAAATCAGGATGTGTGGATGGTTCCCAGATATGAAATCAGGATGTGTGGATGGTTCCCAGTTATGAAATCAGGATGTGTGGATGGTTCCCAGTTATGAAATCAGGATGTGTGAATGGTTAATAGAGATGACTACTAAGACAGTTTTGACTGTATGTTCGTATTAATTTAGTCTTTAAAATAATTCTTCACTTCTTCAATTGACCATTCTTCAGTAGTTCAGTCATGTCCACTTTCAGACGACTGATTTACACCAGATTTCCGATCACAACCATATTACAATAAAAATGTTCTTTTCTAAAATTCCGTCTGCCCAGCTATTTTTCTTAGTGGCAAGTGAGATTAATATTTTGTGAATATACAGTTCTGTCTCTGGCTAAGCAGTTTCTCTTTGATTCAAAGTCAATTCTGATTCTGTTTCGCTGGAAGCATGTCGATAATAAAAAGATTAATAATTAAGTATTTAGGCTCATTCTAGAGGGCGATTTGAGGGACCCTGACTTCGCCCCCTGGGCTCAACTTCTCCCTAAAAATTAATGTTTTTTTTTTTTTTTTTTACAATTTTCATTTAAAATTTGGTCCAGCAAGCTACACGACTCTTATAAAGCACTCCTTCTATTAAAATGTTGTATTTAATGTTCATTCTGTGTATTTTAACTATATTTTGTTGAAATTTATTAAATAACACCATTTATGGACGCGATCGTGCGCTTTCTCACTTCTCCCAAAAATTCTGACCTAGAATGAACCCTGAGTACTTTAGGTATTTTATGCTTCTAAAGGAAATACATGATATTATTGTTCGTGGAAATTCGTTAAAGATACCTCGCTGATGTGATGGCTGGATGTCCTTGCCAACAAAATGATGGATTATGGGATAAGTTACATGTTCAAGGTCACATTTACATGCCAACAGTCATAATATGTCATGCATTGAGAGATTTATTATATTGAGGAGATGTGCAGATCACAACTTTCAACCACACATGGTTCAAGGTCACACTTTGATTCCAAAGGTCATAATACATAATACACAAAGGTCATAATACATAATACACAAAGGTCATAATACATAATACACAAAGGTCATAATACATAGAGCGATTTATTATGTTGAGATGTGCAGATCACAACTTTCAACCACATGGTTCAAGGTCACACTTTGATTCCAAAGGTCAAACTGCAGTAGTCCAGTGGTTAACACATTATATTGCCAATCCTAGGATCTCGTGTTCGATCCTCCGTCTGACCATAAAAACTGTCTTTCAGATGGCACTTGAAACTAAGGTCTTGTGTCAGTGATTGCAAGTAAAAGAACCAGAGGATACTCTGGAATGGGTCTCTGTCTGTATCATTGCACTATCCTCCAAACTCTAAAATGACTAATCTCTGCAGGAGGTGTCGCTCATATGGGCAACCACTAGCGACGATGATAAATGCATACTATTTTGTGTATACCCTATGTCTCTTAAGTCTCTTGAGAGATTTGAAACAAATTTGCATAATATATTCTCACTATACCAAATCTAGGTCTTCTAGCAAAATGATTACACCTTTGTACACATGTGTGATATCTATGTATCCTTAGAGGGACCTCTATGGCCGAGAGGTTACGGTCATTAACTTCAGATCACTGGCCCCCTCACTGCTGTAGATTCATATCTGAAAGCCATACAACTGACTTGCAGAAGGTCGGTGGTTCTATCCAGATGCCCGTCTGTGCCAGAAATATTGCTCGGGGGGGGGGGGGGAGGTCCCCCGGAGTCATCCTCCACCAATAACAGCTGGAGATTCGCCATATAACCTAATCTGTTGGTGCGACCCTAAAACTCCAAAAGCAAAGAAATAAACAAATGTATCTTGAAAATGCAGTTCCTCTGTAATACCCCTATTTTTGTTTTCAAGGTGTTGATTGGAAGTCGCTGAATATGCCAGCATCCTTGCCAATCACGACGGACTACTTCCCAGACAATATAAGTCTACAGAACGACTACGTGGTATCAGACTACAGTCTGTTGCCTGACGATGTTAACAGTGATTACTATATGAAGTAAGGATACAGTCAAACTTGTAGTAAGAGACCAGTAAAAGGAATGGCAGAAAGTGGTCTCTAAGCAGGAATGGTCTCTTGATACAGTCAAACTTGTAGTAAGAGACCAGTAAAAGGAAGGGTAGAAAGTGGTCTCTAAGCAGGAATGGTCTCTTGATACAGTCAAACTTGTATTTAGAGACCAGCAAAAGGAATGGCAGAAAGTGGTCTCTAAGCAGGAATGGTCTCTTGATACAGTCAAACTTGTATTTAGAGACCAGCAAAGGGAAGAGCAGAAAGTGGTCTCTAAGCAGGAATGGTCTCTTGATACAGTCAAACTTGTATTTAGAGACCAGCAAAGGGAAGAGCAGAAAGTGGTCTCTAAGCAGGAATGGTCTCTTGATACAGTCAAACTTGTATTTAGAGACCAGCAAAGGGAAGAGCAGAAAGTGGTCTCTAAGCAGGAATGGTCTCTTGATACAGTCAAACTTGTATTTAGAGACCAGCAAAGGGAAGAGCAGAAAGTGATCTCTAAGCAGGAATGGTCTCTTGATACAGACTAATTATGTTCCTTAGCAACACAACTGGGAACTGAAAAAATGGTCTCTTAATACAAGTGGTCTTTTGTTGGACGTGATCTTCGGAGCAAGTAAAATCACTTGTTTATTACTGGTAAGATAGTAATCGCTACAAAATAAATTACCAAGAAATAAATTGCTAAGAAATATTGAAATAAATCACATGCATTATCACTATATTATATTGCATTATATTATTACTAAGAAATAAATAAATAAATAACTGGTAATAAATATATAAAGAAAGAAATTGCTATGAAACAAATCACCAAGAAATGAAGAAGTAATCACTTAGAAATAAAACCATGTTTGGTAGCAGTGAAGTGAAACATTTTATTCTCACTAATTGATACGTATTGTTCCAAGCTACTACAATTTTAAGTTATATGAACATTTCAGAGAAATGTGTTATAACCTCGGGCACTGGTGTCCTGAATGTCTTTGTTGTTTTAGCCCGCCTGTGACTGCAGATGAGAAATATTACAGAAAACAACCACTGACAACGAAGGAAGTGTTTAAGGAACTTATCTCACAAAGACTGGCACAGGTAAGACAACCAATGAAGTGTTTAAGGAACTCCCAAAGACTGGCCCAGGTAAAATAACCAAGGAAGTATTTAAGGAACTTATCTCCCAAAGACTGGCCCAGGTAAGATAACCAATGAAGTGTTTAAGGAACTCCCAAAGACTGGCCCAGGTAAGATAACCAATGAAGTATTTAAGGAACTCCCAAAGACTGGCCCAGGTAAGATAACCAATGAAGTGTTTAAGGAACTCCCAAAGACTGGCCCAGGTAAGATAACCAATGAAGTGTTTAAGGAACTCCCAAAGACTGGCCCAGGTAAGATAACCAAGGAAGTATTTAAGGAACTTATCTCCCAAAGACTGGCCCAGGTAAGATAACCAATGAAGTGTTTAAGGAACTCCCAAAGACTGGCCCAGGTAAGATAACCAAGGAAGTATTTAAGGAACTTATCTCCCAAAGACTGGCCCAGGTAAGATAACCAATGAAGTGTTTAAGGAACTCCCAAAGACTGGCCCAGGTAAGATAACCAAGGAAGTATTTAAGGAACTTATCTCCCAAAGACTGGCCCAGGTAAGATAACCAATGAAGTGTTTAAGGAACTCCCAAAGACTGGCCCAGGTAAGATAACCAAGGAAGTATTTAAGGAACTTATCTCCCAAAGACTGGCCCAGGTAAGATAACCAATGAAGTGTTTAAGGAACTTATCTCCTAAAGACTGGCACAGGTAAGATAACCAAGGAAGTATTTAAGGAACTTATCTCTCAAAGACTGGCCCAGGTAAGATAACCAAGGAAATGTTTACGGAACTCCTTTCTCTATCTTACAGTAGATATATTTTAGTTTGCAACTAAAGGATCACGTATTGTCTGTTTTTCATTCTAATATTTTATCTGTAATTTGGTAATATATGCAGGGCTTCTAAGATGTTTGTAACATGCTGGACTGGTAATCCAGGGATCGCAGGTTCGATCCTCCGTCTGACCCTAATAAAATTAACGTTTCTTTCAGATAAGACGTTCAACCAAGGTCTCATGTCGGTGCTTTACACCATGCAATTAAAAGAACCAGAGGAGACTCTGGAATGGGTCTCTGTCTGTATCATTGCACTATCCTCCAAAAATCTAAAATGACTAATCTCTTCAGGAGGCGTCGGTCATATGGGCAACCGGTAGCGACGATAAATAAACATAATACACACACACACTTCTAAGATGTTTATTTGGAAGTAAAACATGCTTCAACAATGTTCCACTTTGTATTGAAAGGTGTCCTCCAAATTTATTTAGATTGACCTCCATTTTAACCCCTTTTAACCAACATATAAATATAATGTATGTAAAATTTATGCTAATTAGCTAAATATAAAAAAGCTTTCAACGCTATGTCCGATTTAATAGAGTAACATCTTTTCGCGAAACTTAGTTTCAACATATTTTTGGACCCTATCAAAGTGGATTTGCAAGACAGAACATTTAACAATATTAAATGTACGAAAATAATTACAAAATGAAATGATATAATTTATTGTCTCAAGCTTCTTTGGTCAAGTCCACTGGTTCTCTGCTTTCTATACAGTGCCTGTTATGCATACTTTTGGTCACTGCTTGTTCCCCGCCTATACTGGAAGCCAGTCGGATATACATCCTTGGTTCAATCCTACCGTTTGTACCAATATTTCACATCCGAGTACTTGGCTAAATATAGGATGTTTCGAGCATTGTCAGGGGTTCATCCTTGTATGGTCATTTATTTGGCGAGCCGCCAGCCTTTTAACCCATTTCATTCTGGATACCGTTCAAACAGTATTTGCAAAGAACATAGAGCCAGATCAACCGCCACGGAATGTGCCGTCTGATCAGGCTCTATGCTGTTTGCCATTCAGATGATCTTGCTAAGACACTTGGCTGTGTAGCAAACAACATAGATCCTGATCAGCACGCAGCATCACGCTGCTGCTGATCTGGATCTATGTTGTTTGCAAAAGCCGTTAAATGTATCCAGAATGAAATGGGTTAAGTATTGCAGGGTAGTGGTAACAATAACAGTCAAAAATGTCGTAATGACACAATTCTAATAAAATTCCACGACATATTTCACGAGTGTTCAGTTACAAATAAGACAAAAAAATTAATGAATTGTCATCTCACTACAAAATTTGAACTGTTTATAGCCTTTATTTTACCCAGCATGCAAAGAGTCAAATAATGGTTACTAATTGCCTATCAGTTTGGCCCCTAGCCTACAAGGATAGGATTCAGGAAGTACTGAAGTTCATTAGAGGAGTCTCTTAAGTCGGAAATGGCTGGCCCTTTCAATAGGGGTGACGCATTAATAAACAACAAACACTTATTACCTTTTTATATGTACTTTCAGGGTTTTCAACTGATCACTATATTGAAAACTACCAGTACCCCTCAGATACTTGGAACCAACTGTAACCAGAGGTACATGTTGGGTTCAAGCCCACAGATATCTCACATGTCAGGTCTCATCCGAGCTAGGCCTCGAGAGGAACAGGTGGCAAGTAACCTTTTTTTAGCCCTGAAATAGGTCAGATACAACCAATTCTCAATTCAACCAATCAACTAACTACCAGCAAAGCCTGTAGGGAGGATCATGTGTTTAGAAACATTGACAAAAACACCAATTTCTTAACCAAATAATTGTGTAACAGAAAATTATTCATTTTAAAAGTTTATACAAAATTATTTTTACTTGATTGCACAATAAGTTCTCACAGCTTTAGTTTTTTTTATTGCTCTTGAAACATTATTTCTTATGGAATCCATCGCCACGAGGGAGAGAGAAGCCATGTGCATTTAAGTCTGAACTGAGACATTTCTTCCAATAGGGCCGATTTCCAGTTTAGATGGGTTCCTATTTTGAGGGGTTTTGATTTGGAGCTGGGCTTTTAAGCATGGAGTGCAGGGATTATGACTTATATCTGATGCTATTGAAAGAATTATGGACTAATTTATTTATCTTTTTTTTTGGTATTTAAAATCGTATTTTGAATCAAGAATTGACAATGACTGACAAACCAACAGTTTTCGATGGCTTGTGTTTACAATATGTTTATATACTTGCCAGGAGGAGGTATACCTGAGTATAGGGAGGATATTCCACAAGCTGACATTGTCTGGTCCCACCATTACTGTAACCAGATACAGGCCAAGGTTTGTACACACTTTCCACCAGCTGACATTGTCCGGTCCCACCATTACTGTAACCAGATACAGGCCAAGGTTTGTACACACTTTCCACCAGCTGACATTGTCTGGTCCCACCATTACTGTAACCAGATACAGGCCAAGGTTTGTACACACTTTCCACCAGCTGACATTGTCCAGTCCCACCATTACTGTAACCAGATACAGGCCAAGGTTTGTACACACTTTCCACCAGCTGACATTGTCTGGTCCCACCATTACTGTAACCAGATACAGGCCAAGGTTTGTACACACTTTCCACCAGCTGACATTGTCCGCTCCCACCCACCATTACTGTAACCAGATACAGGCCAAGGTTTGTACACACTTTCCACCAGCTGACATTGTCCGCTCCCACCCACCATTACTGTAACCAGATACAGGCCAAGGTTTGTATACACTTTCCACCAGCTGACATTGTCCAGTCCCACCATTACTGTAACCAGATACAGGCCAAGGTTTGTACACACTTTCCACCAGCTGACATTGTCCGCTCCCACCCACCATTACTGTAACCAGATACAGGCCAAGGTTTGTATACACTTTCCACCAGCTGACATTGTCCGGTCCCACCATTACTGTAACCAGATACAGGCCAAGGTTTGTATACACTTTCCACCAGCTGACATTGTCCGCTCCCACCCACCATTACTGTAACCAGATACAGGCCAAGGTTTGTATACACTTTCCACCAGCTGACATTGTCCAGTCCCACCATTACTGTAACCAGATACAGGCCAAGGTTTGTACACACTTTCCACCAGCTGACATTGTCTGGTCCCACCATTACTGTAACCAGATACAGGCCAAGGTTTGTACACACTTTCCACCAGCTGACATTGTCCGCTCCCACCCACCATTACTGTAACCAGATACAGGCCAAGGTTTGTACACACTTTCCACCAGCTGACATTGTCCGCTCCCACCCACCATTACTGTAACCAGATACAGGCCAAGGTGTGTACACACTTTCCACCAGCTGACATTGTCCAGTCCCACCATTACTGTATCCAGATACAGGCCAAGGTTTGTACACACTTTCCACCAGCTGACATTGTCCGGTCCCAAGGTTTGAACATACTTTCCACCAGCTGACATTGTCCGGTCCCACCATTACTGTAACCAGATACAGGCCAATGTTGGTACACACTTTCCACAAGCTGACATTGTCCGGTCCCACCATTACTGTAACCAGATACAGGCCAATGTTGGTACACACTTTCCACAAGCTGACATTGTCCGGTCCCAAGGTTTGAACACACTTTCCACCAGCTGACATTGTCCGGTCCCATCATTACTGTAACCAGATACAGGCCAATGTTCTCATGGTTACACATGGAGGATTATACAAACCAGGGTACTGATAATGAACCCCTGATCCTGATGACCAATATTGAAGTGTTCCCAGTGTTTATTTGTTTTATGTTTTACATTTTAATGTCTAATTTTACAAGATTACAGTCAAACCTGTGTTATTGGTCACCTCCATTAAGCAGCCACCTGTATTAAGCAGCTAGTTTCCAGATTCTCAATATTATTATACATTTTACCACTATTAAGCAGCCACCTGTGCTAAGCAGCCATTTTCTGGAATTCCCTTGGCTGGCTGTTTAAGACAGGTTTGACTGTAGTTTCATTTCCGCTGTAAATGTATAGAATTTGACCATGTTTAATTAGGTTGTAGTTACTTGTTGAGATGTTATCTGTTGCATCACAGCAACTTGAGATTTTATCCATAATACATCAGAAACCATGGTACAGTCACAACTGTCCCTGTACCTATATCAGGGTTCCCTGTGTCTGAAAGCTTGTCTGCGCCATTTATGTTGCCAATTGAAAAACACTGGAGCCAATTAAAAAAACTTGGAGCCAACTAAGAGCCATATAGTTCACAAATAAATATTTGACGCCATGTATTTGACAAAACATTGCCAATTTTTTTTTTAAAAAAAAACATTTAGCGCCAATATTTGTTTTTTGGTCACAATTGGCGCCATTGGCAACCGACAGCGAGAACCCGGTATATCCTAGCACCCCCCCACTATATATATTAATGACCGGGAAGTATGTGAGATGGAACGGTTGTCACCAGATCGGATATGTGGGTTTTCTAGGATATAGGTACATACTTATCTGTCCGATTAGCGCAGTGGTTAGCACGCTCGCTTCTTAACAATGCAACCCGGGTCTGATCCTCGTGCCGGTAAGTATGTGAGATGATACGGTGGTTGCCACATCGGGCAGGTGGGTTTTCTCCGGGTACTCTCAATTTCCTCCCACACGAATGACCACATTTGCGCTGTCATCTACGCCAACAAGAGTGATTAATATAAGTTGTTACAGCTTGTTTCGCAATCATTGTAAAAGAAATAAAGTTAATACATTGTTATTGGTGCCTAAAACATGGTTGTTTTGTGCCTACAACATAGTTGTTGGTGCCTAAAACATTGTTGTTTGTGTCTAAAACATGGTTGTTTTGTGTCTAAAACATGGTTATTGGTGCCTAAAACATGGTTGTTTTGTGCCTACAACATAGTTGTTGGTGCCTAAAACATTGTTGTTTGTGTCTAAAACATGGTTGTTTTGTGCCTAAAACATGGTTATTGGTGCCTAAAACATGGTTGTTGTGTGCCTAAAACATGGTTGTTTTGTGCCTACAACATAGTTGTTGGTGCCTAAAACATTGTTGTTGGTGCCTAAAACATGGTTGTTGTGTGCCTAAAACATGGTTATTGGTGCCTAAAACATAGTTGTTTGTGTCTAAAACATGGTTGTTTTGTGCCTACAACATAGTTGTTTGTGTCTAAAACATGGTTGTGTTGTGCCTAAAACATGGTTATTGGTGCTTAATACATTGTTATTGGTGCCTAAAACATTGTTGTTTGTCTCTAAAACATGGTTGTTTTGTGCCTACAACATTGTTGTTGGTGCCTAAAACATGGTTGTTTGTGTCTAAAACATGGTTGTTTTGTGCCTACAACATTGTTGTTGGTGCCTAAAACATGGTTGTTTGTGTCTAAAACATGGTTGTTTTGTGTCTAAAACATGGTTGTTTTGTGCCTACAACATTGTTGTTTTGTGCCTACAACATAGTTGTTGGTGCCTAAAACATTGTTGTTTGTGTCTAAAACATGGTTGTTTTGTGCCTAAAACATGGTTATTGGTGCCTAAAACTTAGTTGTTGGTGCCTAAAACATGGTTGTTTTGTGCCTAAAACATGGTTATTGGTACCTAAAACATTGTTGTTTGTGTCTAAAACATGGTTGTTGGTGCCTAAAACATAGTTGTTTGTGTCTAAAACATGGTTGTTTTGTGCCTACAACATAGTTGTTTGTGTCTAAAACATGGTTGTTGTGTGCCTAAAACATGGTTATTGGTGCTTAATACATTGTTATTGGTGCCTAAAACATTGTTGTTTGTGTCTAAAACATGGTTGTTTTGTGCCTACAACATTGTTGTTGGTGCCTAAAACATTGTTGTTTGTGTCTAAAACATGGTTGTTTTGTGCCTACAACATTGTTGTTGGTGCCTAAAACATGGTTGTTTTGTGTCTAAAACATGGTTGTTTTGTGCCTACAACATTGTTGTTGGTGCCTAAACCATGGTTGTTTGTGTCTAAAACATTGTTGTTTGTGTCTAAAACATGGTTATTGGTGCCTAAAACATGGTTATTGGTGCCTAAAACATGTTTTTTTGGTGCCTAAAACATGGTTGTTTGTGCCTAAAACATGATTGTTTTGTGTCTAAAACATGGTTGTTTTGGTGCCTTGTGCATTTTTGGTGCCTTATGGGTGAAATCTCGAGTTCCTATAGTTACATGTATATAATAATTACATAATTATTGCTTCCATTTTAGGTGTAACGTGTAGGTATTTATTGTTTGTTACAATTAGTAACATTAGTTGACGTTCATTGTTTGTTTAGTTTGCATGATGCCTATGTTTTAGCTCACCCAAGCTTTTGTGATCGACTTTTGTCCGTAGTCAACATTTTGCTTCAAATGCCCTCTCCTCCTGAGCCACTGGATCAATTATCGTGAAACTTCATAGCAGTGATCACGTAGTTTACATAGACCTCTATAGTAACACTCTTTAAAAAAAAATCTTCTCAGAAAATATTATGCCCAGATCTTTGATATTTGGCATGTACCATCACCTAGTGAACCTCAAATTATCGTCCTGGGTCACAATTGACCCACTGTAAGGGTTATATAAATTACATAGATTTCTATTTTACACTTTGTAAAATTTGAAAAAAAATTCTTCTCAGAAACCACAATGCTCAGCACTTAAATATTTGCATATACGGTCAAACCTGTGTTAGCAGTTACCTCTATTAAGGAACCATAACTCCATAACTCTTGCAATAGATATTTTTTGAATTTACGCCCTTCTCTCTTATATTAAAAGTGATAAGATAGGTTACATTTTTTCATACATCTTACGGCAGGACTAATATACTATGTCGCACGGAGGTCGTGGGTTCCGTCTGGCGGGTACTGTAGTGCTACTCTTTCAACATGATCTTCTCAGAAATACAATGCCCTGATCTTTAGATATTTCGATTGCAACATCACCCAGTTGAACCTCAGGTTGCTCAAATTGTGACCTGTGGCCATATTTGCCCAAATAATTGGTCTAAACAGTATTTATTGCAAAACATAAATCACATATAACAACATGCTGCATGCATAATGCATAATGCAAAGGATCAAGTAGTTACACCTGAATTATTACACCTGAATAATCACACCTGAATAATTATACCTGAGTAATCACACCTGAATAATCACACCTGAATAATTACACCTGAATAATGACACCTGAGTAATGACACCTGAATAATTACACCTGAATAATCACACCTGAATTATTACACCTGAATAATCACACCTGAATAATTACACCTGAGTAATCACACCTGAATAATCACACCTGAATAATCACACCTGAATAATTACACCTCAATAATCACACCTGAATAATTACACCTCAATAATGACACCTGAGTAATCACACCTGAATAATTACATCTGAATTATTACACCTGATTAATCACACCTGAATAAAATAATCACACCTGAATAATTACACCTGAGTAATCACACCTGAATAATCACACCTGCATAATCACACCTGAATAATTACACCTGAATAATGACACCTGAGTAATCAAACCTGAATAATTACACCTGAATAATTACACCTGAATTATTACACCTGAATAATCACACCTGAATAAAATAATCACACCTGAATAATTACACCTGAATAATTACACCTGAATAATCACACCTGAATAATCACACCTGCATAATCACACCTGAATAATTACACCTGAATTATTACACCTGAATAATCACACCTGAATAAAATAATCACACCTGAATAATTACACCTGAATAATTACACCTGAATAATTACACCTGAATAATCACACCTGAATAATCACACCTGAATAATCACACCTGAATAATCACACCTGAGTAATCACACCTGCATAATTACACCAAGTTAAGCAATCATGGTTAATTTGATAATGTCAGTATGATTAGTACAGCCTTATTAACTGCTGCGGTGTTCATTTTTTGGTGAACACGATGAAAATGAGCTGAAATTTAAAAACAATGTAACATAATTTATCAAATTTAACAGAATAATTGAGCATTATGAAAATGTGCTTAAAATTCAAGTCGGTTGCATACATGTCATATTTCTGGACCTCTACCTAGTAAGTAAGAAGGTTTCAATCTGTTTTAAGTGAGATTTTAGACCATTTGCCGACCTATTTGTGTGTCTGTTTACATGATACAATGACTTTTTGTAATGATTGCAAATATACAAGAGGTACAGAGTTCTGACGCATAGCAGTGTCTGAAATTAACTGAAGTGACCCCCACCCCCCCCCCCCGAATTATTTTGTGGATACTTGTCTGTCATTCTGAAGGAGTTTTTTTCTATGCCTGTTCTATGCCTGTCGTTACTTGTCAAATTCTAACCGAGGCGAGTGTCTCATTTGCCTCAGTGTGGCTACGGGCCTGCATAGGAATTAAGTTAATACTAGCGTGACCAAAATATCTAAAAACCACTTATATACCAATAGTTGGTGATATCTTTAGAGTGCGTAAATTACATCAGGTTTGCCGTCACTCGCTAAACAATGGTTTATTGCAGATTTAAACATGGTAAATTCCTTCTTTACATAATTATACAGACAAAATGTGGAGCCATGTTAGTATACAAATGTATACATCCATCACAGCAACATTTAACCCATTTCATTCTGAATACATTTAAAGGCTTTTGCAAACAACATAGATCCAGATCAGCCGCAGCCTGACGCTGCATGCTGATCAGGATCTATGTTGTTTGCTACATAGCCAAGTGTCTCAGCAAGATCATCTGAATAGCAAACAGCATAGAGCCTGATCAGACGGAACGTTCCATGGTGGCTGATCTGGCTCTATGTTCTTTGCAAATACTGTTTGAATGGTATCCAGAATGAAATGGGTTAACAAGGAAGGTACTGGGTATGCTTGATAAATATAATTATAAATGTTTTCAACAACTTTTCCTGAGTTACGGCTAATGTTATGTCAAGTATATTAGTAGTTCATTGAGATTAGCAGCTCACTTGTCAATCTGCAGACTGACCGGCAGACTAAGCCTGATAAGTGTCACCTCAAACAATTAACCCTTAACCTGCCAATGTGTTTTTACGTTTATTTATCGTCGCTACCGGTTACCCATATGAGCGACGCCTCCTGAAGAGATTAGTTATTTTAGATTTTGGAGGATAGTGCATGATACAGATAGAGACCCATTCCAGAATCTCCTCTGGTTCTTTTACGTGCACGGTGTAAAGCACCGACACGAGACCTCGGTTTAACGTCCCATCTGAAAGACTGTTAATTTTATTAGGGTCAGACGGGGGATCGAACCTGCGAACCTGCCAATCATGACTAAAGTCTCTTTTGAAAACAGCATGGAGCTAGATCAGGTGATCAGGCTCTATGCTGTTTACTATTCGAATAGTGGAGCAAAATACACTTGTCTGAATAGCAAACAACATAGATGCTGATCAGATGCGGCGCAATACTGCGATGTAAGCGACTGATCTGGATCTATGTTGTTTGCACATTCCGTTAAATTGATTCGGCAAGTTACGGGTTAATTATACACGTCAATCATCATAAAAATGAACAGACTTGAAAATGTCAAAAGTAATTACCATATTGCTCAGTCTGCACGCTACTAAATTAAAGTCCGAGATATTGCGAATTTTTGGAATTTTTTTTATAAATATTCAATTTTCTGTTAACTAAAAAGAAAGAGATTTTGGAAGCATGAAATTCTGTGAGTACATGTCTTGTGCCATTAGATACCACATGCCTGTAGATATATGCTATAAAAATGTCAGATAACCAAATCAAATGTGTGAACTTCCATATTCCAGTCCCAGCCATAATACGGTAGCAACTGACACCGTAATTGTCTGTTTATCTGATTTCAGACATTCAAACCCACAGATGTGCTACAGCTATAAATACAGGTTTCAGGCCCCTGACTCCTTCCACTACGATGTATCGTGGAGTGAGTTTAGAAACGAGAAACTGGAGAATTACAACTGGAACTACTTGGATCAGTACATATGTACTCGAGGAGAGGGAGACTTCGGCCTTATGGATGTATGTGTTAAGCTTGTGCCTACCTACCGTCCATACTCGCATATAAGACGACCCCCCCCCCTACTTTTGGTTATGAAATATGTGGGTTTTGGCATGCACTCATATATAAGACGACCCCCCCCACCCTACATTTGGTCATGAAATATGTGGGTTTTGGCATGCACTCATATATAAGACGACCCCCCCACCCTACTTTGGTCATGAAATATGTGGGTTTTGGCATGCACTCATATATAAGACGACCCCCCCACCCTACTTTGGTCATGAAATATGTGGGTTTTGGCATGCACTCATATATAAGACGACCCCCCCACCCTACTTTGGTCATGAAATATGTGGGTTTTGGCATGCACTCGCATATAAGATGGGATGATAAAATGGACACTAGACCATGTATGAATTGCAGGTTTGGCCAGTGCAAGTTGAAGAACTTTTCAGTGTCGGAGTGCTTTCTTTTCTAAAACCATAATTATGGATACCATATTTAAAAAATAAAATTATTAAAAATGTTCACGCTCAAAACGGCATTTATGCTTCTCGGGAAAATTTAGTTATCAAGAGGGAGAGAGCTTCTCGGGAAGATTTAGGTCTCAAGAGGGAGATAGCTTCTCGGGAAAATTTAGTTCTCAAGAGGGAGAGAGCTTCTCGGGAAGATTTAGGTCTCAAGAGGGAGAGAGCTTCTCGGGAAGATTTAGTATGAATGCTGGCAAATAGCACAGCGTTGTCCAGAAATATAGACACACATCATGCTTTTCTCATGGAGTCTGGAATACATCGGTATAAATAATGAAATGTTTGCCTTATCTTGCAATGGAAAGTACCACCATTAGCGTAAAATGCTGCATTTGTATGGAAAGCCGGTGGGTCATGCCAATTGCTTTATGCTAATTGCTAAATGCCTCCATACATTTGCTACCTTGTTACATGCGTTATTCTGAGTTTATAAATGTCAGAAATGTTGAAGTTAATTGCCAATATTAATGTTGTGTTTATTTCAGTCCCTGAAGTTTTGGCGGAGTAGATTCTATTTATTACCGTGTACAAATCAAGCTACCAGGAAGATCATAGAGGGATCTACAAGGTAAATGTTTGTGTTTAAAGTCCAACTCTTTCAACACTACACAACGACATTACAGACATCTAAATATGTTCGAAGTTTCAGTGGAAGTCGTCGTAGCGCACTGGTAGCGCATTCGCTGGAGGTATTACAATTATGCCCTTAGGCAAGGTGTTTAACTACTTCCACGTTGCCTCCTCTCTCCCTCGTGATGATGGATTCCATCAGGAATGAGGTCTCGAGAGTGATTAATATAAGTTGTAAGAAGAATTTGTTTCGCAATTGAGCTAAAATAAATTTGTATAAACTAAAGTCGAACCAACAGATTAGGACAGGTGGCAAATCTCCAGTATTTATTAGTGGAGGAAGATCACGTATGCCCCTCTGATAATGTTCTGTCTTATTTGGTGCCATATAACCCAAACTGCACCATAAAACCCAAGATGCATATGATATACATTATAGATGTCATATATATGAGGTAAAATGATATACATTATAGATGCGATATATATGAGGTAAAATGATATACATTATAGATACGATATATATGAGGTAAAATGATATACATTATTGATGCGATATATATGAGGTAAAATGATATACATTATAGATGTGATATATATGAGGTAAAATGATATACATTATAGATGTGATATATATGAGGTAAAATGATATACATTATAGATGCGATATATATGAGGTAAAATGATATACATTATAGATGCGATATATATGAGGTAAAATGATATACATTATAGATGTGATATATATGAGGTAAAATGATATACATTATAGATGTGATATATATGAGGTAAAATGATATACATTATAGATCCGATATATATGAGGTAAAATGATATACATTATAGATGTGATATAATTATATGAGGTAAAATGATATACATTATAGATGCGATATATATGCGGTAAAATGATATACATTATTGATGCGATATATATGAGGTAAAATGATATACATTATAGATGTGATATATATGAGGTAAAATGATATACATTGTAGATGCGATATATATGAGGTAAAATGATATACATTATAGATGCGATATATATGAGGTAAAATGATATACATTATTGATGCGATATATATGAGGTAAAATGATATACATTATAGATGTGATATAATTATATGAGGTAAAATGATATACATTATAGATGCGATATATATGAGGTAAAATGATATACATTATAGATGCGATATATATGAGGTAAAATGATATACATTATAGATGCGATATATATGAGGTAAAATGATATACATTATAGATGTGATATATATATGAGGTAAAATGATATACATTATAGATGCGATATATATGAGGTAAAATGATATACATTATAGATGTGATATATATGAGGTAAAATGATATACATTATAGATGTGATATATATGAGGTAAAATGATATACATTATAGATGCGATATATATGAGGTAAAATGATATACATTATAGATGCGATATATATGAGGTAAAATGATATACATTATAGATGTGATATAATTATATGAGGTAAAATGATATACATTATAGATGTGATATAATTATATGAGGTAAAATGATATACATTATAGATGCGATATATATGAGGTAAAATGATATACATTATAGATGTGATATATATGAGGTAAAATGATATACATTATAGATGTGATATATATGAGGTAAAATGATATACATTGTAGATGTGATATATATGAGGTAAAATGATATACATTATAGATGTGATATATATGAGGTAAAATGATATACATTATAGATGTGATATAATTATATGAGGTAAAATGATATACATTATAGATGTGATATAATTATATGAGGTAAAATGATATACATTATAGATGTGATATATATGAGGTAAAATGATATACATTATAGATGTGATATATATGAGGTAAAATGATATACATTATAGATGTGATATAATTATATGAGGTAAAATGATATACATTATAGATGCGATATATATGAGGTAAAATGATATACATTATAGATGCGATATATATGAGGTAAAATGATATACATTATAGATGTGATATATATGAGGTAAAATGATATACATTATAGATGTGATATATATGAGGTAAAATGATATACATTATTGATGCGATATATATGAGGTAAAATGATAAACATAGATGTGATATATATGAGGTAAAATGATATACATTATAGATGTGATATATATGAGGTAAAATGATAAACATAGATGTGATATATATGAGGTAAAATGATATACATTATAGATGTGATATATATGAGGACCGGAGTACATCCGACTTGAAGCAACTTGTTACAGGGTTTACGCGATACCTCGAGACTCTGAACAAGATGAAGAGAACGGCTGTGACCAGACAGATATCTTGTCCTGTAAGTACTATACCAGTGTCTACAGGTAGTGGTATTCTCATCAGGTCTGGTTCAAACCGGTTTGTTGCCATGGGATATATTTCAGCCGCCATGCAACAACACCAACATAGTGCTGATAAAAACAAATAGGTCGAACACTGCTAATGATAGAAAGATAAAATTTGTACCAAACTGTTGCTTATATTCTGTAATACCACTACGTTTCAAATGACAGAACCGTCACGTTAATTTGCATAAATTGCATGGGCAACAATTTGAATTTCTCTGCTTTACGTTAAGAGAACGTTCACGTTTTGTGCAAATGAAAGTGAATTCTCTGCCCTTGACAAAAATTTCCAACTTTAGAAAATCGGCAGTCAGGTTACACAGTTTTATAATCATATAATATTACCTAATTAGCATAATTTATTCGTAATTATGCTAATTACGTCAACCTTAAATGCTCATAACTTCTCAACACTATATTCCATTTTGTAACGGTTGATATTTTTAGAATGTGTGGCTGTCCGATTAGCGCAGTGGTTAGCGCGCTTGCTTCTCACCAATGCGACCAGATCGGACAGGTGGGTTTTCTCCGGTTTCCTTCCACATGAATGACCACATATACGCTTTCATCCGAGCCAACGAGAGTGATTAATATAAGTTGTTAAAACTTGCTTCGCAATCGTTGTAAAATAAATAAAGTATAAAAAAAGAATGCTGAGAGCAAATCCTTTCATTTAGGTATACAATGAAGTTCTCTGTAGGGATGAGGTCCTATTCCTTATATAGACTTGTGTGCCCGTCCGTGCCTGAAATACTACTCGTAGGGGCACCCTAGATTTTCCGCAACCAATATCAGCTGGAGAGTCGCCATATGACCTAAGCTTCCTCCACCAATAACAGCTGGAGAGTCGCCATATGACCTAAGCTTCCTCCACCAATAACAGCTGGAGAGTCGCCATATGACCTAAGCTTCCTCCACCAATAACAGCTGGAGAGTCGCCATATGACCTAAGCTTCTTGGGTGTTGTGTTTATGTTCTCCACCAATAACAGCTGGAGAGTCGCCATATGACCTAAGCTTTCTCCACCAATAACAGCTGGAGAGTCGCCATATGACCTAAGCTTCCTCCACCAATAACAGCTGGAGAGTCGCCATATGACCTAAGCTTCCTCCACCAATAACAGCTGGAGTGTCGCCATATGACCTAAGCTTCCTCCACCAATAACAGCTGGAGAGTCGCCATATGACCTAAGCTTCCTCCACCAATAACAGCTGGAGTGTCGCCATATGACCTAAGCTTTCTCCACCAATAACAGCTGGAGTGTCGCCATATGACCTAAGCTGTTGGTGCGAGTTGAAATCCCCCCCCAACAGAACAACAAACAAACTGTATGTAATAAAACTATGTCGCAATAACAAACTACCATAACGTCGGCTTAGTTGGATAAACAAACCAAATATCAGCTTACTCAGTTGAGCGACTCTGCCCTAATGTCTCTCTCTTGTTTTATTTTTCAGCACAAAGAATTCCTTGACAAGAATCCAAGTGGCATACCGATGCCTGATATGAGGTAACCTTGGTTTTTTCCCCCCAAAATGTTGTTGTACATTGTTACAAGACATTCAGGCTTGTATTTCGATTGTGTATACAGGCCTGCCCACCCAAAGGCACCTGTTGTCGCTTTACCCTTAGTCTGCCGAATAAATTGGACACAATGTGCAAACAACATAGATCCAGATCAGCCGCGGCGTAATGCCTCATGTTGGTTGCTATTTAGATAAGTGATTTAGCTCCACTATCCGAATAGCAAACAGCATAGAGCCTGATCAGACAGCACATTCTGTGCCGTCTGAGCTGGCTCTATGCTGTTTTGCAAAAGCGATTTTAATCGTGATTGGCAGGTTGCGGGTTAACCTCGATGTATGCCCAGATTTGATGAAAGCAGCTGTGTACATTATTTCAAAATAAAACTGCTGCATTGTTGTGAAAAACACATCTGTATAGACTGTTTTATTATCTGCATTGATAGGAAAATAAATCCACAGCCATGTGTAATATTTCCAACAATAATGTATTTATTATAGACCCGAGGCGGAAGTATTAACCATCAGTTCATCATCGGAGAAAATTGTGCAGTGGATGCTAGACCCAGAGTGAGTATGATACTTCGGTAACTAGGGTTCAGACCACCACATAATTTTGAAGCCCTAAATTCTTCCTCTACTAAATGTGGAAAGGAAAGCCATAGCGAGAGATACCAAATTATCTATGTGTTAGGTTTAGTACCCCCACCATCGCACAATACATGTTTTCTAGCTGTCAAAGTACCACCTCAACTTATGAGTGAGTGTATATAAAATACATGTTTTCTAGCTGTCAAAGTACCACCTCGACTTATGAGTGAGTGTATATAAAATACATGTTTTCTAGCTGTCAAAGTACCACCTCGACTTATGAGTGAGTGTATATAAAATACATGTTTCCTAGCTGTCAAAGTACCACCTCGACTTATGAGTGAGTGTATATAAAATACATGTTTCCTAGCTGTCAAAGTACCACCTCGACTTATGAGTGAGTCTATATAAAATACATGTTTCCTAGCTGTCAAAGTACCACCTCGACTTATGAGTGAGTGTATATAAAATACATGTTTCCTAGCTGTCAAAGTACCACCTCAACTTATGAGTGAGTGTATATAAAATACATGTTTCCTAGCTGTCAAAGTACCACCTCGACTTATGAGTGAGTCTATATAAAATACATGTTTCCTAGCTGTCAAAGTACCACCTTGACTTATGAGTGAGTGTATATAAAATACATGTTTCCTAGCTGTCAAAGTACCACCTTGACTTATGAGTGAGTGTATATAAAATACATGTTTCCTAGCTGTCAAAGTACCACCTCGACTTATGAGTGAGTCTATATAAAATACATGTTTCCTAGCTGTCAAAGTACCACCTCGACTTATGAGTGAGTGTATATAAAATACATGTTTCCTAGCTGTCAAAGTACCACCTTGACTTATGAGTGAGTGTATATAAAATACATGTTTCCTAGCTGTCAAAGTACCACCTCAACTTATGAGTGAGTGTATATAAAATACATGTTTTCTAGCTGTCAAAGTACCACCTCGACTTATGAGTGAGTGTATATAAAATACATGTTTCCTAGCTGTCAAAGTACCACCTCGACTTATGAGTGAGTGTATATAAAATACATGTTTCCTAGCTGTCAAAGTACCACCTTGACTTATGACTGATTATATACGGCATGATTTTAAATAGGGACTTTTTTGTTTGCAGGTGCGGTATTCCTATGTTACCGAAGCAGCATGGTTTACCGCAGCAGTGTTTTATCTCGGCAGAGATCGTAGATTGGTGCTACTATCATGTTAAAGGTGTTACAGGTGTTAAATCTGCCATGGAAATGCTTCAGGTGAATGATACATCAGAGTACACCATCATAACTTTGTGTTTTACTTTTTTATTTATTGTCGCTATCGGTTGCCCATATGAGCAACGCCATCATAAGAGATTAGTCATTTTAGATTTTTGGATGATAGTGCAATGATACAGATAGAGACCCATTCCAGAATCTCCTCTGGTTCTTTTATGTGCATGGTGAACCCATCTGAAATCGAAGAGATTACAATTTTGTGACTAGATACCACGTGACTTTCAACACGCCGCCATCTTGTGGGTTAATAAACCAGATGCTCGTGCATTCATCTGAAATCTATATAGATTACAATCTCGTGACTAAATACCACGTGACTTTCCACACGCCACCATCTTGTGGGTCAATAAGCCAGATACGTGTGATGTAATCTGAGTTCTATGTATATATTGGAACAGGCCATCCACAGTATTGGCTGTCTTATTGTGTGGGACATATCTCATGGTACTGGCCATCTTTTCTGGTGTGGGCTGTCATATAATGTTGTTAAAACTATTGCTTTAAAACCATAAGCCAGATGCCTGTGAGGTAATCTGAGGTCTGTGTACATATTGGTACAGGCCATCCACGGTATTGGTGGGATGTATCCCATGGGCTGTCATATAATGTTGTTAAAACTATTGCTCTAAGACCATTTGTACAAGCCATGCATTTGAATCAATATTAATCAAATATTTGACAAGTATAGATATGCAATAAAATATTATTGTTGCCCAGTATAACATTGCTGTATATCATCATGGACGGGCTTTGTATAATACAGGATGCCCCGTGTCCAGAAATATAAACAAATTTATTGAAGTCATCATTTTCATAATTATGACGAGTTTCTGTTACCTTAGATGTAAATGCCAGTGCAGTCTTCATGAAAGCAAGCGCCTCTGACTGGGTGCACAAATAGGCCAAAAATGAAGCGAAAATGAAGCGGATAAAAACCGGTGTACAGAGACTGCTCCTGTACGAGATTGCTTGCATGCCAGTAGAGAGAGAGAGAGAGAGAGTGAGTGAGTGAGTGAGTGAGTGAGTGAGTGAGTGAGTGAGTGAGAGGGAGATAGTGAGTGAGGGAGAGAGTGAGTGAGGGAGAGAGTGAGTGAGAGGGAGGGAGAGAGTGAGTGAGAGGGAGAGAGTGGGGAGAGAGTGAGTGAGAGAGAGGAGTGAGTGGAGAGAGGGAGTGAGTGAGTGAGAGGGAGTGAGAGGGAGAGAGTGAGTGAGAGAGAGGGAGTGAGAGGGAGAGAGTGAGGGAGAGAGTGAGAGAGAGGGAGTGAGAGGGAGTGAGAGGGAGTGAGAGGGAGAGAGTGAGTGAGAGGGAGAGAGGGGAGGGGAGGGGAGGGGAGGGGAGTATTTAGTAATAAAGCCACACATTGACATACATTTCAGAGGGTGCTAGATGATGGATATATCATACATTCCTCCGCTAGTACAAGCCACAAGATGATCTATGGTTTCTACCTGTATACGTTTGTGTGTAAGGATAAACCTAGAGAAGGTAGGAAGCACTTGTAGTAGCACAAGATCTTAACCCTTTCAACACCACAGACCTCTATTTATAGGCTTACAAAAAGTGTAGATCCAGATGAGCCGGCTCGTGACGAGCCGTCTCATCAGGATCTGCACTTTTTGCAAGTAGTATTACTAATTTTAGACAAAATTACCCATCTTGATAAATGAACTGGTCCGAATGTAATTTTCTTATTCAATTTATTGGTCTAAGAATATCATGGACCAGTCCATGTCAGTTACTTGTAGTAGCACAAGATCCTAATCCAAGGAGATGTAATGACAGTTCAGCAAGGAACCCTTCTCTGCCAGGCTTGTATATCATTGTAGTGAAGAGCTGCCAAGCTTGTATATCATTGTAGTGAAGAGCTGCCAGGCTTGTATATCATTGTAGTGAAGAGCTGCCAGGCTTGTATATCATTGTAGTGAAGAGCTGCCAGGCTTGTATATCATTGTAGTGAAGAGCTGCCAGGCTTGTATATCATTGTAGTGAAGAGCTTAGAATCAATGAACATTTTTATGTTTCTATCCCCAAGTCTGAAAGAGATTGTTTTTATGCCTGAAATAGATTGTTTTTATGCCTGAAAGAGATTGTTTTTATGCCTGAAACAGATTTGTTTTTATGCCCTTGAAGAAATTTCTCTGAGTGCATATAGTTTTCACACTGTCCGTCTGTGTGTCCGTCTGAGTCAAAATTTCCTGTCTGGGCTGTAACTTCTTCGGCTATGGAGGGATTTCAAAACTAATGTGCCACAAGTTTCTGCCATATAGAGGTGATGTATTGTACACGTGACCCAGGTCGGTAGCTTCAAGGTCACACTTCATGAGGGGGATTCATCACCTACTGGGATATTTCCTGTTTGCCCTATCTATCTATCTATCTATCTGTCCGTCACACTTTGTTTCCACTTGGTCAGTAGATGAACCCTAATCAATTGTGGGTCAGTAAATACAAGCTATCGGTCATGGAGACTTCAAGTATTTGAAAACATTTTCGTTTAATAAATGTGTGACCTTTCGAAACCCCTAGTGGGATTCGCACAATCATTGTTAGGGGCAAGTGATTAGAAGTCAACAACCGTAATCACTTGGTCACGGAAGTCCCTTAGCTATTGTGGATGAAGACCCTGGGCGCCCCACATATAGTTTGCAATGTAGTTTAAGGAGAATCTTTCTTTCACCTGTTTTATTTCTTGTTCAGCAGTCAATAATGTGTGAATAACGACAATGTACTTCGAGTGCTAATTCTCTAAGTCTAATTTTTACAAGTCCACCTCCGTGGTCGAGTGGTTAAGGTCGCTGACTTGTATACCACTGTAACCTATCATCACTGATGGTCACTGGTTCGAGCCCCGCTCAGACCGTGTCTCATTTATATGAAAAAGTTGGCAGTTTCTTACGGAGGTTGGTGCACCCAAGTACTTGTTAACCGCTGGAGCCTGCCCAGGAAAGTGTTGTTAGGTAAACTGCCCGCCGGCGATATAGCCAGAAATGGTGCTGATGCAGGCGTAAAAACCCGAAATATAGCATAACATAACATAACTAATTTTTACTGTTCTGATTTGTCCAAGTAGTTAGTCAGTAGTATATTATTATTACGATATTTTCTTGCCATGGCATTGATATCTATTTTCAAGGCAGCAGTTTCTGTTGTCATTGTAGCAGTATCTGTTGTCATCGCACCGATATCTGTTGTCATGGCAGCAATATCTGTTGTCATGGCAGCGATGTCTGTTGTCATGGAAGCAATATATGTTGTCATGGTAGCAGTATTTGTTGTCATGGCAGCTGGTATCTATTGAAACGGAAATAACTCTGTTGTCATCACAGCAATATCTGTTGTCATGGAAGCAGTTTCTGTTGTCATTGCAGCAGTATCTGTTGTCATCACAGTGATATCTGTTGTCATGGCAGCGATATCTGTTATCATGGAGGCAATATATATTGTCATGGCTGCAGTATCTGTTGTCATGGCAGTGGTATCTGTTGAAACGGTTGGAGTTTGACCGTTATCAGGCAAAGTACCTGGCAAATTTTGTTTTTACATTCATGATTCCTACTGTTAAGACTTGGGAATCATGTAGTAAGTGTTTGACATTGCACCTTTATAAAGGCAAACCACCCACTGAAACATTGGAGTACAGTCAAACCTGTGTTAGCGGTCACCTCCATTAAGCAGCCAACCTGTATTAAGCAGCCAGATTCCAGATTCCCAATATGTTGTTTTGTTATACATTTGACCTCTATTAAGCAGCCATCTGTGTTAAGCAGCCACTTTCTGTGATTCCCTTGGCTGACTGCTTAAGACAGGGTTGACTGTATATCAGAGTGATTATTAGCATTTCTATTGTATTTCCTGACTGTACAGATCAGGGTTTGTTCTACAACCCGCTCTTTCAAAATGACTGGTGTGAGGTCGCCTATGTACCATTCCAAGAAAACATTGATACAACACTGGTAAAGTTCAGTCTAGATGACATGGCTGGTTCCCCGACCGAGGAAGGGATGCTGGCATCTCATGAAGATTGGAGAATTCAGACAGGGCTAAATAAATTGGGTCAGACGTGGGCCCAACAATCAGGTGTGTGTATTTATTTACTTAGTATTTTTAGTATAGAGTAATATTAGAATCTACAATACAATTAGTGACTGAAAAGATATTTATTTGCAGCATAATGATCCACAATAGCTAGTGTGTTTGTATTTACTTTTTATACAATTTATATGTGTGCAAAAAACGGTTTTAGAATGCCAGTTTTTATATTCGAATACAATTTTAACATTCGAAGATTCGGACGTTCGAACGAACATGCGTTGCCATCCCTAATTTTAACTCTATTTCGTTGACATTTATTAAATATCACAAAAGGAGCAATCACGTGCTTTCACACTTCTCTCACTTAAATCAACCATTGGAACCTCGGTAATTGGACGTCAAGGTTTATTCAGCAAATCAGCAATATATACATGATTTTGACCATTAACAAATACTAGTTTTAATATGGCAAAGAAATAAATATAAACATATAAACATGCATTTAACTTGTAATTTATACAGACAAAACAAGAAAACAATTACATAAAATATGATAAATTACAGAACAGTTAGCATACTAAGTGTATGTTCACGTATTGCAATTGCTTCTTTAGTATATTTGGCAAGATTATGTCTTCCTTTTTTAACGGTTGTTGACAATATATACAAACATTTTGCAAGAGTAAGCCATGCAGAATTTAAGGAATATTTTCTTCTCAAATGAATATATAGAGGACAGCACAATAAGAAATGGTATTCATCCTCAATTGAATTCATATTGCAAAGTTTACAAATGCGTTGGTTTCTCTCGATACCTTCGTAGCGACCAGTTTCTATTTTCAGATGATGTGCAGAGAGCCTAAATCGGGTTAGTTCCCTCCTTAATGAATCATTAACAAAAGTATTAATGTATGCTTCACATTATTTGACAATTTAAATTTGCTGAAGCAACATAGTTTAGATATTAAATTCACAGAGGTATGACAATCATGTATGAATTGGTCTCTGATTCTATTAAAAATAGGTAATTAGTTTATCTTTTCAGTAATATTATATCTATATGTTAGTTAATCCAAGATGATCAATGATAGATAATATTCTATTAGACAAGCAGCACTTTCCATGTATGGAGCTGCATTGCTCTAAATAAACATTGTTAATAAGAAAATTATGATTTTTCATAAGTTTACTAAAAAAAATTAATGATCTTTCCTTTGCAATAATAGAAAGGGGAAATCTACCAATTATTAATACCCAAATAAATGAAATTGTCAACAAATTCAACTTTTTCATCATTAATACATATATCCATATTTCGAATCTGTTTCCTTTTTTCAAAAACATGTCTTGGAAACATTAATTTTCAAGCCCCATTTTAATGAGTACATATATCTTATCTATTGGAGCTTGAATACTCTTTGGATCAGTAGTAAATAAAACAATACCATCAGCAAATAGAAGCAGGTACATTTATCTTGACAACATGTCCAGATCAGTTTCTCTTAAATTGTTCATGTCAATACAATTGTTAATATCATTTCCAAATAACACAAACAATAAGGGAGAAAGAGGTTCACCCTGTTTTAATCCGAGGGTGACATTAAAACAATCTTATATATCTAGGTTACTAGATGATAGCTATACACAAGAGTTAACATTTTAATATATAGACTTCAACAATTCAATCATTTTACAGCTAAGACCAAATTTAATTTTAATTTATAATGCCTCTCATAATTACTTTATCAAAAGCGCATTCATAATCAATGAAAATACACCATAATTTTTTACTTTTTGATAAGATGTTTTGTATTATGGAATGTAGAATAAAAACTGCATCAGAAGTGGAGTGAATACATGTATCTCTAAAACCAAACTGAGCATCCATTTATTTATTCTGTTAATTAAGTGTTAGCCAAAATATGTTTGCTAAAACATTGATAAGAGTTATTTCTCTGTAATTACATGGATTGCTCATAGTACCCTTTGACTATCAGAAATGTTTGAATCCGTTGTACTATCCTACAAAACCTGGAATGATCGTTACCTTACAATGTATATACAATATTATAAAATTTTTGAAACGAGTATACACGTATTCGTTTATGCAAAAAGCATAGAGCCAGATGAGATGGCACAGAATGTGTGGCACAGAATGTATTCTGTGTGGCACAGAATGTGCCATCTGATCAGGCTCTATGCTGTTTGCTAAATCACTTGGCTGAATAGCCAACAACATAGATCCTGATCAGACGTGGCGTAGCTTTGCGCATTCCTTCAAATTTATTCAACATCTTAAGGCTTAAGTAAAGGTATGAAGATCTGCACACAACTGAACTAGTCGTGGAGAAATGACATGCCTTTAGGGAGAATAACATTATAAGGGGTCATCACTAACGTCAACACAGTTAAAGTTCACTGTTTATTGCATATTTATTACCTTCTTAAGGAGGTTATGTTTATTGTGCGTGTTTTACGTTTATTTATCGTCGCTACCGGTTGCCCATATGAGCGATGCCTCCTGAAGAGATTAGTCATTTTAGATTTTTGGAGGATAGTACAATGATGCAGACAGAGACCCATTCCAGAGTCTCCTCTGGTTCTTTTACGTGCATGGTGTAAAGCACCGACACAAGACCTCGGTATAAAGTCCCATCTGAAAGACTGTAAGGAGGTTTAAAGTTTAAGCTTAATTTATTATACAACAATTTCGAAGCAAGTTCTAACAACTTATATTAATCACTCTGGTTGGCGCGGATGAAAGCGTATATGTGGTCATTCGTGTGGGAGGAAACCGGAGTACCCGGAGAAAACCCACCTGTCCGATCTGCCGACCACCGTGCCATCTCACATACTTCCCGGTCCGAGGATTGAAACTGGGTTGCATTGGTGAGAAGCGAGCGCGCTAACCACTGCACTAATCGGACAGCCAAGGAGGTTATGTTTATATCTCCGTTTATTTATTTATCATTAGCAGGATTAATCAAACAGTTACAGACAGATTTCCATGAAATTTATTGGAAGGGTAGGCATCGGGTCAAGGAACAACCCATTAGATTTTGGAGGTGATCTGGAGCCAGGATTTTTTGAAAAAGGAATCCATCTGTATTTTGCACATTAACCCTTTCCCTCATAGAAGCACCTTTTGACGCCATTACCAATACGACATACATTGACATCAATGTTCATAATAAAGGCCAGAATCTCGTGTAGTCCCAGTAATATCTATGGAGGTGTGATAGATATGGCGACTACTTATCCACTGCATGATTGTTTGTATGGAGATATAATAGTATATTAACCTAAATCTCTATGAAGGAAAGGGTTAACTTGATAAAGTGGAAATATAAAGGGAGATAATAAAATGACATTGGTTTTTGTGCTTAAATTAATCAATATTTTAATATATGTTTCATTTGCTTCTATTTTGAAAATATAAACAATGATTTAAAGAGAATATGTCTGATTTCTTTAAATTATTAACCTTGTCAACTCATAGCTTGTCTGCTTCATATTATTTTATGTGGGTTCAGCACCATTGTCAGATATAGCAAAAATGGACATTTAACGATGTAGTTTAGGAAAACCAAAAACAAATGCAGTGGATTGCTTTTGTTTAAATTCTTAATAATTTTTATTTGAAGAAGAAACAAAAGAATGCATAATTATGGCGTCTATATTTGTTCCATGTGTATAATGTTTCAGAGGAACCAGCCAGGTCGAATATAGGGCGGGGTCTGTACTCAGAATGTTTGGTTTTAGTGTATAGTACAGCTGTGCTTGTCGTTATGTTTATTTCGTACAAACGCTATCAGATACACTTGCTATATTTCCTGTAGTTCACTGGATGTTTATGATTTCGGCACACCATTTTATTTCACACCACTATCCCACACCACTCTAATCCCACACCACTCTATCCCATACCACTCTATCCCACACCACTCTATCTCACCTGGAACCTCAACTAAAAAACCTAGTTATAAAATGTCTTATTTTAGTGTCCTGGAGCCTCAACTAAAAAACCTAGTTATAAAATGTCTTATTTTAGTGTCCTGGAGCCTCAACTAAAAAACCTAGTGATAAAATGTCTTATTTTAGTGTCCTGGAACCTCAACTAAAAAACCTAGTGATAAAATGTCTTATTTTAGTGTCCTGGAACCTCAACTAAAAAACCTAGTGATAAAATGTCTTATTTTAGTGTCCTGGAACCTCAACTAAAAAACCTAGTGATAAAATGTCTTATTTTAGTGTCCTGGAACCTCAACTAAAAAACCTAGTGATAAAATGTCTTATTTTAGTGTCCTGGAACCTCAACTAAAAAACCTAGTGATAAAATGTCTTATTTTAGTGTCCTGGAACCTCAACTAAAAAACCTAGTGATAAAATGTCTTATTTTAGTGTCCTGGAACCTCAACTAAAAAACCTAGTGATAAAATGTCTTATTTTAGTGTCCTGGAACCTCAACTAAAAAACCTAGTGATAAAATGTCTTATTTTAGTGTCCTGGAACCTCAACTAAAAAACCTAGTGATAAAATGTCTTATTTTAGTGTCCTGGAACCTCAACTAAAAAACCTAGTGATAAAATGTCTTATTTTAGTGTCCTGGAACCTCAACTAAAAAACCTAGTGATAAAATGTCTTATTTTAGTGTCCTTGAACCTCAACTAAAAAACCTAGTGATAAAATGTTTTATTTTAGTGTCCTGGATCCTCCACTAAAAACCTAGTGATAAACTGTCTTATTTTAGTGTCCTGGGGCCTCCACTAAAAACCTAGTGATAAACTGTCTTATTTTAGTGTCCTGGAGCCTCCACTAAAAACCTAGTGATAAAATGTCTTATTTTAGTGTCCTGGGGCCTCAACTAAAAAAAACCATTATATTATGAATCCTAGGACACTAAGACATTTTATCACCATCCCACAACATGCTGATCCCCTAAGTTCAGATTCAAGTAAATGTTTAATTCCTTTCAATAATTCTGACTTGTCCATTCATTCTAAGCAAAGTGGATTCCGGTGAATTTAATTTAAACCTAGTCTCAACGTTATAAAAACTTTTCTCCAATCCCAAACTCTGTCTCATGCTTTCTGATATATTCAGGGTTTTTTTTAACATTGGTTCCAGGCCTAATTGATTGTGCAAGGCACTTGCAATAGTAGTGAGCTGGGTGTCAGTGCTTATTCTATGAGGAGTTAGAGGAACTGCAGTTAAATGAAGCTTTATTTATGAAGAGCACAATTTGTAGATATGTATTTTCAGAAATCTTGATTATAATAGTTAGAAAATCTTGACTGTAATCAGTCGGCTCACTCGATTTTGATAGGCCCCATGTAGCGAATGCTTGTCATAAATTAAGTCCACTAACTGTTTCTATTAATTATAATTTCTCAAATATACCACAACCCACTTTAGATATGCATGTAGATAAAGTATTATGTGTATCATGCATGTAAGTATTATAGATGGATCAGCTGTCCAGTGGTAAACAGGTTAGACCGTAAATCCAGTTTATGTTGTAATTATATAAATATTGTGTTGACTACTCTTGTTGTCTTGCGTTAAGTTGGCAGTAATATACTGTTATTTGTTTACATGCTGTCAGTGTGAATATGTGAATGTCTTCATTTCTATGCATGTCATTTTGTCTGGAAATACTGAATCATAGCTTCGAATTGAATACTACTATAATTGTTTCCCTATTTTCAACAACGAGATAACCTAACATAGTGTTATGCTGGTGCCAATTTAGTGGTATGTTGGTGCCAATTTGTGGTATGTTGGTGCTAATTTAGTGCTACGCTGGTGCCAATTTAGTGCAACATTGGTACCATTTTAGTGCTATATTGGTACCAATGTTAGTACAACGTTGGTACAAATTTAGTGCTACGCTGGTGCCAATTTAGTGCAACATTGGTACCATTTTAGTGTTATATTGGTACCAATGTTAGTACACCATTGGTACAAATTTAGTGCTACATTGGTGCCAATTTAATGCTACGTTGGTACCAATTTATTGCTATGTTGGTACCAATTTAGTACAACGTTGGTACCAAATTAGTGCAATGTTGGTACCAAATTTAATGCTACATTTGTACCAATTTAGTGCTATGTTGGTGCCAATTTAGTGCTACGTTGGTGCCAATTTAATGCTACATTTGTACCAATTTAGTGCTACATTGGTGCCAATTTAGTGCTACATTGGTGCCAATTTAGTGCTACGTTGGTGCCAATTTAGTGCTACGTTGGTGCCAATTTAGTGCTACGTTGGTGCCAATTTAGTGCTACATTGGTGCCAATTTAGTGCTATGTTGGTGCCAATTTAGTGCTACATTGGTGCCAATTTAGTTCGCTGGCAACATGTGCAACATGTGGTATGTAAGTATGATATCAAAATTACTCTGACATGTGTCGGACACCAAATTAGTTTTGTACATTCTTGTAATGAGCTATAATGTATTAACCCTTTCAACACTACATACCTCTAAATAGACTTACAAAAAGTGTAGATCCAGATGATCCGGCTCGTGACGAGCCGTCTCATCAGGATCTGCACTTTTTGTTAGTAATAATTATTACTATTTTTTTAGATAAAATTGCCCATTTTGATAAATGAACTGGTCCAAAGGTAATTTTCTTATTAATTTATTGGTCTAAAAATATCATGCATCAGTCCATGTCAGTTACTTGAGGTTGAATGGGTTAAGTAGATTATTTCTGGCAATCTGGAGCCTATTTAACATTTAGCATGCTGTAGGCAAAAAGGGCAGATAACAAATGTGTAATATTTTTCCTAGTAAGTAGAGTTTGTAACATTTCATTCAAATCGTCCCATTAATGTTAAATTAATTGTCAGGCCCATTATTAGTAGTGATGTTGGTAGATATTTGAGTAAATTATCTACATGTGTATTATAAATTGCCACGTTATTGTAATGAGAGGAATTGCTGGATTTTCTGTTACCTCCCTTGGCAGGTAAAGTGCCACTAAATGTATAGTGGTTCTTACAGTTGGAATCTTTTGTTTTTATTGTTGGTTCCTACCTATCCAGATGTTGCAGTATGATTAATATGAATATATATAAAAACAGGCCTAGCCACACTGAGGCAAATGAGGCACTCGCCTCAGTTAGAATTTGGCAAGTAACGATAGGTATAGGAAAACTCTGATAAAACTGCCTTCGGAATGCACAGACAAGCATACATAAAATAATTGGGGGGGGGGGGGTGAGGTCACCTCGGTTATTTTCAGATTCTGGCTACGGCACTGAAAAATATAACAAAATCAGTGTGATAATAGTGATTGATAATAAATTAAAATAAATATATATCCATTGGATATACTGTATGCCATTTGTCGGAATATGATAATTATAAGATATAAAACTAATGAAAATTGTTGGCATGTGATGCAAAGGATGCAACGATAAAAACGGAGGAAGCCAATTGAAAGAACCTATCCTCCTTAGAAGTATTCAGGGGCAGTAACTGAGCAATGTTTCTCATTGATATGATACGATTTTCAGACACTTTTATTGCCAAGAAAGGTGAGTGGTCAACTGCACCAGTTGATAATTAGTCTAATCTTTTACTTTCTGCTTTTAAATTAGGCTTATGCGATAATTGTTTTTATATTTTACATCTATTTTGCATTCTCCGCCAAGTGCACAATTAGATGTGAAAATCCCGTGTGTATCATACAGTTGACCAGTTCCCTGTTGTGGTTCTATATGACCATAGTAGTGTCGAAGTTCTGTAAAGCAAAACAATAGAAATGTACTAAAGTTTAAATTTTATTTAGTTTACAAAGATTGCGAAGCAAGTTTTAACAACTTATATTAATCACTCTCGTTGGCGCGGATGAAAGCGTATATGTGGTCATTCGTGTGGGAGGAAACCGGAGTACTCGGAGAAATCCCACCTGTCCGATCTGGAGACCACCGTACCATGTCACATACTTCCCAGTCTGAGGATCGAACCCGGGTTGCATTGGTGAGAAGCGAGCTGGCTAACCACTGCGCTAATCGGACAGCCAAAAATGTACTAATTCTTCTGTCATTCACATATGCTTCGCGCCAAGCTGTTTCTGTTGCATTGAACATATGATTGTGGCTGACAGATTGGAAAATTCTAAATTTGGTTCACCTGTCTGTCTGTTAACCTGTCTGTCTGTCCACCTGTCTGTCTGTCCACAGTTTCTCTAATTTCCAAGCCTAATAATTAAAAAATAAATGAGTGATGAATTTAGAACTCAAATTATTCAGCTTTGTACATTTGGGAAGAAGCTAGCATATAAACATACACTACTTTTATATATTTTCACTGCTTATAGCTGGCTTATTTAATGTCACTTTTTATCACCTATAACAGGCTTTTCGCGCAGTTTTGGGGTGTGAGATAAATTTGTCTAACCAGGTAGATAAGGGAACTACTTTATGCTAATTAGATATTGCGAACAAGTCTGGTGGTTTCCGTTTATTTCCGCGTCCATATTTATATCATTTCATTGGATAACGCCATAACGGTAAAATCCAAACACTGCCATGAAGTTACGTCATTATAATATCAACCAACGCAATCAATGACGTATCGCTACCATTCACGTGTCTACTATTACCATTTGACCCACAAACATCCCACCTCTGACTACAGTGCGATTTATATCCCTTTAAATCTTGTTATTTATTAGGTCCTTTTAGTATGATGGTTAAAGTCATAGTCATATTGTTTATTTGATTCTTTACCCGTGTTGGATGTAATGGGTTAGCATTAATGAAATGAAACCGTTAAACTTAGCATATACGTTGTGCTTACTTTTAAATGACAATCAACATCAATGTGAGTAAATTGTCACATTCCAATGACATCATCACTTTATAGTAAATTCATATGCCATTCATGCCTGTATATAGGGTGGCATAATTCGTAAAGTGCATCAAAAGCATAAATACGGTGAGAAAATAAATCTACCACCTCCATAGCATTACAGTTACGGAAATCCCACCCTCGGGCTCTGCCGAGTTCTTTGCACGCATGTTCAGCTCTTGGGATTTCCTTACCTGCAACTCTTATAGGTGTTAGATTTTAGTGTTGTAAACATATTCATAAGGCACAGTACAGTTGATAAACATATTGATAAGACACAGTCTATTGTTGAAAATGTTTTGAAACAAACATTGATACAACTATACATATCCATTGTAAGTACACATACGGTCACCAACTGTACATATTTATTGTAAGTACACATACGGACACCAACTATACATATTCATTGTAAGTACACATACGGTCACCAACTGTACATATTCATTGTAAGTACTGTACACATACGGACACCAACTGTACATATTCATTGTAAGTACACATACGGTTACCAACTGTACATGTTCATTGTAAGTACACATACGGTCACCAACTATACATATCCATTGTAAGTACTGTACACATACGGTCACCAACTGTACATATTCATTGTAAGTACACATACGGACACCAACTATACATATTCATTGTAAGTACACATACGGTCACCAACTGTACATATTCATTGTAAGTACTGTACACATACGGACACCAACTGTACATATTCATTGTAAGTACACATACGGTTACCACTGTACATGTTCATTGTAAGTACACATACGGTCACCAACTGTACATATTCATTGTAAGTACACATACGGTCACCAACTATACATATCCATTGTAAGTACTGTACACATACGGTCACCAACTGTACATATTCATTGTAAGTACACATACGTACCAACTATACATATCCATTGTAAGTACACATACGGACACCAACTGTACATATTCATTGTAAGTACACATACGGACACCAACTATACATATCCATTGTAAGTACTGTACACATACGGACACCAACTGTACATATTCATTGTAAGTACTGTACACATACGGACACCAACTATACATATTCATTGTAAGTACTGTACACATACGGACACCAACTATACATATTCATTGTAAGTACTGTACACATACGGACACCAACTGTACATATTTATTGTAAGTACACATACGGACACCAACTATGCATATTCATTGTAAGTACACATACGGACACCAACTATACATATTCATTGTAAGTACACATACGGACACCAACTGTACATATTCATTGTAAGTACACATACGGACACCAACTATACATATCCATTGTAAGTACTGTACACATACGGACACCAACTGTACATATTCATTGTAAGTACTGTACACATACGGACACCAACTATACATATTCATTGTAAGTACTGTACACATACGGACACCAACTATACATATTCATTGTAAGTACTGTACACATACGGACACCAACTGTACATATTTATTGTAAGTACACATACGGACACCAACTATGCATATTCATTGTAAGTACACATACGGACACCAACTATACATATTCATTGTAAGTACACATACGGACACCAACTGTACATATTCATTGTAAGTACACATACGGACACCAACTATACATATCCATTGTAAGTACTGTACACATACGGACACCAACTGTACATATTCATTGTAAGTACTGTACACATACGGACACCAACTATACATATTCATTGTAAGTACACATACGGACACCAACTATACATATCCATTGTAAGTACTGTACACATACGGTCACCAACTGTACATATTCATTGTAAGTACTGTACACATACGGACACCAACTATACATATTCATTGTAAGTACACATACGGACACCAACTGTACATATTCATTGTAAGTACACATACGGACACCAACTATACATATCCATTGTAAGTACTGTACACATACGGACACCAACTGTACATATTCATTGTAAGTACACATACGGACACCAACTATACATATTCATTGTAAGTACACATACGGACACCAACTATACATATCCATTGTAAGTACTGTACACATACGGACACCAACTGTACATATCCATTGTAAGTACTGTACACATACGGTCACCAACTGTACATATTCATTGTAAGTACACATACGGACACCAACTGTACATATCCATTGTTAGTACACATATGGACACCAACTGTACATATTTATTGTAAGTACACATACGGTCACCAACTGTACATATTCATTGTAAGTACACATACGGTCACCAACTGTACATATCCATTGTTAGTACACATACGGTCACCAACTGTACATATCCATTGTTAGTACACATACGGACACCAACTGTACATATTCATTGTAAGTACACATATGGTCACCAACTGTACATATCCATTGTTAGTACACATACGGTCACCAACTGTACATATTTATTGTAAGTACACATACGGTCACCAACTGTACATATTCATTGTAAGTACACATACGGACACCAACTATACATATTCATTGTAAGTACACACCCTGTACAGTCATATGTACAGTCCTGTATTTATCTATTTTGACTGTAGTTTGTTATTTTCCATGTTTATTTATCTAAGACAATGATATAGACTATTATATAGATATGTTATATTGTGCTTCACTAGCTGTTTTATTTCAGTAATATCATTTGTATATCCTGACCGTTAACCCTTTGCACGCTAGCGGCCGATAAAATCACTTTGCATACGACATAGAGCCTGATCAGACGTCTGATCCGGCTTTATGCTGTTTGCTATTCGGATAGTGGAGCTAAAACATTAGGCTGAATAGCAAACAACGTAGATCCTGATCAGATGTGGCGTATGCCGCGGCTGATCTGGATCTATGTTGTTTGCAAATATGATTTTCTTTGCTCAGCAGGCACAGGGTCAAAACAATGCATTTGTTATAAAGTCGTATATTCGAATATAATTTGCTTTTATTACTAGTCAAGTCAGATGCCAGTATTTCATTCAGAAACCACCTATTGCAACATCATACAACAGCCTGTCTTTGCATAGAAAAATTTTAACTTTATTTATTTTGCAACAGTTGCGAAACAAGCTCATATGTGGTCCTTCATGTGGGAGGAAACCAAAGTATCCGGAGAAAACCCACCCCTCCAATTTGGCAACAACCGTCTCACAAATTAATGCAACGATACATGAAAGCTGATCGAAACGACAGCAAGTCCCCTTCTATAAATTCCACCGAATTTTGTGTACCATTGTATCAAGACTCTTAATGTATCAGGTTGCATACAGTGAACATATAAAAATTATTTCCATATTTTGCTGTTATTTTTATAATTTTGATCTACTTAAAGCAGCATTACATCGTATGAAATAAAATATATTTGAAAAATTATACTTTGTATGCTTATTTTCATGTGGTAAACAGTGTTTTTTTGCGATAAAACAAACTCAAAACCGAAAGTAGGATTTTCCGAGTCGATCGGTCACGTACTTGTTTACAACCGGAACGCATCGTCCGCACTCGACCCCATTTCTCCCACGTTGTATTTTTTAATTAAATTACTTGATATGTTGATTCATACCTCTGTTAGCTAAGTCTTTTAGGGACATTTCTACATCCCCACGAGAGGTTCGACATTAGAGGAAGATAGTTCATGTTCAAAATATATACGTTGTATTCTACATCCTCTGTTGTTTCACGCATGCGCGCTGTGCATGTTTACATTTCGTGTGTTGATAAACAAATTCGCGTATACGACGGTTTAAATCGTTTCTGAGCGACTATTTCGATTTTTGTAAACCCACACACATTAGTATTTATATCTTACCCAAAACATCCTTTATTACGATGTAATGCTTCTTTAATGATTGTATTGTATGACGTATTAATCACTTGCAGCACCTCACTGCTGTAGGTTTGTATGTATCTCAATGGGTGTGCTGAATTCTGAGGCAGCCACCGAGTGTCCGTCCATGCCTGATCTTCCTCGACCAACCAATATTAGCTGGAGAGTCGCCGTATGCACTAACCTGTTGGTGCGAATTTAAACCCCAAGAACAAACAAACATTGAGATATTAAATATTTACGCATGCTCCATAAATGCTTTTGCACTGTCTTTATATTGTGTAGAGCAAACAGTAATTTTAATTGATTGTTCACACATATAGATATAGTATTATACACATAGTACATGCTGTAGCTTTACGATGCTGCCTCACTTCTATATCACCAATAACCTAATATTCATTTCAATACTAGTATTTTTATGTTTTATATGTTTTTTAGTTTATACAAATTTATTTTAGCTCGATTGCGAAACATGCTCTTACAACTTATATTAATCGGGCTCGAACTCCGGACCTTTCGCACCTAAAGCAAACGTGCTATCACGACTTCCACAAGGATTGTACTTTGTTTGGATTGAAAGTACCGAACTGTATTAACTATTGCTGCATATATCTTCCTTCAATGCGAAGGCTTGTGGAAGGTTGGTGGTTCTACATGGACAAAACGAAATCCATGTTCAGATTGTAAGTAATTCCAAATAGCGCCCAGTTTGTATCAGGGTATGGAGAATGTAGTGGATTCCTGTTGCACTACCCATGGGTGTGATGCGCAGCATGGTTCACACACTGTCTGTACTATTATACAGACCCTATACTACCACTAATTTGCTGTGATTAATACAACCCATGGGTGTGATGTGCAGCATGGTTCACACACTGTCTGTACTATTATGCAGGCCCCTATACTACCACTAACTTGTGATTAATACAACCCATGGGTATGATGTGCAGCATGGTTCACACACTGTCTGTACTATTATGCAGGCCCCTATACTACCACTAACTTGTGATTAATACCACCCATGGGTGTGATGCGCAGCATGGTTCACACACTGTCTGCACTATTATGCAGCCCCCTATACTACCACTAATTTGCTGTGTTTAATACAACCCATGGGTGTGATGCGCAGCATGGTTCACACACTGTCTGTACTATTATACAGGCCCCTATGCTACCACTAATTTGCTGTGATTAATACAACCCATGGGTGTGATGCGCAGCATGGTTCACACACTGTCTGTACTATTATACAGACCCCTATTCTACCACTAATTTGCTGTGTTTAATACAACCCATGGGTGTGATGCGCAGCATGGTTCACACACTGTCTGTACTATTATACAGGCCCCTATGCTACCACTAATTTGCTGTGATTAATACAACCCATGGGTGTGATGTGCAGCATGGTTCACACACTGTCTGTAAGGCACGGAATCACCAACCATGAATAGAATCTAGTAGTTTGATTATGGTTACAGTGATAAGGTGGTCGGATTAGTATAGTGCTAGACGACGTTGTCATAGTGGTGCGGGATTGAAACCTGCTGTGGTTTTAATAATTGACCAATCTCAAAACTCGAATCTCAAGCTATCTGATTGGTCGAGTTTCAATCCCGAAACTTGAATCTCAGGCTATCTGATTGGTCGAGTTTCAATCCCAAAACTCGAATCTCAAGCTATCTGATTGGTTGAGTTTCAATCCCGAAACTCGAACTTCAAGCTATCTGATTGGTTGAGTTTCAATCCCAAAACTCGAACCTCAAGCTATCTGATTGGTCGAGTTTCAATCCCAAAACTTGAATCTCAAGCTATCTGATTGATCAAGTTTCAATCCCAAAGCTCGAATTTCAAGCTATCTGGTGGGCTGAGTTTCAATCCCAAATCTTGAATTTCTAGGTATTTGATTGTTTGAGCAACAATCCGGAAACTCAAGATTTAAGCTATCTGATTATTGGATTTTCAATCCCAAAACTCAAATCTCGAGTTCTCTGATTTGTTGGGTGTGAGGTCTGATTTCAGATTTGTTGTTTCTAATTCTCAATGTTCATGTGATTTCCAGCTACGTTGCTTCACAAGTACGTCAATGTCGATGTGGACCCTATGTGTAAGAGTGACCGGCCCGAGTGGGCCACTGCCAGGTACCATGCCTACTACAGTCCACATTGCGGGTTCGAGCTTCAGGTTCAGTGGATGGTAGCCACTGGTCAGATACTCGGTGACTTGGTACGTTGATTATTTCTACATGTGTTGAAGCTGCATTAGAAAGTGAATGCTATCTTGTGTTACAGGGACTTTAGTCTATGTTTAATCCTATTTGTATGTCAGCACATTATTATTGTTAGTCACCATGGCAACATGTGCTTGCATTCTGTATAGCCTTCTATACGGACTGTCCATCTTGGGTTTTATTTTCAAGTTAGGTCAATACAGATCATAGCCTTATCTACTAGCTGCAGTAAAGCATTCTAGGACAGTATACTAGTATTACACCATTCTGCAATGGACAGTATATTACACCATTCTGCCATGGACAGTATATTACACCATTCTGCCATGGACAGTATATAGTACACCATTCTGCCATGGACAGTATATATTACACCATTCTACCATGTACAGTATATATTACACCATTCTACCATGTACAGTATATATTACACCATTCTACCATGTACAGTATATATTACACCATTCTACCATGTACAGTATATATTACACCATTCTGCCATGGACAGTATATATTACACCATTCTGCCATGTACAGTATATAGTACACCATTCTGCCTTGGACAGTATATATTACACCATTCTGCCTTGGACAGTATATTAGACCATTCTGCCATGGACAGTATATATTACACCATTCTGCCATGGACAGTATATATTACACCATTCTGCCATGGACAGTATATATTACACCATTCTGCCTTGGACAGTATATATTACACCATTCTGCCATGGACAGTATATATTACACCATTCTGCCATGGACAGTATATATTACACCATTCTGCCATGGACAGTATATATTACACCATTCTGCCATGTACAGTATATAGTACACCATTCTGCCATGGACAGTATATTACACCATTCTGTCATGGACAGTATATATATTACACATACTATTCTGCCATGGACAGTATATTACACCATTCTGCCATGTACAGTATATTACACCATTCTGCCATGTACAGTATATGGACAGTATATTACACCATTCTGCCATGGACAGTATATGGACAGTATATTACACCATTCTGCCATGTACAGTATTTGCCATGGACAGTATATTACACCATTCTGCCATGGACAGTATATTACACCATTCTACCATGGACAGTATATTACACCATTCTGCCATGGACAGTATATTACACCATTCTGCCATGGACAGTATATTGGGTTTTTGTATATTACACCATTCTGCCATGGACAGTATATTACACCATTCTGCCATGGACAGTATATTACACCATTCTGCCATGGACAGTATATTACACCATGCTGCCATGGACAGTATATATTACACCATTCTGCCATGGACAGTATATATTACACCATTCTGCCATGGACAGTATATATTACACCATTCTGCCATGGACAGTATATATTACACCATTCTGCCATGGACAGTATATAGTACACCATTCTGCCATGGACAGTATATTACACCATTCTGTCATGGACAGTATATATATTACACATACTATTCTGCCATGGACAGTATATTACACCATTCTGCCATGTACAGTATATGGACAGTATATTACACCATTCTGCCATGGACAGTATATGGACAGTATATTACACCATTCTGCCATGGACAGTATATTACACCATTCTGCCATGGACAGTATATATTGCACCATTCTGCCATGGACAGTATATTACACCATTCTACCATGGACAGTATATATTACACCATTCTGCCATGGACAGTATATATTACACCATTCTGCCATGGACAGTATATTACACCATTCTACCATGGACAGTATATAGTACACCATTCTGCCATGGACAGTATATATCACACCATTCTGCCATGGACAGTATATATTACACCATTCTGCCATGGACAGTATATTACACCATTCTGCCATGGACAGTATATAGTACACCATTCTGCCATGTACAGTATATTACACCATTCTGCCATGGACAGTATATATTACACCATTCTGCCATGGACAATATATATTACACCATTCTGCCATGTACAGTATATTACACCATTCTGCCATGTACAGTATATAGTACACCATTCTGCCATGGACAGTATATATTACACCATTCTGCCATGGACAGTATATTACACCATTATGTCATGGACAGTATATGGACAGTATATTACACCATTCTGTCATGGACAGTATATATTACACCATTCTGCCATGGACAGTATATTGCACCATTCTGCCATGGACAGTATATTACACCATTCTGCCATGGACAGTATATTACACCATTCTGCCATGGACAGTATATTACACCATTCTGCCATGGACAGTATATTACACCATTCTGCCATGGACAGTATATATTACACCATTCTGCCATGTACAGTATATGTTACACCATTCTGCCATGGACAGTATATGTTACACCATTCTGCCATGGACAGTATATATTACACCATTCTGCCATGGACAGTATATGTTACACCATTCTGCCATGGACAGTATATGTTACACCATTCTGCCATGTACAGTATATTACACCATTCTGCCATGGACAGTATATATTACACCATTCTGCCATGGACAGTATATTACACCATTCTGCCATGGACAGTATATTACACTATTCTGCCATGGACAGTATATTACACCATTATGTCATGGACAGTATATGGACAGTATATTACACCATTCTGTCATGGACAGTATATATTACACCATTCTGCCATGGACAGTATATTGCACCATTCTGCCATGGACAGTATATTACACCATTCTGCCATGGACAGTATATTACACCATTCTGCCATGGACAGTATATATTACACCATTCTGCCATGGACAGTATATGGACAGTATGTTACACCATTCTGCCATGTACAGTATATTACACCATTCTGCCATGGACAGTATATATTACACCATTCTGCCATGTACAGTATATTACACCATTCTGCCATGTACAGTATATGTTACACCATTCTGCCATGGACAGTATATATTACACCATTCTGCCATGGACAGTATATATTACACCATTCTGCCATGGACAGTATATAGTACACCATTCTGCAATGGACAGTATATATTACACCATTCTGCCTTGGACAGTATATATTACACCATTCTGCCATGGACAGTATATATTACACCATTCTGCCATGGACAGTATATTACACCATTCTGCCATGGACAGTATATATTACACCATTCTGCCTTGGACAGTATATATTACACCATTCTGCCATGGACAGTATATATTACACCATTCTGCCTTGGACAGTATATATTACACCATTCTGCCATGTACAGTATATATTACACCATTCTGCCATGGACAGTATATATTACACCATTCTGCCATGGACAGTATATATTACACCATTCTGCCATGGACAGTATATTACACCATTCTGCCATGGACAGTATATTAGACCATTCTGCCATGGACAGTATATATTACACCATTCTGCAATGGACAGTATATATTACACCATTCTGCCATGGACAGTATATATTACACCATTCTGCCATGGACAGTATATATTACACCATTCTGCCTTGGACAGTATATATTACACCATTCTGCCTTGGACAGTATATATTACACCATTCTGCCATGTACAGTATATATTACACCATTCTGCCATGGACAGTATATATTACACCATTCTGCCATGGACAGTATATATTACACCATTCTGCCATGGACAGTATATTACACCATTCTGCCATGGACAGTATATTAGACCATTCTGCCATGGACAGTATATATTACACCATTCTGCAATGGACAGTATATATTACACCATTCTGCCATGGACAGTATATATTACACCATTCTGCCATGGACAGTATATATTACACCATTCTGCCTTGGACAGTATATATTACACCATTCTGCCTTGGACAGTATATATTACACCATTCTGCCATGTACAGTATATATTACACCATTCTGCCATGGACAGTATATATTACACCATTCTGCCATGGACAGTATATATTACACCATTCTGCCATGGACAGTATATTACACCATTCTGCCATGGACAGTATATTAGACCATTCTGCCATGGACAGTATATATTACACCATTCTGCAATGGACAGTATATATTACACCATTCTGCCATGGACAGTATATATTACACCATTCTGCCATGGACAGTATATAGTACACCATTCTGCCTTGGACAGTATATATTACACCATTCTGCCATGGACAGTATATAGTACACCATTCTGCAATGGACAGTATATATTACACCATTCTGCCATGGACAGTATATATTACACCATTCTGCAATGGACAGTATATATTACACCATTCTGCCATGGACAGTATATATTACACCATTCTGCCATGGACAGTATATAGTACACCATTCTGCCTTGGACAGTATATATTACACCATTCTGCCATGGACAGTATATAGTACACCATTCTGCAATGGACAGTATATATTACACCATTCTGCCATGGACAGTATATATTACACCATTCTGCAATGGACAGTATATATTACACCATTCTGCCATGGACAGTATATATTACACCATTCTGCCATGGACAGTATATAGTACACCATTCTGCAATGGACAGTATATATTACACCATTCTGCCTTGGACAGTATATATTACACCATTCTGCCATGGACAGAGATATTATGTCATTGTTTCCTGTTGCACATTCTGCAACCCAAAACAACAAATTGTCATTACTGTGAAAAGTTGATACAACAAAACCTGTAAATGAATTGAAACAACATCATCTCAGTTAATGATTTTCGTCTTCTATTGCTTCTATTGTATCAACTGTTCACAGTAAAAACAATTTATGTACTATACCGGGAGGAGCCTGCTTGTCCGAGTTGTTACGGTCATTAATTTCAGATCCCTGGCCTCTCACTGCTGTAGGCTCCGCCCACAGGGTGTGTTGAGCTATTTCATGTGATGAAGCTACCCAGCTGGTCTAGTTTATACAAATTTATTTTAGCTCGATTGCGAAACAAGTTCCTACAACATTATTTTAATCTCTCTCTCTCCTGAGACATCATTTCTGGTTGAATCCATCGCCATGAGGGAGAGAGCTGAGGCAATGTGGCAGCTGGCTTGCGGAAGGTCGGTGGTCGCCATGAGGGAGAGAGCAGGGGCAATGTGGCAACTGGCTTGCAGAAGGTTGGTGGTCACCATGAGGGAGAGAGCAGAGGCAATGTGGCAACTGGCTTGCGGAAGGTTGGTGGTCACCATGAGGGAGAGAGCAGTGGCAACTGGCTTGCGGAAGG
>CM026402.1:41588978-41662967 GCA_014843695.1 Archivesica marissinica | reverse complement strand
TACACCATTCTGCCATGGACAGTATATATTACACCATTCTGCCATGGACAGTATATTACACCATTCTGCCATGGACAGTATATTAGACCATTCTGCCATGGACAGTATATATTACACCATTCTGCAATGGACAGTATATATTACACCATTCTGCCATGTACAGTATATATTACACCATTCTGCCATGGACAGTATATATTACACCATTCTGCAATGGACAGTATATATTACACCATTCTGCCATGGACAGTATATATTACACCATTCTGCCATGGACAGTATATAGTACACCATTCTGCCTTGGACAGTATATATTACACCATTCTGCCATGGACAGTATATAGTACACCATTCTGCAATGGACAGTATATATTACACCATTCTGCCATGGACAGTATATATTACACCATTCTGCAATGGACAGTATATATTACACCATTCTGCCATGGACAGTATATATTACACCATTCTGCCATGGACAGTATATAGTACACCATTCTGCCTTGGACAGTATATATTACACCATTCTGCCATGGACAGTATATAGTACACCATTCTGCAATGGACAGTATATATTACACCATTCTGCCATGGACAGTATATATTACACCATTCTGCAATGGACAGTATATATTACACCATTCTGCCATGGACAGTATATATTACACCATTCTGCCATGGACAGTATATAGTACACCATTCTGCAATGGACAGTATATATTACACCATTCTGCCTTGGACAGTATATATTACACCATTCTGCCATGGACAGAGATATTATGTCATTGTTTCCTGTTGCACATTCTGCAACCCAAAACAACAAATTGTCATTACTGTGAAAAGTTGATACAACAAAACCTGTAAATGAATTGAAACAACATCATCTCAGTTAATGATTTTCGTCTTCTATTGCTTCTATTGTATCAACTGTTCACAGTAAAAACAATTTATGTACTATACCGGGAGGAGCCTGCTTGTCCGAGTTGTTACGGTCATTAATTTCAGATCCCTGGCCTCTCACTGCTGTAGGCTCCGCCCACAGGGTGTGTTGAGCTATTTCATGTGATGAAGCTACCCAGCTGGTCTAGTTTATACAAATTTATTTTAGCTCGATTGCGAAACAAGTTCCTACAACATTATTTTAATCTCTCTCTCTCCTGAGACATCATTTCTGGTTGAATCCATCGCCATGAGGGAGAGAGCTGAGGCAATGTGGCAGCTGGCTTGCGGAAGGTCGGTGGTCGCCATGAGGGAGAGAGCAGGGGCAATGTGGCAACTGGCTTGCAGAAGGTTGGTGGTCACCATGAGGGAGAGAGCAGAGGCAATGTGGCAACTGGCTTGCGGAAGGTTGGTGGTCACCATGAGGGAGAGAGCAGTGGCAACTGGCTTGCGGATTTTGTTTTCGCCATGAGGGAGAGAGCAGTGGCAATGTGGCAACTGGCTTGTGCGGAGGTGGTGGTCACCATAGGGATAGAGCAGTGGCAATGTTGCAACTGGCTTGCAGAAGGTCGGTTGTCCACCATGAGGAGAGAGCTTGGCAAGGTGGCAACTGCCTTGCGGAAGGTCGGTGGGCCTCCATGAGGGAGAGAGCAGTGGCAATGTGGCAACTGGCTTGAGGAAGGTCGGTGGTCGCCATGGGGAGAGAGCAGAGGCAATGTGGCAACTGGCTTGCAGAAGGTCGGCGGTCGCCATAAGGGAGAGAGCAGAGGCAATGTTGCAACTGGCTTGCAGAAGGTCTGTGGTCACCATGAGGTATAGAGCAGAAGCAACTGGCTTGCAGAAGGTCGGTGGTCCCCCATGAGGGAGAGAGCAGAGGCAACTGGCTTGCAGAAGGTCGGTGGTCACCATGAGGAGAGAGCAAAGGCAATGTGGCAACTGTCTTGCTAGGTCGGTGGTCGCCTTGAGGGAGAGAGCCGAGGCAATGTGGCAACTGGCTTGCAGAAGTCGTGGTCAACATGAGGGAGGGCAGTGGCAACTGGCTTGCGGAGGTCGTGGTCCGCCATGAGGGGAAGCAGAGGCAATGTGGCAACTGGCTGCGGAGGGTCGGTGGTCGCCTTGAGGGGAGAGCAGAGGCAATGTGGCACTGGCTTGCAAAGGTCGGTGGTCACCATGAGTGAGAGAGCATTGGCAACTGCTTGGGAAGGTCGGGGTCGCCATGAGGGCAGAGCTTGGCAACTGGCTTGCGGAAGGTTGGTGTTCTACATGAGGGAGGAGCAGTGGCAACTGGCGTGCAGAAGGTCGGTGGCGCCATGAGGGAGAGAGCAGAGGCATGTGGCAACTGGCTTGCGGAAGGTCGGTGTCACCATGAGGGAGAGAGCAGTGGCCACTGGCTGCTGAGGTCTTGGTCGCCATGAGGGAGAGAGCAGAGGCAATGTGGCAACTGGCTTGCAGAAGGTCGGTGGTCGCCATGAGGGAGAGAGCAGAGGCAATGTGGCAACTGGCTTGCAGAAGGTCGGTGGTCGCCATGAGGGGGAGAGCAGAGGCAATGTGGCAGCTGGCTTGCGGAGGGTCGGTGGTCGCCATGAGGGAGAGAGCAGAGGCAATGTGTCAGCTGGCTTGCAGAAGGTCGGTGGTCGCCATGAGGGAGAGAGCAGAGGCAATGTGGCAACTGGCTTGCAGAAGGTCGGTGTTCACCATGAGGGAAGAGAGCAGTGCAACGGCTTGCGGAATGTCGGTGGTCCCAAAAACACAACCCAACACAAAAACACAACCCCAAACCCCCAAAACAACAACAACCCAACCACCAAAAACACAACCCAACCCAAAAACAACAACCCACCACAAAACAACCAACCCAAACCACCAAAAACACACACCCAACCACCAAAAAACAACACCCACCCCACCAAAAACACAACCCAAACCACCAAACAACCCACACCCAACCACCAAAAACACAAGTGGCAACTGGCTTGAGGAAGGTCGTGGTCACATGAGGGAGAGAGCAGGCAAACTGGCTTGAGGAAGGTCGGTGGTCGCCATGAGGGAGAGAGCAGAGGCAATGTGGCAACTGGCTTGCAGAAGGTCGGTGGTCGCCATGAGGGAGAGAGCAGAGGCAATGTGGCAACTGGCTTGCAGAAGGTCGGTGGTCGCCATGAGGGAGAGAGCAGAGGCAATGTGGCAACTGGCTTGCAGAAGGTCGGTGGTCGCCATGAGGGAGAGAGCAGAGGCAATGTGGCAACTGGCTTGCAGAAGGTCGGTGGTCGCCATGAGGGGGAGAGCAGAGGCAATGTGGCAGCTGGCTTGCGGAGGGTCGGTGGTCGCCATGAGGGAGAGAGCAGAGGCAATGTGTCAGCTGGCTTGCAGAAGGTCGGTGGTCGCCATGAGGGAGAGAGCAGAGGCAATGTGGCAACTGGCTTGCGGAAGGTCGGTGGTTCTACATGGGTGCCCGTCCGCGCCTGAAATACTGCTAGGAGGGGCATCTCGCGTATGTCTCCACAATAACAGTTGGAGAGGGCAATATGACCAAATATACGACTTTAAAGTCTAAGAATAAATTTAGTGTACCGAGATGCATAGTGTGTATTTGGAATTGTTGTCATCATTTTATAATGAATGATTAATGTACATGATTGTATATTTTGGAATCATAGATCAACAACTGGGCCAGGAAGGCCGGAGTATGTAGCTTCCACCTGCTGCCTGTGCCAGTGGATCCCTTTGCTCTGCCCACAGCCCCCGATAGTGACCCCTTAAGAGGTCCCATCTTTGTACCAATGAATGTCGGCTGTATGGAACCAGGTGGTACCCTGTTTGAAGGTAAATAAATTACATGTACTGTTGAAGTTCACATGTGTTGGAAATAATATTCTTCATGTGTTTGTGTTCCTTCCATACTCGCCTATAAAACGAGGTTTTTACCACCAGATTATGGCCTCAAAGTGGCTTCCTATCTGTCTTATAAGTGAGTGCTAAAAAAATATTTAGATTTTTTTTTCTTCAAATGTGTTAAATGGTATCCATAATTATGCTTTAGAAAGAAATCATAAAGGGTGACATGGGCGTAGTAGTTGCCCTTGGCTACTTTGCTCTTGAGACCTTGACCCTACCACTTTCCCCTAAAAATAAAATTAATTAATATAATTTTTCAGAAAAAATATTGTCCATTAATTAAGATACTTTGGCCATTGTAAAGCACTCATTCTATTCAAATATTATATTTTTCCTGGTCATGTGTAGTTTCACCTTATGTTGATTTTTAAAAAATAATATCATTAGATGACGCAATCGCGCGCTTTCTCACTTCTCCCAAATATTTGGGTCTAGCTTGAGCCCTGGAAACCCCTAAGGATACAGACAGAGACCCATTCCAGAGTCTCCTCTGGTTCTTTTATGTGCACGGTGTAAAGCACCGACACAAGACCTCGGTTTAAAGTCACATCTGAAAGACTATTAATTTTATTATGGTCAGACCTGCGATCCCTGGACTACAGATCCGTCTGTGTAAAGTTTGGTTGGTTTAAACATATTTTATTTATCAAGATAAACATGACATATAACATCTGTACATATAACATCCATACAATACAACTATCAAGACAAGTGGATTGAATTGAAAGCTACAGGAGCTTATGGTAATTCTCTCCACTAAAGTTCGGTTAGAAGTGGTTGTCATAGTGGGGTAGATTTCTCCTAGATTACCAATTCAACAATGAATAGAAGGATGCTGAAACATGCCTATAATATTGCAGTTAGTTAACCCTTTCAACACCACAGACCTCTAAATTGGCTTACAAAAAAGTGTAGATCCAGATGAGCCGGCTCATGACGAGCCGTCTCATCAGGATCTGCACTTTTTTCAAGTAATATAACTATTTTTAGAGAAAACAATTACCCATTTTGATAAATGAACTGATCCAAATGTAATTTTGTTATTAATTTATTGGTCTAAAAATATCATGGACCAGTCCATGTGAGTTACTTGGTGTTGAATGGGTTAAGAACTGATTCATTTTATGTGCACAATACATTATACCGTAAAACAAGCTGAAACATTTTTATTTGAAAAAATAGTCAGTTTCATATTTGATGAAGACAAGTTGCTGTTCGGTTTACAGGGGTAAATTACAGTTAAAAATACAAGTAGTTTTTAAAAAATCTGTTCAGTATAAAACGTTTTTTTACATTGACAAAGATGGGGAAAAATTCGGGACCAAAACATTTGTTCGGTTTGGAGGAAATTCCAGCCTGGTCCCGAGGTTATAAAACTTTTCTCAGATCTCAAACTCAACCTCAAGTGATCTGATTGGTTGATTCTGAGTGTTACTGTCAGCTGAACCAATCAGACGATTGAGACAGAGTTTGAGATTGGAGATAAGTTTTATAACCTCCAGGCCAATAATGACAAATTATACATAAAAACGAATCCTAATCCTCTCTTCTAACATGTCATCTGAGAAAGGTGATAAACAAAAAATATTTCAGTTTAGCGGCCATCTTGGATTTATGCAAATTTGCATGATGGTATTTTTGGGACTGCACTGTGGCAAAATAATTTATGTTGCTATTTTCTCCCAAGTTGACCTTTCAAATGAACTAGTTTGCTTGGACTAGAGGGGTTCTGGTATTGAGGGGTTCTGGTATTGAGGGATTCTGGTTTTGAGGGATTCTGGTATAGAGAGGTTCTGGTATTGAGGGATTCTGGTATAGAGAGGTTCTGGTATTGAGGGGTTCTGGTATTGAGGGGTTCTGGTTTTGAGGGGTTCTGGTTTTGAGGGGTTCTGTGTGGTATTGAGGGGTTCTGGTTTTAAGGGGTTCTGTGTGGTTTTGAGGGGTTCTGGTATTGAGGGGTTCTGTGTGGTATTGAGGGGTTCTGTGTGGTATTGAGTGGTTCTGTGTGGTATTGAGGGGTTCTGGTATTGAGGGGTTCTGGCATTGAGGGGTACTGTACTGGTCATTATTTGAATTGTAGGACATGATGAAGACACAAAGCAACAAAAACTGTTGCAGTTGCAAGAAGCCATCATTAGAAGGTAAGAATGTATATAACTTGTCACTAATACACTGAAGGAATGAATCGCTAGTTAATAGTTTCCATCAGGGTATGAACTACATTAGGTGTGTTTAAAGTGCTTCGGCCTCCAAGGTAATTTTAAGCACACCCACTGTAGTTCATACCCCTATTAACTGGAGATTCATTACTTATATTTACATAATTTTCAATGAGACAAAGAAAAAAAGATCCCACTTTCCAATTAAAAGATATTTAGTCCAAATTTGCGACTTGCCGTATGGCGGGGATCTGGTAATTAGATCATTCAAGGAACAACATAAACTGTAAGACACGCCTTTTCTCGCGACGAATGATGCCTACCTCTGTGAATGCCTGTAATTTCGACTGCGCATGTCAGCTGCATATCATTAGTTGGGAACCCTCATACGAAATTGCATACAATCAGGGCACATACGTTCATCAAAGGACATGCAATAGCGAAGTAAATTTTTTTATTTAAGTTTATTTAACATAAGATTTATTATGTATTTACGTAGAAATTTATCACTGAAATAAAATGTTTTATTCCACTGGTTGTAAGCAGTGGAATAACACGTTTACTTTGCACGTATGGTACCTAGCCGATGCATATTGAAATGTTGTCAGTGCAAATGTTTTTGGGTTCAAGCTGTAAGTGACATTATTTAATGTCGTCTAATCACAATGTTCTCGTGCCATATAGTGCACGGTTTTCTATCATAAAACCACTCTTCACCTTTGTTCTAAGAGAATGATCAAATAATATTTCATATATGTCCAATTAGTGCAGTGCTTAGCACGCTCCTTCTCACCAATGCAACCCGGGTTTGATCCTCGGACCGGGATGTATGTGAGATGGTACAGTGGTTGCCAGATCGGTTTTCTCCGGTTTCCTCCCACACGAATGACCACATTTATTTTTTCATCTACGCCAATTAATATAAGTTGTTAAAACTTGCTTCGTTTAAACTCATGAAACATAGAAACATAGAAAGCTATTACTATCACTCATGGCTAGCATCACTCATAATAATAATGCTGTTTTTACGTTTATTTATCGTCGCTACCGGTTGCCCATATTAGCGACGCCTCCTGAAGAGATTAGTTATTTTAGATTTTTGAGGATAGTGCATGATACAGACAGAGACCCATTCCAGAATCTCCTCTGGTTCTTTTACGTGCATGGTGTAAAGCACCGACACGAGACCTCAGTTTAACGTCCCATCTGAAAGGGTCAGACTGGGGATCGAAACTGCGATCACTGGATTACCAGTCCAGCGTGTTACCACTGGACTACATATCCATCTGTAATAATGCTTTCAATGTTTAATTGATGAAATATAATTTGATCATTCACTAAAACAATCTTCTTATTACTTGTGTTTCTAGATTTGGATTTATAGGCAGTAGTGTACGAACAACGAACCAAAACCGAGCGTATTTAACGGAGGAGCATCACCAGTATGTGCACTGCACGGGAGGAATGTTTGTCATCATTGAGGACACGCGTGCATCAGTCACATTTGCCGTACCCAAGGAGACGAAAACGGGCCATTACCGTAAGTTTGGTGCAAGCACAAAGGAAACCAGGAATTTCAAGAGTTTGATGAAGAAGTCGAGCTCTGAGATGAGAAAAGATTATATCGCGAGACAAACTAGTCAAACTATTAACCAACAGAACATAGAAGCTGATCCAGAGATCGGTTTCCTATGGTCGTGGAACTTTATGTCGTCCCGTAAATGGCGGTCGTCGAACACGGGTGATGAACACTTTCAGGATAGGGTGCTAAGTGACTTCAGGGCATTTTGTGCTAATGATGAGTACAGACTGCAGGAATTCTGGAGTGAATATAAAGACAATTGTTTGGTTTAGTGCAATATTTTACAGTATTTTGGACGATATCGAAAGAAAGGACATGCACCATTAAGAGATTACCTCGAGGATATTAAAGTTTTGTTCGTATCCACATATGATCAAATTATAATTCACGGGTTGGACATAGTCCACGAATAATGTTACCGTCCATACTTGCCTAGTTTGGTCCTGAAATCTGTGAGTTTTGGTATGCACATCGACTGTACATCAACCATACATGCACACTGTACATCAACCATACATCCATACTGTACATCAACCATACATGCACACTGTACATCAACCATACATCCATACTGTACATCAACTATACATCCACACTGTACATCAACCATACATCCACACTACATCAACTATACATCCACACAGTACATCAACCATACATCCACACTGTACATCAACTATACATCCACACTGTACATCAACCATACATCCACACTGTACATCCATACTGTACATCAACTATACATCCACACTGTACATCAACCATACATCCACACTGTACATCAACTATACATCCACACAGTACATCAACCATACATCCACACTGTACATCAACTATACATCCACACTGTACATCAACCATACATCCACACTGTACATCAACCATACATCCATACTGTACATCAACCATACATCCACACTGTACATCAACCATACATCCACACTGTACATCAACTATACATCCACACTGTACATCAACCATACATCCACACTGTACATCAACCATATATCCACAATGTACATCAACCATACATGCACACTGTACATCAGCCATATATCCACAATGTACATCAACCATACATCCACACTGTACATCAACCATACATCCACACTGTACATCAACCATATATCCACAATGTACATCAACTATATATCCACAATGTACATCAACCATACATGCACACTGTACATCAACCATACATGCATACTGTACATCAACTATATATCCACACTGTACATCAACTATATATCCACAATGTACATCAACCATACATGCATACTGTACATCAACTATATATCCACACTGTACATCAACTATATATCCACACTGTACATCAACCATACATGCACACTGTACATCAGCCATATATCCACACTGTACATCAACCATATATCTACACTGTACATCAACCATATATCTACACTGTACATCAACCATATATCCACACTGTACATCAACCATATATATACACTGTACATCAACTATATATCCACACTGTACATCAACCATATATCCACACTGTACATCAACTATATATCCACACTGTACATCAACCATACATCCACACTGTACATCAACCATATATCCACACTGTACATCAACTATACATCCACACTGTACATCAACCATACATGCACACTGTACATCAGCCATATATCCACACTGTACATCAACCATATATCCACACTGTACATCAACCATATATATACACTGTACATCAACTATATATCCACACTGTACATCAACCATATATCCACACTGTACATCAACTATATATCCACACTGTACATCAACCATACATCCACACTGTACATCAACCATACATCTACACTGTACATCAACCATATATCCACAATGTACATCAACCATACATCCATACTGTACATCAACCATATATCCATACTGTACATCAACCATATATCCATACTGTACATCAACCATACATCCATACTGTACATCAACCATACATGCACACTGTACATCAACCATACATGCACACTGTACATCAACCATACATCCACACTGTACATCAACCATACATCCACACTGTACATCAACCATATATCCACACTGTACATCAACCATACATGCACACTGTACATCAACCATACATCCATACTGTACATCAACCATACATCCATACTGTACATCAACCATACATCCACACTGTACATCAACCATATATCCATACTGTACATCAACCATATATCTACACTGTACATCAACCATACATCCACACTGTACATCAACTATACATCCACAATGTACATCAACCATATATCCACACTGTACATCAACCATACATCCACACTGTACATCAACTATATATCCATACTGTACATCAACCATACATCCACACACTACATCAACTATACATCCACACAGTACATCAACCATACATCCACACTGTACACCAACTATACATCCACATTGTACATCAACCATATATCCATACTGTACATCAACCATATATCCATACTGTACATCAACCATATATCCATACTGTACATCAACCATATATCCATACTGTACATCAACCATATATCCACACTGTACATCAACCATATATCCATACTGTACATCAACCATATATCCATACTGTACATCAACCATACATCCATACTGTACATCAACCATATATCCACACTGTACATCAACCATATATCCATACTGTACATCAACCATATATCCATACTGTACATCAACTATATATCCATACTGTACATCAACCATATATCCATACTGTACATCAACCATACATCCATACTGTACATCAACCATATATCTACACTGTACATCAACCATACATCCACACTGTACATCAACCATACATCCACACTGTACATCAACCATACATGCACAATGTACATCAACCATACATCTACACTGTACATCAACCATACATCCATACTGTACATCAACCATATATCTACACTGTACATCAACCATACATCCACACTGTACATCAACCATACATGCACACTGTACATCAACTATACATCCACACTGTACATCAACCATACATGCACACTGTACATCAACCATACATCCACACTGTACATCAACCATATATCCACACTGTACATCAACCATACATCCACACTGTACATCAACCATATATCCACAATGTACATCAACCATACATCCATACTCAACATCAACTATATATCCACACTGTACATCAACCATACATCCACACTGTACATCAACCATACATCCACACTGTACATCAACCATATATCCACACTGTACATCAACCATATATCCACACTGTACATCAACCATACATCCATCAACCATATATCTACACTGTACATCAACCATACATCCACACTGTACATCAACCATACATCCACACTGTACATCAACCATACATCCACACTGTACATCAACCATATATCCACAATGTACATCAACCATATATCCACACTGTACATCAACCATACATCCACACTGTACATCAACCATATATCCATACTGTACATCAACCATATATCTACACTGTACATCAACCATACACCCACACTGTACATCAGCCATATATCCACACTGTACATCAACCATACACCCACACTGTACATCAGCCATATATCCACACTATACATCCACACTGTACATCAACCATACATCCATAATGTACATCAACCATATATCCATACTGTACATCAACCATACATCCATACTGTACATCAACCATACATCCATACTGTACATCAACCATATATCCACACTGTACATCAACCATACATGCACACTGTACATCAGCCATATATCCACACTATACATCCACACTGTACATCAACCATACATCCATAATGTACATCAACCATATATCCATACTGTACATCAACCATACATCCATACTGTACATCAACCATACATCCATACTGTACATCAACCATATATCCACACTGTACATCAACCATACATGCACACTGTACATCAGCCATATATCCACACTATACATCCACACTGTACATCAACCATACATCCATAATGTACATCAACCATATATCCATACTGTACATCAACCATACATCCATACTGTACATCAACCATACATCCATACTGTACATCAACCATATATCCACACTGTACATCAACCATACATGCACACTGTACATCAGCCATATATCCACACTATACATCCACACTGTACATCAACCATATATCCATACTGTACATCAACCATACATCCATACTGTACATCAACCATATATCCATACTGTACATCAACCATATATCCATACTGTACATCAACCATATATCCACACTGTACATCAACCATATATCCACACTGTACATCAACCATATATCCATACTGTACATCAACCATATATCCACACTACATCAACCATATATCCATACTGTACATCAACCATATATCCATACTGTACATCAACCATATATCCATACTGTACATCAACCATACATCCACATTGTACATCAACCATACATCCACACTGTACATCAACCATATATCCACACTGTACATCAACTAGATATTTCCGGAAGTAAACCAAATCACGTGAATAAACAAAGATCCGCTAATGGGCGAGGTACGATAGCAGGGCAATTTACGATAGTTACAACTTCTTGCAATATCGCGTTTCTAATTGGCTCATTCATAACACAATGAATTGCAAGAATTATTCTATGCTCATTAATATTCATAGTGGTCCACTTTTTGTATGTTGTGACAAATCAAAATGACAACTTGTTTTGCAATGTGTAAAATATGAGTTGTAATTAAGGATGTTGTTTTTCTGTATTTCATCGAGGTATGGAATATCAGTTTTTACACCTAATTTGCATAAAAAACATGGTGTAAAAAACTTGACATGTCATACCTGGATGAAATGCAGAAAAGAACAATGTGTGTAATTAAATAAATAATGTTTTACATGTATTTATGTTTTACATCTTGAAACTAAAAATATAGCAGTAGTTGATAAATGCTCCCCAAAACTTATAGCCATACCCGAAGAAGTTACAGCCAGGACTGGAAATATTGACTCGGACGGACGGACACACGGACAGTGCGAAAACTATATGCCTCCCTTTGGGGGTATGAAAGTAAGATTGTAAGCTCATTTTCCAACAACATCGGGGAAGGGGTACCTCTGTGACGGCTTCAAATCACTTGCCCCCCCTCACAGTTGTAGGTTCAAATCCCACTTTGGGTGTCCAATTATTGCAAGTGCGGAAGTTATCCAGCTGACTTTCGGAAGGTTGGTGGTTCTACCTGCACCCATAAAATGAGACTTCCGTGGCTATGAGAGTATTAGGTTTACTGTCTAGTGGTCATGGGGCTATGTAGCAATTTGTGTGACTAATCAATTGCGTGTATGTGGCCATATAGATGAACTCTTTCACCGCCAATGTCGCATAAAAGCGACTTTGTAAAAAAGTAGAGAACCCGATTGGACAGAACAGAACATGCCATCTGATCAGGCTATATGCTGATTGCTCTTCAGACAGTGGAGCTGAAACACCTGTCCGAATAGCAAACAACATAGATCCTGATCAGACGCGGCGTTACGCCGCGGCTGATCTGGATCTATGTTGTTTGCACATGCTCTGAATTTAATCGGCGCTGAAAGAGTTAAAGGAATATACACTTCATATACAATTTCGGGTACATCCGGGTGCCGTCCGTGCCTGAAATACTGCTCGGATGGGCACCTAGGCTGTTTCTCCTCCAGCAATAGCTGGAGAGTCACCATATGACCTACGCTGTTGGTGCGACTTGAAACTGCAAAAAACAAATGTGTCATCATTTTAAAGCAAAAACCCAGCAAAGGTGCAGTAATAATCTCTGTCCAAGAATCCAAGAAGTTATGGATACAAGCGTTATCCGCTTTCTGTGGCTGAAGAATGGTGGTTTGCATGGTTGTGTCGTGTCCGACTTCTACTCCAGATATGAATAGTTTGTTGACCAAATGACTGAGAATGCGGAGTGTAAATCGACATGGTATCGTGACGTCAATGCAATAGAGAAAATGTACGTTCCGGAGACAGGGGTGACACAGTTGTGGTTGTTGTCGGTATTGCCAAGATCAGTTATCACATGCTCACACGCGTGAATCTGGTCACTGCCAAAATGGATAGTTTGGTTTACGATAATTGCGCAAAATACGATAGTGTGGTTTAAACATATGCATTCCACTACAGTCAAACCTGTGTTAAGTAGCCAGGCAAGGGAATCACAAAGTGGCTACTTAGCACAGGTGGCTGCTTAATATTGGTCAAATGTATAGTAAACAAACATATTGGGAATCTTGAAACTGGCTGCTTAATACAGGTCGGCTGCTTAATAGAGGTGACCACTAACACAGGTTTGACTGTATATGTGTCGCCGGTCCCTTGTCTGCCCTGACTCTTACACCTCCTAGCGGGTATATGTATCTCGAGGGGGTGGGTTTGAGTGAAGACTCGACGCAATAATTTATAAGGGATGATGACTTTTATTTACTTCCTTTCCTGGCTATATATCCAATATAGTCATAACAATGTATTGTAAATATACGCCCAAAATGGCGATTTATCATCCATTCCAAAGCTGACCTGATAGTGACCAACAATAGTGATTGGTTAGAATATGTCACATGCAAATTGTTAGTATGACCATTTATAAATACACTTTACATATATACAAGTTGCAAACGATATACGTTAAGTATGGAACGCCAGAACGGACATAATATACAGGGGGGGGGGTAAAAACAATAAAACAACTGAATATTTTCCATGTAACGTTTATTGATGGTTTATTAACGATTGCTATGATTGCGATCCAATTCCAGGCTATGACATATGCATACACAAAACAATACATGTACCCGAAATCAAAGAAGTAAGTATATAGGAAAGGATTAAAATGGAAGCATAACTTATATAGTTTCTCTCCGATAGGGTTTGCATTTTCCTCACGACGGATTCTCTAAGATACGCTTTCTGTCGCACCCGTCTAGATCACTTAGATGTATGAGCAATTCCATCTTTATCAATTCTGGCATTCAGTGTTTCTCTGAATGTTAACGGTCTGGTTTTGGTGAGCTTATTTCCTGACAATGGGGATCTGAAGTCTTTCCAGATTAATGCTCGCCATCTTTGAATATCGAGTTGTTTCTCTAGGTTCTAAATCTCGCATTGTTGTGTCTTCTGCCGTACTTCGAGATGTTCCACGTAGTTGCTGCATGAGGTTCCTGTTGACTTCCAGACGTTCCAATATCTGGCTCTTGGTACCGTTTTTTTATGTTAGCTAGGTTACTTTTAAAACTGGAAGGCACATTCTCTTCAGACAATACTGAGGTTATAAATGCAGCCTCAGTTGCTATGGTAACACTGATAAATGTGAGCACTAAATCCATAGTGTAAGTAATATCAATCACAATTAAAGTGAATCGAAATCTGTCTGATAAATTGTTAGGAAATATGGAGAGCTTTGCATGCCAATCCCAGATCAGAATTTAGTTCAATGATAATAAACGAATGCAAGTAGCCTGGGTTAGTGTGTGTGTTGTGTTGTGTTGTTGTGGTGGTGGTGTGTGTTTATTTATCGTCGCTACCGGTTGTCCATATGAGCGACGCTTCCTGAAGTGTACCCTACAAATCCCTTTAACGGTAATTAAGCAGAGGTATACGGTATAATTATAAAGATATATTTGTTTGTTTTTGTAACGGGCGAAGCCTTATTGTTTACTGTGCATGGTCACGTACCAGTCGTGTGAAAATGCCAGAAAACATAAATTTCTGTTACATGAAATTTGATTAGTTGTCCGAAAATAGGTCTCTTTATTTCACGACATGTTGAATTCAAAGCAATCTGAGTTTAGTGAAGTACATTAAATGCTAGAATGATCACATTAGTATTTACATAGTACTATTATTTCATATGCTATAAAATAGACTTACTAAAGTTATTCACCAACACACCATAGAGGTCTGAATATTTAGCGCGTGGCAAACAATAAACCTGATGTTTCTAGATCTCAGATATGTATATTCAAACAGTATTGTATAAAAGTTTTATAGGGATGGCAACGAATGTTCGAATATTCGAATATTCGTTCGAACGTCCGAATATTCGAATATTAAAACCATATTCGAATATTTAAAAAAAAATTCAAATCAAATTTTAATCAATTGCAGTTAAATCATAACTTAAAAGGATATATATGTTTGTTTAAATTTCAATCAATTAAGTTTCGAAAACAAAGAATGACCCAATGCGTACCCGAAGGTGCGAAATGTCATCGCGATTTGGCTCCAAATAACAAAGGAAGGTGATGACATGTTGTTCACACCTTACAGGGGTCACTAATTGATATAATGCAGTCTATTTGACGGGACACAAACTGAGAAGCAGTTGTTTTACAGGTACTAACTGTAGTGGAAATCGAAAGTTGGAGAAATTTGCGAATATTCGAATATTCGTTCGGAAGATAATCCGAATATTCGAATATCACAATCACCATTCGTTGCCATCCCTATATAAAACACATTAATATTCCATGGTTATATAACTACAATGTATTTTCAAATCTCAATAATAATATATTCAGATATGAATGTCATGATCAACTTTTGAGGTAACTAACTAGTATATTGTTCAGTCATTCCGGGATCGATCCTCGGACCGGGAAGTATGTGAGATGGTACGGTGGTCGCCAGATCGGACAGGTGAGTTTTCTCCGGGTACTCCGGTTTCCTCCCACACTAATGACCACATATACGCTTTCATCCGCGCCAACGAGAGTGATTAATATAAGTTGTTAGAACTTGCTTCGCAATCGTTGTAAAATAAATAAATAAAGTTTTATTATCAACTTTTGAGGTAAATTTGATCATTTATAACATTCCACACACTATGAAGGCAGTAATTGTCCAAACGTCGATTGAATAAAAAAATATTAATTAAACAATACCCCCATCCACTTTTCACCAATTCTAAAAGTTATGCCCCCTTAAACCCCTAAAGTGGAAGTCGTGATAGCGCTGTGGATGTGCGTTCGCTTCAGGTGCGAAAGGTCCGGAGTTCGAGCCCCGCTGGAGCTGGAATTACGATTGTGCCCTTAGGCAAGGCATTTAATTCCACGTTGCCTCTCCCTCGTGGCAATGTATTCCGTCAGGAATGAGGTCTCGAGAGTGATTAATATAAGTTGTAAGAACTTGTTTTGCAATCGAGCTAAAATAAATGTGTATAAACTTTTTTTTAAACCCTAAAGTGCTGTGCTGTGTTTATAACGTGAATGGAGATATATGTCGACCATTTTCAAAGTTTAAGCATTTCCAAAAGATAAATGGTCACGGTTCAAGTGAACCATACACCAAGTCTCTGTGATAGCATATGCCACATTTCAACATATTCGACCATATTCAATACACACAATGCACCTTCCTTGTACAATCTGTAAGGTTGTAAAACAACAAATAAATTAATAATTAAATACATAGTGAAAAGTAAAAACATACAGTCTTCTGTTCATTTATATTTCCAATCTTTCATTTCTGATACCACATCCAAGCGGTATTCAAATCAAACTGAAAAACAGCAAAATTATCACAAATGTAATGCTCCACAAAACTCCGCCATGGACGGTCCCAAGCCCGGCTGGGAAATGAGAAGGGTTGTGCGTAGGATCAGCACCCTCACCATATAAAACAGCAACAGTGGAAGTCGTAATAGCGCAGTGGATGCGCGTTCGGTTCAGGTGCGAAAGGTCCGGAGTTCGAGCCCCACTGGAGCCGTTACGATTGTGCCCTTAGGCAAGGCATTTAAATTCCACGTTGCCTCTTCTCTCTCCTTCATGGCGATGGATTCCATCAGGAATGAGGTCTCGAGAGTGATTCATATAAGTTGAAATAACTTGTTTCGCAATCGAGCTAAAATAAATTTGTATAAATATAAAACAGCACAAAACGCTACAGAAACTAATACTACAGAAATAAATCAGAACCTACGAAATCGACCCAGGAGGGAGTGTATGACGCGGATAACACCGCCGACAAATCTCTCATAAGAACGCCACGCAGATTGCGACTTGGAACATTCGTACCCTTAATGAAACCAGAAGGGCGCAGCAGGTGGGAAGGGCATGGATCAATATAAATTGGATGTCCTAAGACAAAGCTAGGTAAGATGGACAACATCAGGACGAACACATCTTATCAACTGGGCACACGCTAATATACGCAGGTCTACCAGGTGAGAATGATAAACATCGAAGCATTGTAGGCATACTGCTAAATCAGAAATCACGATGGTGTCTACTAGAATGGGAACCAATACGTGACCGCCTAATCACAAGGTTCGAGTCTAAATTCCATAAGATAACCATCATGCAGTGTTATTCTCCAACCAACCAATGAAGTCAGGAAGGAATACTAAGAAAAAAGTGTTTTGGGCATAGTTCCGAAAAGAGACATTGTGATAGTTATAGGCGACATGAACGCGAAAGTAGTGAGCATCAATACAGGGAGGGAGCATACCATGGGAAAGCACGGAGTAGGGGTCATGGACGAGAATGGTGACTTTGGTGGATAACACGACCTTGTTATTGGAGGGACCACTTTTCCACACCGCTGCATTAAAGTTACATGGAGATCACCAGACTTGTCCACTATAACCCGGCGATGGAGGAGAACACTGATGGACGTACGGGCATACCGAGGTGCTGCTGATGGATCGGACCACGGTGTTGTTATAGCTAAGCATCAAGTGAAGATTGCTTGTGGCAAGCCGACTGGAACAGAGATGGCTAGACGATACGACACTTCAAAGCTGAAAGATTAGAGACAGCAACACGACTTTGGTATATCCTTCTCCATCATATTTGAAACCCATACAGACATTGATTATGAAGTGGAAGTGAGTACGATACACCCTAACACAGACCTGTGAGGAACAGTTGGGCTTTAGGAAGAATACCTACAAGAGCTGGCTGTTAGATGATCAGTCACAAAGACTGAAGAGAAGAGAGATACCACTATAAGGCTAGAACAGACCTGGGCACAGACACAGCGAATCCAAGAAGAATACAGCAGCAAACAGAAGGCAGTCAAGCGAGGTGTAAGACAAGACAAGCGGATGCGCGTAGAAGACCTAGCTAACATCGCACAGGAAGCAGCATCAAGAAACGACATGAAAACCTTGTACGACATCACTAGGAAACTGGCAGGTAGAAGAGCCATACCCAACAAACCGGTCAAAGACGGAGATGGAATAAACATAAACAAACCAGCTGACCAACTTTGAAGGAACATTTCCAACTGCTTCTAAGTGGGAATCCTGTAAAGACCCACCAGACAGCGAAATAGGCGAAGAGCTGGAAGTCAACCTAGGGCCAATCACCCATTCTGAAATAACCATGTCAGTGAATAAGATAAAGAATGGAAAGGCACCAGGGCTAGATAACATACCTCCAGAAGCACTAAAAGCAGATCCGGCAACAACTGCAGCAATAGTACAGGATCTTTTGCAAGACATCTGGACCAAAGACGAAGTTCCTAAGGAATGGAAGACAGTGCTAATTGTCAAACGACCGAAGAAAGGAGATCGATCTAAGTGACTGCCATAATTGGAGAGGGAACCAACTCCTATCACTACCAAGTAAACTCCTTACCAGAATATTATTGGGACGTCTGAAGATGTGAACATCAATATGAGGGACGAACAAGCAGGATTCCGAGCTGGGCGCTCATGCGTGGACCAAATAGCAGCACTTCGAATCATCATTGAACAGTCACTGGAATGGCAGTCGCCTCTGTTATATCAACTTCATCGACTTCAAGAAGGGCATAAGAAGACGTGACGGCCAAGATTGGCAAGGCAAGACATGCCTTTGTCACCATGAAGGCAGTGTGGACAAGCAGGAACATTAGCTTGAGGGCCAAACTGAGACTCTTCAACAGTAATGTGAAGTCTGTGCTGCATGTCTGTCCAGCGACATGGAGACATACGAAGGTCATAGACCAGATACTCCACGTGTTCATCAACAAGTGCGTAAGACAAATCCTGGGTATACGATAGCCGGAAAAGATCTCTAACCAAGAGCTCCGGTGTATGACCAATGCACGACCTATCACACAGAACATCAATGACAGCAAGTGGCGATGGGTTGGACATACGTTGAGAAGAGACAACCCAAACATCACCAATCAGGCTCTTGATTGGAACCCGCAAGGCAAGAGGAAGAAAGGCCGACCAGTCCAAACATGGGGAAGGACCTTGATCTCTGACCTGCGTACTACCCAATGACACGGGGAGAAGCCAAACGAGCAGTAGTGGTAGATAGGCCCAGATGGAGAACTGTAGTGGCAGCCATATGTCCCACACGAGACGAAGAGGATTAAGTAAGTAATGATCCGCATTGCCAGTGCTCACCTGTAAATAACGGCACTGTGTTTACACACTGTATTCCTCCACCAAATAATATAGTATACCAACCTCCAGTATGCAATGGCCTGAATTCTTATAAATCTTTTCTACACATGAACTAGTCTGAAGTCTTCTCAAGTCACATAATTTCTCAAAAAACACACAAAAACTATACACTGCCTGTCATGAAAATGCATTTTCCCCAAAAAGAAAAATGAACTACATTAGTTAGAGGAACTACAATCGATATACATTAGTTAGAGGAACTACATTCGATATACATTAGTTAGAGGAACTACATTCGATATACATTAGTTAGAGGAACTACATTCGATATACATCATTAGTTAGAGGAACTACATTCGATATACATTAGTTGGAGGAACTACATTCGATATACATTAGTTAGAGGAACTACATTCGATATACATTAGTTAGAGGAACTACATTCGATATACATTAGTTGGAGGAACTACATTCGATACCTGTACGGATGGTCAGTAAAAGCTTCCGTAGATTATACAGAGATCATTTGTTGTTAAGAACAACCCACCTGAATGTAAATGACTTCGAGATAAAGGTCTTAAATAATGTTCTCTCAGTTTTGATACCCATTAGTCAGACGCCGAGGTCGTATTTCATACTTAATTGACAAGGAAGAGACTATTATATTACTTTGTGTCATATCCATTTTCCAGGCAACATATTGGTTGTCCCCTAAATGCTTGTATATATATTTCAATGATGAGACAATAACTTAGTTTCTAAGAGTTTCTAAATTATTATTGAAAACATTTAATGGCAATTGGATTTATCTAACAGTGTAAAGTGTAAATATATGTATGGATTTTCCTACTAACTTGAACAATATTGTATTTAAATTACTACGCATATATGAATACGACAAATTATTCTACTGTACTACAGATTGGTGAGCTATCAAATAAAGAGTTTTACTCTGTCGTCATTTCCGGCTTGCTCGTCTGTTCCAGCGGGGCATCTGTTATAGCTATGTTGAAAGCGCCAAAGATTCCGTCAAACATCCGCTACCTGAGCATCAATATCATATTATATGACGTCTTGTTGCTTGGTGTCTACATTCTTCACATTGTTTTCATGGACAATCCAAAATGGCTCTACTTCCGGCTAGACAAGATGTGCGTGTTCAACGGGGCAATAGCTGTGGCGGGATTTTCCACCGAGAGATATATCGCACTCAGCACTCCACTACTTTATCAAAAATACTGTAGAAAATTATATATAAAAGCATTTGTATTCTTGGAATTATTTTATAGCGTTGTTGTTGCATCTATGCTGCCATTTACTGATTATAATTTTAACAATTCGAAACGAGTATGCTGGGTTGGTGTACATTTGCTTACAATCATCTACATACTAAGTCTTTTTTGCAACATAAAATCCCTTCTCATTTTCAAGCATCAGATGACACGGATTCAAGTAATGGTGAACGAATTTGCTAGTGACGTCACAACTATGAACATGATGTTGCCGCCTCTGTCAATTGTATGTATGCTATCTGTGGCACTACATTTTCCAGCGATTACTGAGAGTATTCTATGGAGCTGTGAATTGAACCCAACCAAAAGAATGTACTCGTACTATTTGCTTATTGTTGTCTGTGCTGTTAATCCGTTGGTATACGTTTGGCGGTATCGGGAATGCCGTCTGCAGGGATTGGTTTTTCTGGCAATGTTTCCATGTTGTCAGAGTCTAGAGAAGACCATTGCAGTTCGGCGTATGCACATTTTCAATATTCCCATGGCGCCGAGCAATGCACCGTCGCATATGGAAACAGTATTTTGAGTGAAAGTATAACATTAAATGTTGTATAAATTGTGCATAGCATGTGCACTTGAAGTAATGTACAAGTAAAATGTGTGTTGTTAGCTTGTCATATGTATACATATGTATCCACACTGTGACGACACATAAGACGTACTAGTTGATATGCGCGTATGGTACGGTGATGTGCAATCAATATGTACAAGATGCTTAAATATGCTTAATAAATATTGTGATTTTTATACATTAATGCCATTTAATAAAGATGTGGAATTTCTTAACAGACTATAAGACTAACAGCGGAAATACGATATGAAAGTCTATTGAACATTTATGGGATCCCAAATCTGGACGTGCCGGTGTTAAGGTAAATATTGTGTAAAGTGTGCTATGTATATGCTATGTCATTGTTTGATGTTTAAAACTAAGGTAGCACTCGCCCATTCGTGACAGTACACACTTGAGGCACTTAATGTCATGGTGCAGTTATGTTCGGTATAATAAATTACGATATTGAACTTGGTTGAGAGGGGAATTGTGGACCTCATCTTGTATTGGGATCATTATCTCCCTCTAATGTTCCAAGATATGTCTTTCTATCTCTTTAACCTTTTCACTTCCCAAACAACGTTTTGCGAATATTCCATTTAGCAAACTTCCACGTTAATACACCAAACGTTTTGACGTTGCTACAACAACTCCGTCAATATATCTGACAAAAACACAAACACGTCCTATTGAAGTATTAGAATGCCTAGAATAAATCTCCCAGAATGTTCGCCATGCTCATATTCAACCATGCCGCATGTATACACTAACGAGATAGCTGTGTAAAGTTTTCCACATAGACCGTCAGTTTCACAAAGGTGAATAGCTTTCTAATACTCACTTTACACGTGCAAACTTCACGCTTACTGCATCACTCACTACATCACTTACTACATCACTTACCTATCGGTGAAAATAATGTCCTTCTAATTCGTTCATTAAGCGAAGACAATTATATTTCCTAAATCATCGGATATATACTGCTAAACAGGAAATATCATTTTCAGCCATAAGGTAGGCTAACGATCTATATATGTTGCTCTGGGGATCTTACTTACACGAGAGGCGATATCGTATATCATTTAGCTGCATATATTACCAAGCGGTGGTAATTTAGTAAACTTTAAAGACATGGTTTGAAAACATATTTGTTCCCCTGATTACCGATAGATAAGAGATGGAACAAATAGTTGAATATGATATTTGAACTATAAACGTTCGTACATTATTTTTTAGTTACGTTTATTTAACGTCAGTACCGGTTGCCCATTTGAGCGACGGGCAGTTTACCTAACAAACCTTTCCTAGGCAGGCTCCAGCGTTAATCAGTACTTGGTGCACCAACCTCCGTAAGAAAACCTTCATACAGTTTACTGTTTTCCATTATATGTACTGTATTGTATAACTATGTTCTGAAAGCCAGTATTAATTACTGACTTTGACATTTATCCTAGAGGACATAGAACACGCACACATACATTATATACTAGAGGACATAGAACACGCACACATACATTATATCCTAGAGGACATAGAAAACGCACACATACATTATATCCTAGAGGACATAGAAAACGCACACATACATTATATCCTAGAGGACATGGAAAACGCACACATACATTATATCCTAGAGGACATAGAAAACGCACACATACATTATATACTAGAGGACATAGAAAACGCACACCTACATTATATACTAGAGGACATAGCAAACGCACACCTACATTATATACTAGAGGACATAGAAAACGCACACCTACATTATATCATAGAGGACATAGAAAACGCACACATACATTATATCCTAGAGGACATAGAACACGCACACATACATTATATACTAGAGGACATAGAAAACGCACACCTACATTATATCCTAGAGGACATAGAAAACGCACACATACATTATATACTAGAGGACATAGAAAACGCACACCTACATTATATACTAGAGGACATAGAAAACGCACACCTACATTATATACTAGAGGACATAGAAAACGCACACCTACATTATATACTAGAGGACATAGAAAACGCACACCTACATTATATACTAGAGGACATAGAAAACGCACACCTACATTATATACTAGAGGACATAGAAAACGCACACCTACATTATATACTAGAGGACATAGAAAACGCACACCTACATTATATACTAGAGGACATAGAAAACGCACACCTACATTATATACTAGAGGACATAGAAAACGCACACCTACATTATATACTAGAGGACATAGAAAACGCACACCTACATTATATCCTAGAGGACATAGAAAACGCACACCTACATTATATACTAGAGGACATAGAAAACGCACACCTACATTATATACTAGAGGACATAGAAAACGCACACCTACATTATATACTAGAGGACATAGAAAACGCACACCTACATTATATACTAGAGGACATAGAAAACGCACACCTACATTATATACTAGAGGACATAGAAAACCCACACATACATTATATACTAGAGGACATAGAAAACGCACACATACATTATATACTAGAGGACATAGAAAACGCACACATACATTATATACTAGAGGACATAGAAAACGCACACATACATTATATACTAGAGGACATAGAAAACGCACACCTACATTATATACTAGAGGACATAGAAAACGCACACCTACATTATATACTAGAGGACATAGAAAACGCACACCTACATTATATACTAGAGGACATAGAAAACGCACACCTACATTATATACTAGAGGACATAGAAAACGCACACCTACATTATATACTAGAGGACATAGAAAACGCACACCTACATTATATACTAGAGGACATAGAAAACGCACACCTACATTATATACTAGAGGACATAGAAAACGCACACCTACATTATATACTAGAGGACATAGAAAACGCACACCTACATTATATACTAGAGGACATAGAAAACGCACACCTACATTATATACTAGAGGACATAGAAAACGCACACCTACATTATATACTAGAGGACATAGAAAACGCACACCTACATTATATACTAGAGGACATAGAAAACGCACACCTACATTATATACTAGAGGACATAGAAAACGCACACCTACATTATATACTAGAGGACATAGAAAACGCACACCTACATTATATACTAGAGGACATAGAAAACGCACACCTACATTATATACTAGAGGACATAGAAAACGCACACCTACATTATATACTAGAGGACATAGAAAACGCACACCTACATTATATACTAGAGGACATAGAAAACGCACACCTACATTATATACTAGAGGACATAGAAAACGCACACCTACATTATATACTAGAGGACATAGAAAACGCACACCTACATTATATACTAGAGGACATAGAAAACGCACACCTACATTATATACTAGAGGACATAGAAAACGCACACCTACATTATATACTAGAGGACATAGAAAACGCACACCTACATTATATACTAGAGGACATAGAAAACGCACACCTACATTATATACTAGAGGACATAGAAAACGCACACCTACATTATATACTAGAGGACATAGAAAACGCACACCTACATTATATACTAGAGGACATAGAAAACGCACACCTACATTATATACTAGAGGACATAGAAAACGCACACCTACATTATATACTAGAGGACATAGAAAACGCACACCTACATTATATACTAGAGGACATAGAAAACGCACACCTACATTATATACTAGAGGACATAGAAAACGCACACCTACATTATATCCTAGAGGACATAGAAAAGCACACATACATTATATACTAGAGGACATAGAAAACGCACACCTACATTATATACTAGAGGACATAGAAAACGCACACCTACATTATATACTAGAGGACATAGAAAACGCACACCTACATTATATACTAGAGGACATAGAAAACGCACACCTACATTATATACTAGAGGACATAGAAAACGCACACCTACATTATATACTAGAGGACATAGAAAACGCACACCTACATTATATACTAGAGGACATAGAAAACGCACACCTACATTATATACTAGAGGACAGAGAAAACGCACACATACATTATATATTAGAGGACATAGAAAACGCACACCTACAGTATATACTAGAGGACATAGAAAACGCACACCTACATTATATACTAGAGGACATAGACAACGCACATCTACATTATATACTAGAGGACATAGAAAACGCACATCTACATTATATACTAGAGGACATAGACAACGCACACCTACAGTATATACTAGAGGACATAGAAAACGCACACCTACATTATATACTAGAGGACATAGACAACGCACACCTACAGTATATACTAGAGGACATAGAAAACGCACACCTACATTATATACTAGAGGACATAGACAACGCACACATACATTATATACTAGAGGACATAGAAAACGCACATCTACATTATATACTAGAGGACATAGAAAACGCACATCTACATTATATGATTATTATTACATGAATACGAAATACGAAGGATTCCATCAAAGATATATCACATCAAAACACAAACTGAACAACTAAATGTATTCCAAAATGTTTAAAACTATGTATTTATATGGTTATTGTGTTTCATGTAAAAACACACTTATCCGAAATGTGCGTTTTCTATGTCCTCTAGTATATATCGTTTCATATCAGCATGGGTATTTACCCAAGATACCTTTAGTCTCAGTATGATATCAAGTTACAGGAGGGAGGGTTAGATACCTAGGCTGATATAAATCACAATTACTGAATTAGATATATGACTGAAACATTATCACGAAGCTACATACATCTGTTATCTGTCAAATTTGACACACTGGGGCACTGCATGAAGTAAACAAACTAGCACCGAGTGCGCATGCGTTATTTTCTCAGGACTAATTATGATACTGTTTTTATTCCTCGTTCGATCCCCCGTCTGACCCTAATAAAAATTAACAGTCTTTCAGGTGGGGCTTGGTGGGATCGAGGTCTCGTGTCGGTGCTGTACATCGTGCACGTAATAGAACCAGAGGAGAATCTGGAGTGGGTCTCTGTATCATTGCAATATCCTCCAACATATAAAATGACTAATCTCTTCAGGAGGTGTTGCTCCTATGGGCATCCGGTAGCGACGATAAATATACGTAAAACACACAATTCTGGTCTCGTGACCGTATCAAACCAGCAAACGTAATATCAGACTGGAAAACACAGCATATCAACCTGGGTGGTAGACAGTTTTGTGGTAGGCAAATAACGACAACAAATAGGCTAATTATGAGAGAAACAAAAATACACAGTGGTATTATTTTGCATTGTAAGAACATGAATTCGTGGACCATGTATTACGGAAGTCACATTTCTCCCCCCCCCCCCACACACACACATACCCTTACTCTCTCAAACGCCTCTTTGTCTCACTCTCTATCACTATTTCGTAATATATTTCTCTCAAATACTTATACATGGATATGTAAGAACACATTTGTTAAACATATAATGTATAATTAATAACACTATGTAAGTACCCCCAATGTATGTATAGTTAATGTATGTTTGCATTGTGTGTTTATATGTAAATAATAATAATAATAATAATAAAGACTTTATTTAACAAAAGTTAATCTACCACGAGGCCCTCAATATGTATATGAAAATAAACTAAAATAGGCGAACATTCATATACAGTCTACATCCATTATGTCGAATTCCGTCGGACCGAACAAAATACTTCGACATAACCGAAGTTTGACAGAACTAACGAAATTCTATATAAACGGAGCCAGTTATATGTAAAATGATATTGTCTGAAACGGGACTTTGATCCGACTTCGAGATAACCTATATAAATACAGTCTACAATCCGTTATGTCAAAGTCGGTTATGTTGAATTATCTGGTTATCTCAAATATATATTGTAAAATAAAACCGAAATGCCCACGGAGTATATTTATATAAGTACGACTAAAGTGAACATACATATACTTAATTCCTTGCAGATCGTCTGTTATATATACACATCAGAGTTTCCTCGCAAGTATAATTTCCATGGGGGCATCTGTTCAGTGGGGGCAGGGGGCGTTCCCCCACATAGCCTTGCCACTGCTACTCGCATATGATATACACGATGCATGCGTTTCGCCGTGTATCAGTACGGTGTTAGCGTAGGACATACAGTACTCGAGTTTTCTTAAATACTAGTAGTATAAGTCCATTAATTATTATTAAGTTCGTAGGCCTACTGTTATTGTGTGTGGTGAATGCACTACCTACTGGCATCTATCAGTGCTCACGGTACTGCAAGCCTCGTTTTCATCTATGACATAGTTGTTGTGATCACCACGCCAGAGCTGTTCGTATGCCTACTGTGTGTGGTGAATGCACACAGTGTACGGGCGTACCTTAGCCTGGGAACAGGCGTCGATATATTTTGCCTGGTCAGTCAAATAAATATATTTTAACACCGAGTCTATTAATTGGGCCAGAAGTGTTGCCAGAAGTTAAAAATCGACAGATTGGAACCCAGTGCGAATCAGTGCGCACGGTACTGCAAGCCTCGTTTCCATCTATGACACAGTTGATGTGATCACTACAATTGTCCATCTACGCCAGAGCTGTTCGTATGCCTACTGTCATTGTGTGTGGTGAATACGCATGTTATTGCAAGCCTGGTTTCCATCTATGACATAGTTGATGTGATCACCACAATTGTCCATCTACGCCATAGTTGCTATAACAATGAAAGGGATGACAGTGGCCAGAAGAAAGAAACCAATACAGCAAAAGATGCATACAAGACACGCAGGCTGACAATATCTCTGAAAAATTAAAACAAACACTTCATTTTATGCTTCCCAATGAAATATAAAAATGTAGGCCTATCAGTGAAATAAATAATGAATATTTATTTGGTTTTTTCCCTGATCATAGAAAGCTATTTTATTATCATAATGCGTTCAATGTGCATTCGGTGATATATGATTCGAGCCTTACCATTAAGCCAACATTTTCTTTTTATTTTAGACAGAACAGAGTTTTTTTATGATAGAAAAAGATGCAACCGACCTATGAATTGCACTATCTAGCGTATCTATTTCTGTTAGCAATGTGAGTATATTTTGTTTCAGACATTAAGAAACGGAAACGTTGTTAGGTTCAACTTCTTACGGAGGTTGGTGCACCAAGTACCTGCCAACAGCTGGAGCCTGCCCAGGAAAGGTGTTTTAGGTAAACTGCCCTATGGGCAGTATCAAATGGGCAACAGGTGGCGACGTTAAATAAACGTAAATAAATAATTTGAAAAAATACACGTGTTTTTCTACGATTCTATGATTTCATCACACTGTATTCATGAGTAGAATTGAACATGTAACATGTACATTTTATTCGGTTTCAAACTTTCAATGCATATTCTTGGATTTCCGAAATTCTACGACCCAAAGACAGGACAAGTATATTGTTGTTCTTATTTAAAAACCTGTTCGCAAATAGGCAGCATATATACAATACATATAACAAGCTCGTCGTGTGGTTTATCCTGTGAAAATCATCCTGTTTGGCGCCAAAAATGTATAAATGCTATAAATAAACTATGTGTTTAGGATTAATTCTAGAAACAGCCGTACCATTCCGTCTGTCTCAGGGATAAGATTATGAGATTCCGTTACAATTTTATAGTAGTCGTTTACTAAGCAGATGCTACTTAAAGTCTCTATATGCATGTTTTTTTCTTCAGTTGGATAAATAATACAACATGTAATATGCAAATATATCCTAGCGTTAACTTTAGTAAACCACCATTTACACAGTTATTGGTGATGTTGTTGAAAATATCCATAAAGGGAGGTAATTTACAAATGGTAATTTCACAAAAGCAGGTTCGTTTATAGGCATATTTTCCAAATTTTAATTTTTATCGTAGTAATTTATTATTGAAAAATGAAAATATAAGACAAGTAATTACAATATATAATCATCGACTCCTCACAATATACTGTGCGCAGCGCATTCTAGGTAGACGCATATTGGGGCTTTAATATAGCATTTAATTCCATAGAACAAATGGACACACGGATCAGTAGTCCAATGGTAACACGCTGGACTGGTAATCCAGCGATCGCAGGTTCGATCCCCCGTCTGATACTAATAAAATTAACAGTCTTTCAGCTGGGACTTTAAACCGAGGTCTCGTGTCGGTGCACGTACAAGAACCAGAGGAAACTCTGGAATGGGTCTCTGTCTGTATCATTGCACTATCCTCCAAACATCTAAAATGACTAATCTCTTCAGGAGTCGTCGCTCATATGGGCAACCGGTAGCGACGATAAATAAGCGTAAAACACTAGAACAAATAAAAACAAAGCGTGAAACAACATTACGCGGATTGTCGCATAGCATACATACCCGATTATACGGTTCGGACGCTGGATATATAGTTCCGCCGTTTCCAACAACTCTGTTGTTAGGTCCGTGTAAACCTCCGGCCATCCCGCCGTGAGCGACAGGATGCCCTCCGTGACTCACCACCGCATTATAAGATGGAGGCGGTGGAACAGCCGTGCTTGAATACCCGACTCCTCCAAAGTTTGTTCCATAATTAAGTGCCCCTCCATCGAAATTGCTTCCTCCGCCTGAAGAGAACACACCACCACCAGAGTTAAATCCTCCCCCACCACAACCGCCGCCGCCTCCACTTGAAAATCCTCCACCACCACCTCCGCCTGAAAATCCCCCACCTCCGCCTGAACATCCTCCTCCAGTACCACAGCCATCACTCGAGAATCCACCACCACCACCACCACCACCACCACCACCACCACCACAACCTAAATACAAGAATTAAAACGTATAAATTAAAAATGGTATTAATCAATAAGAAATCCATGAACAATGGTACAAATCAATGGAAAACGGTACTAATCCATGAACAATGGTACAACTCAATGGAAATGGTACTAATCCATGAACAATGGTACAAATCAATGGAAAACGGTACTAATCCATGAACAATGGTACAAATCCATGAACAATGGTACAAATCAATGGAAAACGGTACTAATCCATGAACAATGGTACAAATCAATGGAAAACGGTACTAATCCATGAACAATGGTACAAATCAATGGAAACGGTACAAATCCATGAACAATGGTACAAATCAATGGAAATGGTACTAATCCATGAACAATGGTACAAATCAATGGAAAACGGTACTAATCAATGAACAATGGTACAAATCCATGAACAATGGTACAAATCAATGGAAAACGGTACTAATCCATGAACAATGGTACAAATCAATGGAAAACGGTACTAATCCATGAACAATGGTACAAATCAATGGAAAACGGTACTAATCCATGAACAATGGTACAAATCAATGGAAACGGTACTAATCCATGAACAATGGTACAAATCAATGGAAAACGGTACTAATCCATGAACAATGGTACAAATCAATGGAAAACGGTACTAATCCATGAACAATGGTACAAATCAATGGAAACGGTACTAATCCATGAACAATGGTACAAATCAATGGAAATGGTACTAATCCATGAACAATGGTACTAATCCATGAACAATGGTACAAATCAATGGAAAAACGGTACTAATCCATGAACAATGGTACAAATCAATGGAAAACGGTACTAATCCATGAACAATGGTACAAATCAATGGAAATGGTACTAATCCATGAACAATGGTACTAATCCATGAACAATGGTACAAATCAATGGAAAACGGTACTAATCCATGAACAATGGTACTAATCCATGAACAATGGTACAAATCAATGGAAAACGGTACTAATCCATGAACAATGGTACTAATCAATGAAAATGGTACTAATCCATGAACAATGGTACAAATCAATGGAAAACGGTACTAATGAGTGATAATTAATTTAAAATGTACTTATCACTTCGAAATGTAATCATATTGCTACAATAATTCCAAACATTACAGTTCAATTTAAAACAAACAGAGATTACTTACCGTCCATTTCGTACAAAGATTCCAAATAAAGTGCTAAAACAATTTCTATATCTACGTAAGTATGTAAACCAGCCTATATAAGTATCAGTGAGCACAGACACCCGCAATATGTCCCATCAGCTTAGCTGTGATGTGTACAAAGATCATATAGATTCCTTTCAAAATATCTGAATATATTGATGAATATATTAATATATGTATGGATGAATTCAATGAATGAGTGCGCGTTTATGACATGCTCGGCCTACTTTACTACCATCTTCGTTCACTTTGGTATGGCTTACAGAATACCCACTGAAGCGCAATGCAACACATTGCAATTCCGGTAAACAGTTGATGGAAGGAAACACGAACCTGGAATGACATTATTTGCAGACGAGTTTCTTCAAATATTGCGTTGATTATATCGATTGACTACACGGTCAAACATACGAATACAGTCAGGACTGGAAATATTGACTCTGACAGACGGACACACGGACAGTACGAACACTATATGCCTTCCTAGGCCTTAATACAAAAAAGATATTGAACTCATCGTATTCAACTGTAAGCGTCCACGGTTTGAAAGACGGTTAAAGCGACATTGCATCACAACTTACAATACTGCATTATTTACGTATAAATGCATTGCTACTACTGTGCTTTCAAAGAAAAGTAATAATACCGTTGGAATATTACACTACTGTATAGGTAAGGCAATATACGATAGCTTACAGGTACTGTGATTTATTGTTTAATATAGGTTATACCGGACTTACCTATAATGCAATAGTGTATCGAATGTTTGTTATCAACCGTTATTACTTTACTTTGAAAGCACAGTACAAATTCTTCCGAAATACTTCGAACACTAACATTGAGTCAATAAACATTGTTTTTGTAGTCAACAAACTCCCACTTTCCCGGATTTCATCATCGTATAACGGTCAGCCACGCTCCTGGATTGGGGTGTGCTTATCACTGGAGTCTATACTAAACGCGTGCTACTATCATTTAGAGGACAGACGGATCTGTAGTCCAGTGGTAACACGCTGGATTGGTAATCCAAGGATCGCAGGTTCGATCCCCCGGCTGACCCTAATAAAATTAACAGTCTTTCAGATGGGACGTTAAACCGACGTCTCGTGTCGGTGTTTTACACCGTGCAGGTAAAAGAACCAGAGGAGACTCTGGAATGGGTATCTGTCTGTATCATTGTACTATCCTCCAAACATCTTAAATGACTAATCTCTTCAGGAGGCGTCGCTCATATGGGTAACCGGTAGCGACGATGAATAAACGTAAAACACACACATCATTTAGAGGTCATTTAAATCAGAATAGTCTAAACTGTTATTCATGATACACGTGGCTGTTGACTCTATTTTAATTATTTTATGTCAACCAACGTCGCATACGACGTGTGTTTATTAGTTGAAATACACAATTTTGAAGGAAATATTTGGAAAACAATTACACCATTTAATAGGAAATTATATATTCTGTAGAAATGTGCGTTTTCACAGATATAGTGTCGCTTTATGTGTTGTTATTCTTTATTCCTGTCTAGTCAATGTACATCCATATAACATAACACAATAACATATTATAAAAGCATATTGATGTTCAATATCAGCTTTGCAGAGAGACCGTACATTCTACGGTATACTATCTACAATATAAGTATCTAGAAGCCACACGGCAACATGCTGATCCCGCAAGTCACATGGTAGACTGGGGGTTTAGAGGTACGGTCGCATCGGTTTGAACGGATCTTTTCACAAGGTCGAACACTTGTCCAGAGGTCGCACAACGGATACAACTATATAACATTTTAACCTTGACATACCAACATTGAAGCCACGTGCATGTGTCGAATCATGGCAAACATGCATTTGTATTACATGGACTTATAATGGTTAATTTTAGCAAAGCTTTTGACTATGTAGTACGTGGTATGGTGTAAGCTCATTAAATTAGGAATTAGAGGTAACATTTTGAAAGTAATTAAAAGTATGTACATGTACAGTAGCATAAAATCTAGAGTTAGACATTTAAATCAAGTATGTAACGAGTTTCCTTGTTTGCTTGGAGTACGACAAGGCGAACGCTTATCACCTTTTCTATTTTCCATGTTTTTAAATGATATTGAAGAATACTTTAGGTTACATGGTTATAATGGCATGTCCCCACTGCTCATTGCCAGAAATAGCAAGTACCGAAAAAAAACATATATATTTAAATTATTTTTATTTATTTATTTCGAAATTTGGCATATGCACATCATTCACTACTAGAATACATAACTCACTGCTGGATTACACTACTCACTGCTCACTGCTCACTGCTCACTGCTAGCAGTACAACAGTACACTGCTCAGTGCCAGCAGTACAGCAGTACACTGGCAGTACACTGCTCACTGCTAATTTCACCCACATAGTCTGCAGTCGATTTCCCCTTTTGAAATCCATATTTGCTATCTACACTCAACAAAGTTCCTAGTCGCTCATCTGGTATTTTATAATATTTGGAGCCAATTAGACTAATAATCATACAATATAAATATTTTCTTATTGTCATTTAAATGCATTTTACCCGAAACGATGATGGAGAAAATCATGCATAACGACCTGTAATAAAATATAACCAATAAGATGATATGAATATTGACATTATTTGGTTATTACTTTGCTCCAAATACTGTAAAACATCAGGTGACCGGATAGGAATTTTGCTGAGTGTATAATTTTCTTGTGTTTAATAGACCATTTTGGTTAAACGGTTTAATAATACCTGTGAGACAATTTTTGAAATAATATTTATTTGTGTTATACCTCTATAGTTTTTTGGGATCCTCAATGCCCCCCCCCCATCAAGCCCCCCCCCTTGAACACTGGAAATATAAGTCCCGATCCCCAATAATTTGGATATTCTCCATTTTGAAAAATTCTATTTAACAGTGCTAATACGGGAGGCGAGATTTCATGAAATGAGATTTTATAAATTTCTGCAATTATAGAATCTAGACCACTGCTTTTATTATTATTTTGAGAATAAACGGCGTCCTTAATTTCTAACATTGTGATTTCCTGATCGAGATCATCATCTTGAATGTCAGTGTTTATATGTTCTGGTGTTTCCTCGTTGCTGGTACTGTATAATGTGTTAAAATGGTTATATAAACCTGTTGTATTTAGATTTACTGCTGTTGTTGTGGGATTTAGCAAATACTGACTCTTTACTTTCTTCCAAAAGTTGCTTGGTTGGGATTTACTTAGATTTTTCTGGACGAATGGGAATTTATGTGACAAGAATTACTCTCATGTATTCGTATGGTAGTTATTATTAAAACAGTCCATCTGTTTTCAGGGAACTAGTTCCAAGCTTTCACTGGTGTGCGCATATACATACAGACTTGAGCTGGAATCCAGAAATGACCAGGTCAATCTATTTACGTAGTTGACAGATCTGCAACAATAATTGGTTCACATATGATTCGCGGATGTTCCAGCAGAGATGTGGTATATACTAATATGCTGGACATGGTTTCATGTTAGTGTCAACATGTTTGCATTTAATTACTAAATTATGCACTTTAATTATAATTTATATACATTCACTCAATACACTATCCGAGTGTGTATTATGCAGAGTGAGTTTTCAATCGTCCTTCTATTACATATTTATATGTAATAGTTGTTCTTGTTAATGTATTTTATACGATTATACTGTGCTTTACAATTGATATATTCTTTCCTCAATCAATTATAAACTTTATTTCTTATGAAAGGGTTCCTCGCAATGTTGAACCTCAATATTGCATTACAGCAGTCCGTGTTGAACCATGGTTTCTTATTAAACAATGGCTGACTACAGAACTCGTTGTTGAATTATTTGCATGCAAACTACATAATTAGCAAATATCATCTAATTAAATGCTAATTGTATAGCCACGCGAGAATAAATATCTACATAAGCAGTTGTATTTGTTTATTGTGGATTACAGACGGATATGTAGTCCAGTGGTAACATGCTAGACTGGTAATCATGGTATCGCAGGTTCGATCCCCCGTCTGACCCTAATAGAATTTACAGTCTTTCAGATGGGACGTTAAACCGAGGTCTCGTGTCGGTGCTTTACACCGTGCACGTAAAAGAACCAGACGAGACTCTGGAATGGGTCTCTGTCTGTATCATGCACTATCCTCCAAAATCTAAAATAACTAATCTCTTCAGGAGGCGTCGCTCATATGGGCCACCGGTAGCGACGATAAATAAACTTAAAACACATATTGTAGATAGCTGCGTCAAAGAATACAAACGACTGTGTATAATAATACATTGTAGCCCCATGCTGACCACAGCCATCGGTGTGGAATACGTTTGATGTATTGTCGTTTTTTAAATTTAAGGTTCTTTAACGGCGCTACTGGTTGGCGGGCAGTTTAAATAACAACACCTTTCCTGGGCAGGCTCCAGCTGTAAACCAGTACTTGGTGCACCAATCTCCGTAAGAAACTGCTAACTTTTTCATATAAAGAGACACGGTCTGAACGGGGCTCTGCACTGTCGTAGGGGTTTTGTGCATTTATATAAGTGTGCTCGCATGCAGGCAGTGTAAGGGATGGACCAAAGGTCGTTCATCCGTTGAGGCTTGACCCTACGTGTACGCTCACGTATTAAAAGGGTTTATTTAGGTTCGAGTAGGGTACATTTTAATGAAAATGGCTGAGCTTAAAGTAAGTAAGTTTTTATTAAAGTTATTAAATATGGTGAATTACTCTTTCAAATTATAATCTCCAACTATTAGTGGGTGAGTAAGACACGGGTTCGCCACCGGTAAGGCACGGGCGGATACCCGGGTAGAACCACCACTCTTCCACGTGGCAGCTGGATATCTTCCTCATAATTGTATGTAAACATTAGACACCTACAGTGGGAATCTACGTTACAACGGTGAGGGGCAAGTGCTGTTATGTCAATTACCTACCTCCACTCGACCACGTAGTCCCTTGTGAAGACCCTATACAAGAACTTTGATTTACTTATATGAGGGTTGTCCAATATGTTCCGTCATTGGTCGGATGTTGAATACTGTATTCCAAGAACTTTGATTTAATTATATGAGGGTTGTCCAACATGTTCCGTCATTGGTCGGATGTTGAATACTGTATTCCAAGAACTTTGATTTAATTATATGAGGGTTGTCCAACATGTTCCGTCATTGGTCGGATGTTGAATACTGTATTCCAAGAACTTTGATTTAATTATATGAGGGTTGTCCAACATGTTCCGTCATTGGTCGGATGTTGAATACTGTATTCCAAGAACTTTGATTTAATTATATGAGGGTTGTCCAACATGTTCCGCCATCGGTCGGATGTTAAATACTGTATTCCAAATGCAAAATGTGTATGTTGATTAACTGTTTGATCCGTAATCCTCTACATGCCACGATACAAGAACCGTTGTTTTAAGTCGAACATAATTATATAAAGTGAATCTAGCACAAATCTCCTGCTTAGAGACCGCTTTTTCCCTTCCATTTGGTGGTCATTTAATAACAATTTGACTGCATTATCCGAATTTAAAATAATAACATATAGAGAAAGATGACTCGCATTAGCTTAAAACTATTTCCAGATTAAAACATCGGGTCAACAACAAAATCAAATACCTTTAAAGCGACACTACATCAATGAAAATGCAGATTTCTACAAAACGTAATTACCTACTATATGGTATAAGTGTTGGCCTTAAAGGCATATGCCCCCAATACAAATTTCAATAAGATTTGCATGACATTTTGCCAGAGTGGTAATGAAACAAGTATAAACACAACAATGAAAAGAAAATATGGTGTTACCATGCTACTTTTTTATTTACAGGGTCTTAAAAATATGGTGTTTAGCATAATTTTACCAACATCGGCATAATATATAAAATAACAGTAAACTACATTCATAATAAGAAATATTGACATATTCCTGCTTTATATACAATGTTAGCAATAAATCATCTTTCATTACTGTCATGGAGTGACACAAAGTCATTTTATGTGATAAATGACAGTTTTATCAACATTATTTTAAAAATCACTACACACCACCCCATTGGTTGCGACAATGAATTTTCATCATTTTTGTGTCTATTTCCAATCAAAATCTTATATAATATGAAAACTAAGAATAAGAACTCATTAGAAATCCTCCAAAGTCAGGTTTATTGCATTAGCTGGCAGAAAATATGCAAAAATCAATAGGTCACCATACTGGTTTTAAAAATATATCCATAGAAGAAACATTGCCCTACGTGCTTTTTGGTCTAAAAATTCTCCAAAAAAATGTTTTCTACAATTTGCATGAAATTTTGCCAGAGTGGTAATGAAACAAGTATAAACACAACAATGAAAAGAAAATATGGTGTTACCATGCTACTTTTTTTATTTACCTCGTGGTTGATATACATGCGTAATACAACGCGTGTATCCTGAATAAAACGATATCTTGTACAGATGTATCGTTATATGAAATCCTACTTTCAATTTTGAAAGTTTGTAGACCACAAAAACACTGTTTATTGATTCAATGTTAGTGTTCGAAAGAATTTGTAGTAGCAATATGAATGTGAACAAAATGCATTTTATTTGCTTTTTGCGATGTAATGTCGCTTTAAATGGAGGTACATGGAATAAAACAATGATGCGTTGACATAAAACATTAAAATATATGTTGATTGTTCCTATCAGGGAACTGGTAATATAAAAAATCTGTCAAATTAATTTTCTTTCAGATTGTTTTGAATAAATTGGATAATGACGTCATATAGAGTGGACCACATATATATAAAAAAATTAAACGCATGGCATACTGAAGTTTTTAGAAAATATTTCTTATATTCAGGGTCACACTTGTGGACACTTGTGGAATTCCCTCCCTTATCACATCAAAACAGCACATTCCGTCAATAAACTGATAATATACAATTATACGTGAATATAAGTATTAGTTCTTATAGCTTATATATTATATCTTATTTCCTATGAAAGTTTTACTGCTTACTGTTTACATGGTTCATTATGCTATTTCATGTTTAAATTTGTTGAGGGCCTCATGGTAGATTGACATAATTGTTCAAATGAGTTCTCTCGTTAAATAAAGTCTTTATTATTATTATATTAAGATAGATACGACACATCATTGACCTACAGTTATGTGGATAGTCTGAATCAGGGAAACAACATAGAATACGATGACGAAGAGACGCCGTAGTCATCAGCGTTGCTGATCGTACACCTGGGCTGGTAGTCTGAATCACACATAATCATACACGAGCCGATGATGATAACACTATTTTAGCCGCCAGTGATGCGCATATCATAGACTCGTGCAATCACACACACGAGCCGATGATGATAACAACATTGTAGTCGCCAGTGTTGAGTTTTAATATCGTAGAATGACGAAATTGCTCACGAGTTGACGATGTTTAATTCATGTTGGAAATATTGGCCGAGACGATTGCCAATGGAATGACGATTGCCAGAATCACGAAGGCCACGCACGAGACGATGATGATGATAAGAACAGGCTTGGCGCACCCACGCTGAAAAATGAAACAGTAAGAGAATGCAGTTCCGTTCACACACATTTTTATTCATGTTCTTTTTCTGCGTTTCAACGAGGTATTAAATGTTAGTTTGTGCACGCGTTTCAACGAGGTATGAACTGTTAGTTTGTGCACGAGTTACAAGGAGGTATGACATGTTAGTTTGTGCACTTGTTTCAACGAGGTATTAAATGTTAGTTTGTGCACGCGTTTCAACGCGGTATGAAATGTTAGTTTGTGCACGCATTTCAACGCGGTATTAAATGTTAGTTTGTGCACGCGTTTCAACAAGGTATGTTAGTTTGTGCACGCGTTTCAACGCGGTATTAAATGTTAGTTTGTGCACGCGTTTCAACAAGGTATGTTAGTTTGTGCATGCGTTTCAACAAGGTATGAACTGTTAGTTTGTGCACGCGTTTCAACGAGGTATGAAATGTTAGTTTGTGCACGCGTTTCAACGAGGTATGAAATGTTAGTTTGTGCACGCGTTTCAACGAGATATGAAATGTTAGTTTGTGCACGCGTTACAACGAGGTATGACATGTTAGTTTGTGCACGCGTTTCAACGAGGTATGAAATGTTAGTTTGTGCACGCGTTTCAACGAGATATGAAATGTTAGTTTGTGCATGCGTTACAACGAGGTATGACATGTTAGTTTGTGCACGCGTTTCAACGAGGTATTAAATGTTAGTTTGTGCACGCGTTTCAACGAGGTATTGAATGTTAATTTGTGCACTCGTTTCAACGAGGTATTAAATGTTAGTTTGTGCACGCGTTACAACGAGGTCTGAACTGTTAGTTTGTGCACGCGTTTCAACGAGGTATTAAATGTTAGTTTGTGCACGCGTTACAACGAGGTATGACATGTTAGTTTGTGCATGCGTTTCAACTAGGTATGAACTGTTAGTTTGTGCACGCGTTTCAACGAGGTATGACATGTTAGTTTGTGCACGCGTTTCAACGAGGTATTAAATGTTAGTTTGTGCACGCGTTTCAATGCGGTATTACATGTTAGTTTGTGCACACGTTTCAACGAGGTATGAACTGTTAGTTTGTGCACGCGTTTCAACGAGGTATGAACTGTTAGTTTGTGCACGCGTTTCAACGCGGTATTAAATGTTAGTTTGTGCACGCGTTTCAACGAGGTATTAAATGTTAGTTTGTGCATGCGTTACAACGAGGTATGACATGTTAGTTTGTGCACGCGTTTCAACGAGGTATGAAATGTTAGTTTGTGCACGCGTTTCAACGAGATATGAAATGTTAGTTTGTGCATGCGTTACAACGAGGTATGACATGTTAGTTTGTGCACGCGTTTCAACGAGGTATTAAATGTTAGTTTGTGCACGCGTTTCAACGAGGTATTGAATGTTAATTTGTGCACTCGTTTCAACGAGGTATTAAATGTTAGTTTGTGCACGCGTTACAACGAGGTCTGAACTGTTAGTTTGTGCACGCGTTTCAACGAGGTATTAAATGTTAGTTTGTGCACGCGTTACAACGAGGTATGACATGTTAGTTTGTGCATGCGTTTCAACTAGGTATGAACTGTTAGTTTGTGCACGCGTTTCAACGAGGTATGACATGTTAGTTTGTGCACGCGTTTCAACGAGGTATTAAATGTTAGTTTGTGCACGCGTTTCAATGCGGTATTACATGTTAGTTTGTGCACACGTTTCAACGAGGTATGAACTGTTAGTTTGTGCACGCGTTTCAACGAGGTATGAACTGTTAGTTTGTGCACGCGTTTCAACGCGGTATTAAATGTTAGTTTGTGCACGCGTTTCAACGAGGTATTAAATGTTAGTTTGTGCATGCGTTTCAACGTGGTATTAAATGTTAGTTTGTGCACGCGTTTCAACGAGGTATGAAATGTTAGTTTGTGCACGCGTTTCAACGAGGTATGAAATGTTAGTTTGTGCACGCGTTTCAATGAGGTATGAAATGTTAGTTTGTGCACGCGTTTCAACGCGGTATTAAATGTTAGTTTGTGCACGCGTTTCAACGCGGTATTAAATGTTAGTTTGTGCACGCGTTTCAACAAGGTATGAACTGTTAGTTTGTGCACGCGTTTCAACGAGGTATGACATGTTAGTTTGTGCACGCGTTTCAATGAGGTATTAAATGTTAGTTTGTGCACACGTTTCAATGAGGTATAAATGTTAGTTTGTGCACGCGTTTCAATGAGGTATTAAATGTTAGTTTGTGCACGCGTTTCAATGCGGTATTACATGTTAGTTTGTGCACACGTTTCAACGAGGTATGAACTGTTAGTTTGTGCACGCGTTTCAACGAGGTTGAACTGTTAGTTTGTGCACGCGTTTCAACGCGGTATTAAATGTTAGTTTGTGCACGCGTTTCAACGAGGTATGAAATGTTAGTTTGTGCACGCGTTTCAACGAGGTATGAAATGTTAGTTTGTGCACGCGTTTCAATGAGGTATGAAATGTTAGTTTGTGCACGCGTTTCAACGCGGTATTAAATGTTAGTTTGTGCACGCGTTTCAACGCGGTATTAAATGTTAGTTTGTGCACGCGTTTCAACAAGGTATGAACTGTTAGTTTGTGCACGCGTTTCAACGAGGTATGACATGTTAGTTTGTGCACGCGTTTCAATGAGGTATTAAATGTTAGTTTGTGCACGCGTTTCAATGCGGTATTACATGTTAGTTTGTGCACACGTTTCAACGAGGTATGAACTGTTAGTTTGTGCACGCGTTTCAACGAGGTATGAACTGTTAGTTTGTGCACGCGTTTCAACGCGGTATTAAATGTTAGTTTGTGCACGCGTTTCAACGAGGTATTAAATGTTAGTTTGTGCATGCGTTTCAACGTGGTATTAAATGTTAGTTTGTGCACGCGTTTCAACGAGGTATGAAATGTTAGTTTGTGCACGCGTTTCAACGAGGTATGAAATGTTAGTTTGTGCACGCGTTTCAATGAGGTATGAAATGTTAGTTTGTGCACGCGTTTCAACGCGGTATTAAATGTTAGTTTGAGCACGCGTTTCAACGCGGTATTAAATGTTAGTTTGTGCACGCGTTTCAACAAGGTATGAACTGTTAGTTTGTGCACGCGTTTCAACGAGGTATGAAATGTTAGTTTGTGCACGCGTTTCAACGAGGTATGACATGTTAGTTTGTGCATGCGTTACAACGAGGTATTAAATGTTAGTTTGTGCACGCGTTTCAACGCGGTATTAAATGTTAGTTTGTGCCCGCGTTTCAACGAGGTATGACATGTTAGTTTGTGCACGCGTTTCAACGAGGTATGTTAGTTTGTGCACGCGTTTCAACGCGGTATTAAATGTTAGTTTGTGCATGCGTTTCAACGAGGTATGAACTGTTAGTTTGTGCACGCGTTTCAATGAAGTATGAAATGTTAGTTTGTGCACGCGTTTCAACGAGGTATGAAATGTTAGTTTATGCACGCGTTTCAACGAGGTATGAACTGTTAGTTTGTGCACGCGTTTCAACGAGGTATGAAATGTTAGTTCGTACACGCGTTTCAACGAGGTATGAAATGTTAGTTTGTGCACCTCCTTTGCATAAAAACCATTTAAGGAATAAAATCAACTTATGTTGGGAACATACTATATAGTTGTGCTGTTTAAAGTGTATGAGGGGCGGGGGTGGGCGAAGCTATGATACGTGAACATCCTTATACGAAGAAGATGTGTACGAGTGTGTGTATATACACACTAACGGATCTGTAGTCCAGTGGCAAACACGTTGGACTGGAATCCAGGGATCGAACCTGCGATCCCCTGTCTGACCCTAATAAAAATTAACAGTCTTTCAGTTGGGACTTTAAACCGATGTCTCGTGTCGGTGCTTTACACCGTGCACGTAAAATAACCAGATGAGATTCGGGAATGGGTATCTGTCTGTATCATTGCACTATCCTCCAATAATCTAAACTGACTAATCTCTTCAGGATAAACTAATTCAAATGAACACCCATCTAGAGCAAATCACCCAAGCTACAGTCCGGGAACAGTCGTCCATATATTGTGCTATGGCCATCCTCTATATCTCTCTTAACCCATTCAACCCCAAGTAACTGACATGGACTGGTGCGTGATATTTTCAGACCAATACATTAATAAGAAAATTACCTTTGGACCAGTTCATTTATCAAAATGGGTAATTTTATCTAAAAATAGTAATAATTATTACTGGCAAAAAAGTGCAGATCCTGATGAGACGGCTCGTCACGAGCCGGCTCATCTGGATCTACACTTTTCATAAGCCTATTTAGAGGCCTGTGGGGTTGAAAGGGTTAAACACTAACTTTCAATCAATAAACAATGTTCTTGTGGTCTACAATCTCAAAGGTGAAAGTAGGATTTCATATAACGTGTTGTACATGATACACGAGTTGCATAACGCATGGCTGCTGACTTTATATCTTTACATTATTTTGTTATGGCAACAATCGTCGTATGCGACATTCGTTTATTTGTTGAAATACTCAGATTCTGTCTCAAATAGTTGGGGGGGGGGGGGAAATGTATCACTATATAATAGGACATTACATTCAATAGATATTGAAGAATTACCAAAATGTGCATCAAATAAGGGTTGAATGGCATGTATACATAGCACATATATTTGGAAGTCGTGATAGCGCAGTGGTAGCGCGTTCGCTTCAGGTGCGAACTGCCCGGAGTTCGAGCCCCTCTGGAGCTGTTACGACTGTCGCTTAGGCAAGGCATTTAAATTCCACATTGCCTATTCTCTCTCCCCCTCCTCTCTCTCCCTCTCCTCTCTCCCCCTCTCTCTCCTCTCTCTCCTCTCTCACTCTCTCTTCCCCTCTCTCTCTCTCCTCTCTCCCTCTCTCTGTCTCTCTCCTCTCTCACTCTCTCTTCCCCTCTCTCTCTCCTCTCTCTCTTCTCCTCTCTCTCCTCTCTCCCTCTCTCTGTCTCTCTCTCTCCTCTCTCATCTCTTTCCCCTCTCTTCCTCTCTCCCTCTCTTTCCTCTCTCACTCTCTCTTCCCTATCTCTCCTCCTCTCTCCTCTCTCTCCTTTTCCTCTCTCTCCTCTCTCTCTCCCTCTCCTCTCTCTCTCCCTCTCTATCCTCTCTCACTCTCTCTTCCCCTCTCTCTCCTCTCTCTCTCCTCTCTCCCTCTCTCTGTCTCTCTCTCGGTCTCTCTCTATGTCTCTCTCTCTCGGTCTCTCTCTCTCTCGTGACAATAGATTCCATCAGTAATGTGGTCTCGAGTAACATAAGTTGTAAGAACTTGTTTCGCAATCGAGCTAAAATAAATATGTATAAAATGGCATGTATATGACATAGTACACCAAAGACGAATACCGTGTTTCTGTTATATCCTACGGCTGGTTGATATACAGTCGTAGATGGTCCTCCTACGTATGTGACCTTTACCTTTGCCGTTAACACTCCGGTATGCAGGGGTTGTCCTAGGTTAGCAGTATACATACCACCGTGATGAGGCGTGAACACATGTCCGCCTGAAGGACTACCGGCATATCCAACACTTTGGGTGGAGTATTGTACGCCCTCGCTATAACTGGGAGGAGCCCCATGTGTATTAGAATAACCCCCACCGAAGTTTGGTTTACTGTTTCGTTGACTGAAACCTCCACCACCATTTAATCCCCCGCTAGAGGAAAATCGACCCCCAGAACTAATTCCACCACGGAAATCTGTTCCGCCACCAGAGGAAAAGCTACCCCCAATTCCACAGTCACCGCCTCCTGACGAAAAGCCGTCGCCCCCTGACGAAAAGCCACCGCCTCCTGACGAAAAGCCACCGCCCCCTGAATTGCAGTCACCTGTGTAAATGAAATAATATACATGTTCATAGCTTCTCATTATAATATTAAATTTTATCAGGACGAATCAGCATGCTGATGGCTGATGTGTAAGCACGTTCATAGCCTGGGTGCCAGTCTGTCGATTTGTCACTTTTTAACTTCTGGCAAAATGACAGGGAAAATCGTAACCTGGGTGCCAGTCTGTGGATTTGTCACTTTTTAACTTCTGGCAAAATGACAGTGGGAATCGTAAGCTGGGTGCCAGTCTGTCGATTTTCACTTTTTAACTTCTGGCGTTGATATGATCAGAAACTCAATACGGCCCAATCAATAGTCTCGGTGTTGAAATATATTTATTTGACTGACCAGGCAAAATATATCGACGCCTGTTCCCAGGCTAACACGTTCACATCATATGCTTGTATCTTTTGGGATTGTTTGCTTGTTTTTTGGGGGCTCAGCTTGGGTGATGTGGCGACTCTCCGGATATGATTGTTGGAGGAAGACCCCGGGTGTCACTCCGAGCAGTTATTCAGGCACAGACGGACACACGGATAGAACCGCCGACCTACTACACGCCAGTTGGAAAGTCTCCAAGCATGAAAACATTCAACGATCAGGGGTATTCGAACATACAGCGGGGAGGGGCATGTCATTTGGAGTCAACGATCTGAACCACTCGGCCACGGAGGCCCCTCTGCTGTCGTGTATGTAAATGCGATTGCGCGAGTGTGTGTGATGTGCACACGCGTGCGTACGTGCGTCCGCCCGTGTGTACATGTGCTGTATATCATTAACAACACACGTTGAAACTATGCTATTGTTTAACATTAGTGTACAGAGTATTTACCCTATCATGTTACATGTATATATAATATCTTATATTACCAAGTGAATAAAAAGTAATCCAGGGATCGCAGGTTCGATCCCCCGTCTGACCCTAATAAAATTAACAGTCTTTCAGATGGGACTTTAAACCGAGGACTCGTGTCGGTGCTGTACACCGTGCACGTAAAAGAACCAGAGGAGTCTCCGGAATGGGTCTATGTCTGTATCATTGCACTATCCTCCAAAAATCTAAAATGACTAATCTCTTCAGGAGGCGTCGCTCATATGGGCAACCGGTAGTGACGATAAATAAACGTAAACACGATGAATAAAAATATCTACGGTTAGTAGGTTTTGGGTCCCTACCATATTACTGATATTAATATATCTGGCTATCTGGAATGGCGCCCGAAAAGAGCATGCTCATTGAGTATAAAACATATCCAGATTCACAAAATGAGAATATATTTAAGGTGTACAGCAAACCCTGTGGTAAATTAAGATCCTAGTGGCGGGCGGTAGGTAAGACTCCATTGAAATATTGTGATAGAAAATATAACCTTCCACTCATTTAGATATGACTTTAAACCGAGGTATCGTGTCGGTGCTGTACACCGTGCACGTAAAAGAACCAGAGGAGACCCTGGAATGAGTCTATGTCTGTATCATTGCACCATCCTCTAAAAATCTCAAATCTCTTCAGGAGGCGTCGCTCATATGGGTAACCGGTAGCGATGATAGTTTATACACATTTATTTTAGCTCGATTGCGAAACAAGTTCTTACAACTTATATTAATCACTCTCGAGACATCATTCCTGATGGAATCCATCGCCACGAGGGAGAGAGAAGAGGCAACGTGGAATTAAATGCCTTGCCTAATGGCACATTCGTAACGGCTCCAGCGGAGCTCGAACTCCGGACCTTTCGCACCGGAAGCGAACGTGCATCCACTGCGCTATCACGACAACTTTATGATGGCAACTTACTTGCGCTATGAAATGTTTTGTATACAGGTGAATATCGTATGTCATGTAGATTATGTAGATGTATATATAGACACATGTATATAGTTCATGTTTCATAAACACATATCCGATTATATATATAGCGTGTCTGTGGGTAATGGATAGAAGCTTCCTTTAACATTGAGCAATTTTGAAACCTGTTCATTTCCATTAGATAGATATAGATAGATTTCTTTATTTATAGAGGGTGACCTAATTAGTTTTGAACTAATCCTCCTTAGGGCCCTCTTCAATTTGTTAACACTATAGAATAAATGTACATACACAATAATTATAACATAGTTACGCCGTACAATATACATGCATAATGTTGTACAATGTAACTTAAACAACAGCCTAAATAAATCAGGTACTTTGAAATACAGGAAATACAAAACGACATAAGCATATTGATTTATATATATATAACTGTCTAGTGTCTACCGATTAAAACGTTGTATCCATACTTTACATTTTGTCTTGAATATATTTAAAGATCTGGACGTCTTAATTTCAAATGGTAGTACACAATTATGAACAATCTTGTACCGAATTATTTGAATGAACATTTTCAATTAAGACATTGCAATTCAGTTACTTCAGATATGACATTGAGAAATGTTTCAAATATGGATCTCTATATTCCAAGACCTAGATGTGAAATGTATAAGAAATCATTAGAATACTCTGGTCCAAAGATATTGTTACTGCTTATTGAAAAATAATCCGTTGGTCAAAAGTCATTATATTAATTTCAGACGTACATTTTGTATTTAAAATAAGGAGTCATTTATTTATAGAGACTTCGATTTCATAACTATTAAGTAACTGTTTTCAAACTCACAAAATTTCGAAGAGTTTATACATTTATAATTTAGAAATTTTGTTCGTTGCAATTAAACACATCAAATATGTTATATCTTTCACGCTAGATAATTACTATGTAAAATCTAGATTACTTATCTTCGTAATAGGATGTCAGGGGAATTAGTGTTAGCTACGTTTAAACATTAATTGTTTGTTATGTTACATATGTGTGTACATCATAAAAGTGTCGGATTAGGACCAAGCAACTTGTCACAAAGACAATGTTACATATGTGTGTACATCATAAAAGTGTCGGAAAGCATCTTGTCACAAAGACAATGTTACATATGTGTGTACATCATAAAAGTGTCGGAAAGCATCTTGTCACAAAGATAATGTTACATATGTGTGCACATCATAAAAGTGTCGGAAAGCAACTTGTCACAAAGATAATTGAGTGGGCATTCTTGGTACATGAATATTCAAAATTCACCCATTGGCTACCCAATCTGGGTAGGCGTGTGTTCGAGCTGCGCATGTGCAGATCCATCCAGCACTAGTTGAAATACCCCCAAGATTCTGGATGCATTGTGCTTAATCCAGAATCTGAAACAGATTAAATAAATAAAAATTAACTTTTTGTAAAATTTAAATTGTGAATTGGATCTTTTCATTATAGCCCGACCCGCTCCGGTATCTCATGCCAAGCGAGTTCCCCTTACAACTACATACAGCCAACAGAACATACGTACAAGAGCACGAAAAGAAAGCCGGGTCGGCATAGCCTCGACTTACCGTCCATTCTGTCATACTATGAACATATAACGTCAACTTACAGTCCATTCTGTAATAATATGGAAATATAACCTCGACTTACCCACAGGGATTCGGCACGTTTGGGGGTACTAGTATATATATTTAAGTACAGGGATTCTACTCTGTGGGATGTCAGATTTCGCATCGATCAGTAAAATGGCCCTATCTGAAACAATGTTATACAAATCTGTCCAAATACAACGCCTATCCCGAGTCTTTATATTGTTCTTCAAATAAAACACAACTTTAAGCTGCATGCATGTATACTTTGCAAACAATTGCCACATACATTGGCCATAGCAGGTCACATTTCCATACTAGGACACGGGTTCTGTCAGCAACAAAAAAAAATCTTCGACGGGAGAGTTTTAACTGTGAATAACATTATCAATAAAATGTGTTTACACTAACGTGTAGGTTTATTCGGCAAAAATGTACGTCAAAAAGAGATTTCGTAGCATTTTCAATTTGTTTTGAAAATTTCTAAAGCGGCGCAATTCGCGTTGAAACGAGCGTTCTGATTGGATTATGATTATTCTTCCTATATAAAAAAACATCTTGTTACATTCTAATAATCCAATCAGAACGCTCGTTTCAACGCTCGTTTCAACGCGAATTGCGCCGCTATAGAAATTTTCAAAACAAATTGAAAATGCTACGAAATCTCTTTTTGACGTACATTATTGCCGAATAAACCTACACGTTAGTGTAAACACATTTTATTGATAATGTTATTCACAGTTAAAACTCTCCCGTCGAAGATTTTTTTTTGAGACTCGGGATAGGCGTTGTATTTGGACAGATTTGTATAACATTGTTTCAGATAGGGCCATTTTACTGATCGATGCGAAATCTGACATCCCACAGAGTAGAATCCCTGTACTTAAATATATATACTAGTACCCCCAAACGTGCCGAATCCCTGTGGACTTACCGTCCATTCTGTCATACTATGAACATATAACGTCAACTTACAGTCCATTCTGTAATATTATGGAAATATAACCTCGACTTACCGTCCATTCTGTAATGCTATGAAAAGATAACCTCGACTTACCGTCCATTCTGTAATACTATGGAAATTATGGAAATATAACGTCAACTTACCGTCCATTCTTCTGTAATACTATTTAGATATTTCCATAATGTGTACACATATAGCTGAAGTAAACATTACACCAGGTAGGTTAGATGGGGCGCTTTAGGTGGGCTCGTTTCGCTGTTCCGGTATATCCCGGGAATAGCTTTACAGCCCAATTGCTACTCCGATTCATACTCGAGACGATACATGACTTACTACGTATTACCGCTACACCATTAATGGTCTGAATAAACCCCATCGAAGTAGTCGGCATTTAACTCAGTCGATTCTAACGCAGGCGCAATGAGCGACATCGATGGCTTTTCTATTACCTCCCTTGGCAGGTAAAGTCCGATTTATCCCGAATTTATACCTATCCTTTTAGTTGGAATCCTTTGTTTTTACTGTTGTTTCCTAACCATATGTTGCGGTATGATAAATGTGATTTTATCAAAATCATGTTAATACATTGATAACAAATGTATACAGATAAGTACCCATTGGATATACTGTAGGATATCTATCGAGATATAGCAATTTAATAATTATACGCTGAGAAAGAGGAAGAAAATTGATAGCATGTTGTGCAAATGAAACAACGATAAAAACAGAGGAAACCACTTAAGATGACCTATATACTTTTAGCGAGTATTCAGGAGCAGTAACTGTCATGACCGATGTCTTGTAACATAGTCACATGTGTGCATACAACAATACATGTACACAACTATATTATACATGTACATGTATGTTGAATATTGATAGTAATATATTAGCATCCATATGTATCGTTGGGGGTGTGTTTTTACGTTTATTTATCGTCGCTACCGGTTGCCCATATGAGCGACGCCTCCTGAAGAGATTAGTTATTTTAGATTTTGGAGGATAGTGTATGATACAGACAGAGACCCATTCCAGTGTCTCCTCTAGTTCTTTTACGTGCACGGTGTAAAGCACCGACACGAGACCTCGGTTTAACGTCCCATCTGAAAGACTGTTAATTTTATTAGGGTCAGACGGGGGATCGAACCCTATCGTTGGGTGTGTACTCATTGACCGATAGTACTGAATTACATGTATTTAGGAGGTGGGTTTCCAAAATACATAATTATACAAATAGCACAAGGCTATAGAATTAACGTTAAAACCATGCTGATCATGTGCATATATCGCAAGATTCTGCAAGTCAGCAGATGGGGTGACATTTGCTTAAATTGTATGTTTCATAATTGTAACTATAGTTTCGACCGGTTCCTCAGCAGGGACATACTGGTGTGACAAGAATTTCAATGTCATATAGATATATTTTAGTTTAATCATATTTTATTGCAAATCAATAGCTATATATGATTGTAATATAAAACAGCCTATCATTATGTAGACAAACAGGTTCGATCCCCCGTCTGACCCTAATAAAATTAACAGTCTTTCAGATGAGACATTAAACCGAGGTATCGTATCGGTGCTGTACACCGTGCACGTTAAAGAACCAGAGGAGACTCTGGAATGGGTCTCTGTCTGTATCATGCACTATCCTCCAAACATCTCAAATGACTAATCCCTTCAGGAGGCGTCGCTCATATGGGCAACCGGTAGCGACGATAAATAAACGATAAATAAACGTACAACACACACACACTAGAGAAACAGAGGCCAATGAGACACCATGTTTCGTTGACTGGTTAATTCATGTATGCAGGTCGATGCATTTTGAAATTAATAACTAATTAAAAGTTATATTCTGTGATAGTTGTTAATTGAATTTTCATCTCACTATACGATCCCAGAGGGCCACGAAATACGGAACAACGCTACGTTACAGTCTCTAGTTAGTAAACCGACCGCTAAAATTAGCATTAGCATCAACAGTTGTTGACAGTCAGTATTCCTGGTATATGTATATAGTCGGGAAATATCACTAGATACAGAAATAAAGTCCCGTTGTTGTCGAATGTGTTCCCAGTACATTAGTAAAGGGCTTCCACTCCGATGCACCCGCAAAGTGACTAAAACATGGGATGTCCCGGCCGGCATATCCCGAAGAAACGAATCGAGCACATCTAATCTCATGTTTACAATTAAACTGCATCAATGTGCACGGTAATGTGATACATTCATGTCCTCTTTATGTGTGTATTCATATACAGTATTATATTGCGATTTGATCCAGTAATAATTTGCCGTTTCAATGATTATATGCACATGGTAGGTTTAGGGTAAATGGCGTACTTTGATTCGTATACACGGGGGGTGGGAGTCGTTTTGCGTAACTAACAGTAAGGATATACAACAACACTGACACCACAGCATTTCTCCCATGCAACTAACATGTTTTGGGGTGGGTGAGGTGGGGGTGGGGTGGTGAACGAGAGCGTGACATAACACGATGTCGGAAGAATCCATAGCGTTGTTGTGATATCAAGGTCCCCATTATGTAAACGTTCGTACATTTATTCTATAATTAACATGTTAACACGTGTGTGAATGTATGTATGCACATAGCCTGTGAAATAAACGCTTTCATTAATTGTGTAACGTTGAAAACAAGCCAGCCTCCTACAACTTCCGACATATCAGACTATCAGACTATCAGACATAGCCTGGGTACGTCGATATATTTTGCCTGGTCAGTCAAATAAATATAGTTTAACACCGAGACTATTAATTGGGTCACTAAACATCTAAGTTATTATAATTGCGATAGACAAAACCATCACTTTCAGATGATGAGTATTTTAATTTTCTTAGAAAACTCAGTCGCCCAAATGCATTTATGCGGTGGCGACTTTAAATAAACGTATTAGTTAGTTATTAATTGGGCCGTATTGAGTTTCTGATCATGTCATTTTGCCAGACGTTTAAAAGTGAAAAATCGACAGACTGGAACCCAGGCTATACGTGCCATTCACTATTTAAAAAAATCAGACGGATCTGTAGTCCAGTGGTAACACGCTGGACTGGTAATCCAGGGATCGCAGGTTCGATCCCCGTCTGACCATAATAAAATTAACAGTCTTTCAGATGGGACGTTAAACCGAGGTCTCGTGTCAGTGCTTTACACTGTGCACGTAAAAGAACCAGAGGAGACTCTGGAATGGGTCTCTGTCTGTATCATTGCATTATCCTCCAAAATCTAAAATAACTAATCTCTTCAGGAGGCGTCGCTCATATGGGCAACCGGTAGCGACGATAAATAAACGTAAAAACATACATACAAAAAAATCATTATGCGAGATTATCTCCCATGAACGTCCTGCTGGTCATTGCTTACACGCTATTTGATGTTTTAGTTAGTTGAGGGCCTCGTGGTAGATTGATAATTGTTCAAATGAGATCTCTCGTTAAACAAAGTCTTTAATATTATTATTATTAATTAATTAATTAATTATTGTTGTATGTAGGCAGTCCGGTTAGCTCAGTCGGTAGAACATTCATCGTTATGATTGTCTCACCTGGGTTCTCGTATCTGGTATCCGGATTGTCTGCCCATCCGAAGGTAGCCTACTGCAAGTTCAATTCAATATAGTTATTGCATTAAATATGATAACATATTTATAGCAAACAATACATAAACAAAATACAATGGAAAGGCATGGATACATTTTCTGGTGTCTAAAATTGTTTAGTTCTTGCCAAACTTGCGTAATATATAAATTTGGATAGGTTTTGAAAAATTTTCCTCTTAGTCTCTGTAAGTAATGTAATACACGTTTGTTTTCCTTAAATCTTGAAATTTAGGGCAACTAAGAAGAAAATGATAGTAAGTATAGGTCTGACCCCCATGCGACTTAAAATACACTTTGTTCGAGGCCAACTGGTAAGGGTAAGTAGGCCCTAGATAGTTTTCCAGTTTGAGGTTAAAGCGGACTGCTGTACTGATGGCCAATAAGACAATGCTACAGTACCCATATCATGCCTGGACAACCCGGAGAAGGTAGCTCTAATAATTGCTGGTCATGGACCTGTTTGCTGATCCATTTTCGCTTATCTTCGCCCTACCCAGCACATTGATGCATGCTACTAGTTTGCAGGTCTCAAGTATTTATTATCGTGCATCGTATCTACGTGCATCATGACCTTGCTACATCATCGCGATTGCTCGCATTACCATCTTTATTTCCGCGTATCACTATCATGACGTTGCGCATTGTCATCGTTACTGCTCGCAGCAATATTATGACTTCATGCATCGCCATCGTGACTTCTAGCATCACCGTCGTGCATACGGGTATCACCGTCGTGCATACGGGTATCACTGTCGTGCATACGGGCATCACTGTCGTGCATACGGGTATCACCGTCGTGCATACGGGTATCACTGTCGTGCATACGGGCATCACCGTCGTGCATACGGGTATCACTGTCGTGCATACGGGCATCACCGTCGTGCATACGGGTATCATTGTCGTGCATACGGGCATCAATATATGGTGATATCACGTATCGTAGTCGTTGATTCGCTGATCATCATCATCACTTCTGGCATCACCGTCGTGACTTTGTGCATCGCTACGTGACTCCGCGAATCACCTTCATTGGTTTCACGCACCACTGTATGACTGTAGCATCACCATCATGACTTCTCGCATCACCATCATGACTTCACGCACCACTGTATGACTGTAGCATCACCATCATGACTTCGCGCATCACCATCATGACTTCGCGCATCACCATCATGACTTCGCGCATCACCATCATGACTTCGCGCATCACCATCATGACTTCGCGCATCACCATCATGACTTCTAGCATCACCATCATGACTTCTCGCATCACCATCATGACTTCTCGCATCACCATCATGACTTCGCGCATCGCGCATCACCATCATGACTTCGCGCATCACCATCATGACTTCTTTTTAGATAAATAAATTTAATAAAAAGACATATCTCAGTATGTAGATTTTGTAGATTTGTATGACGGTTGAACGTGTATGACAGGAACATGATATGGGATATACCGTGCATTCATAATTTATGACGCTACTTATGTACCATTGTCGTCTTTGACATTTCTTCGGATCAGATTATAGGTATTTTACGTGATAAGTGCGTTCTGAATATGAGAAGAATGCTGCCGGATTCTGCACTCATGTGAATGCATTAAGCATGAGCTACATACCTGTGAAACTCCAACCGGATTCTGCACACCTGTAAAACCACAACCAAAGTATGCATACCTGTGAAACTCCAACCGGATTCTGCACACCTGTAAAACCACAACCGGATTCTGCACACCTGTGAAACTCCAACCGGATTCTGCACACCTGTAAAACCACAACCTGATTCTGCACACCTGTAAAACCACAACCTGATTCTGCACATCTGTAAAACCACAACCTGATTCTGCACATCTGTAAAACCACAACCTGATTCTGCACATCTGTAAAACCACAACCTGATTCTGCACATCTGTAAAACCACAACCTGATTCTGCACATCTGTAAAACCACAACCGGATTCTGCACACCTGTAAAACCACAACAGGATTCTGCACACCTGTAAAGCCACAACCGGCTTCTGCACACCTGTAAGACCACAACCGGATTCTGCACACCTGTATAAACCCAACCAAAGTATGCACATCTGTGAAACCATAACCGGATTCTGCACATCTGTAAAACCACAACTGGATTCTGCACACCTGTAAAACCACAACCGGATTCTGCACACCTGTAAAACCACAACCTTATTCTGCACACCTGTAAAACCACAACCTGATTCTGCACATCTGTAAAACCACAACCGGATTCAGCACATATGTAAAACCACAACCGGATTCAGCACATCTGTAAAACCACATCCGGATTCTGCACACCTGTATAAACCCAACCATAGTATGCACATCTGTAAAACCACAACCTGATTCTGCACATCTGTATAACCACAACCAGATTCTGCACATCTGTAAAACCACAACCTGATTCTGCACACCTGTATAAACCCAACCATAGTATGCACATCTGTAAAACCACAACCTGATTCTGCACATCTGTATAACCACAACCAGATTCTGCACATCTGTAAAACCACAACCTGATTCTGCACATCTGTAAAACCACAACATGATTCTGCACATCTGTAAAACCACAACCGGATTCTGCACATCTGTAAAACCACAAACGGATTCTGCACACCTGTAAAACCACAACCGGATTCTGCACATCTGTAAAACCACAACCTGATTCTGCACACCTGTAAAACCACAACCTGATTATGCACATCTGTAAAACCACAACCTGATTCTGCACATCTGTAAAACCACAACAGGATTCTGCACACCTGTATAAGCCCAACCAAAGTATGCACACCTGTAAAACCACAACCTGATTCTGCACACCTGTAAAACCACAACCGGATTATGCACACCTGTAAAACCACAACCTGATTCTGCACACCTGTAAAACCACAACTGGATTCTGCACACCTGTAAAACCACAACCGGATTCTGCACATCTGTGAAACTACAACCTGATTCTGCACACCTGTAAAACCACAACCTGATTATGCACATCTGTAAAACCACAACCTGATTCTGCACATCTGTAAAACCACAACCGGCGTCTGCACATCTGTAAAACCACAACCTGATTCTGCACATCTGTAAAACCACAACCTGATTCTGCACACCTGTAAAACCACAACCTGATTCTGCACATCTGTAAAACCACAACCGGATTCTGCACATCTGTTAAACCACAACCTGATTCTGCACACCTGTAAAACCACAACCTGATTCTGCACACCTGTATAATCCCAACCAAAGTATGCACACCTGTGAAACCCCAAACCGTAATCTGCATTCCTTTTCAACCCTCAAGCCGGATGCTGCACATGCTTACAAAAAGTTATTATTCCAAAATCTGTTCTGGGCATGCTCCTACATACCAGGCATATATCGTGTAGGCATATTCGTGCTATGATTGTAAAGAGAATATTCCATTGTACAAGCGGAACATGAACGTCGGGGAAGCAGAACTTGTACCAGTAACTGACAGATCAACAAATATAAGCCGAAATTAATGGGGCAACAAGGAACAGTTGCTAACCATATTTCTAAAGTAAACACGAGCTAAATATATGTGTAAATAAAGCTACACATGCTGTTTAATATGTGAGCTTGTATACATAAGTTATATTCCTATAGTAATTGGGGTAAGTCCGCCTCCGTGGTCGAGTGGTTAAGGTCGCTGACTTGTATACCACTGTAACCTATCATCACTGATGGTCACGGGTTCGAGCCCCGCTCAGGCCGTGTCTCATTTATATGAAAAAGTTGGCAGTTTCTTACGGAGGTTGGTGCACCCAAGTACTGGTTAACCGCTGGAGCCTGCCCAGGAAAGGTTTTGTTAAGTAAACTGCCCGCCGGCGATATAGCCCAAAATGGTGCTGATGCAGGCGTAAAACCCGAAATATAACATAACATAACCTATAGTAATTGGATTTGCCGATAATATTGTACAGATGTGATATCTCTTGTTGGATTTTGTTTTTTTTACATAGAAATTACAGAATTTGCTATCTATGAGTGGCCGCCAGTTAGTTAGCGATCTAAGTGCATAGAAGTTGTTCCAACATTCACAAGCTGTTATACCGGTATACTAAAGTTTGGGTTTCATGTTTGATAGCTATTTGGGTTTCATATCATGTTTGATGGCTATTTGGGTTTCATGTTTGATAGCTATTTAGCCGAAATCGATATGCTCCCAATATTTAAGAACTCCATATGTTTAGCTTTAAGTAAAGCAATTTACAGTAAATATGGCGGCTAGTGAGAGTAGCTTCACACTGACGATTGGTGAAGAGAGAGTTACTATGGCGGATGTCAAAGATGAAAACATTGACCTGAATTCCAGAGACCCGGAACAACTGCATAGCGATCTAAAGGTTAGACATATTAAGAATGTTGTTGAGTGTGGTAAGCCATGATTGGCCAGACTGTTGAGTGTGGTAAGCCATGATTGACCATACTGTTGAGTGTGGTAAGCCATGAATGGTCAGACTGTTGAGTGTGGTAAGCCATGATTGGCCAGACTGTTGAGTGTGCCATGATTGGCCATACTGTTGAGTGTGGTAAGCCATGAATGGTCAGACTGTTGAGTGTGGTAAGCCATGAATGGTCAGACTGTTGAGTATGGTAAGCCATGAATGGTCAGACTGTTGAGTGTGGTAACCCATGAATGGTCAGACTGTTGAGTGTGGTAAGCCATGAATGGTCAGACTGTTGAGTGTGGTAAGCCATGATTGGCCAGACTGGTGAGTGTTGTAAGCCATGATTGGCCAGACTGGTGAGTGTTGTAAGCCATGATTGGCCAGACTGGTGAGTGTTGTAAGCCATGATTGGCCAGACTGGTGAGTGTTGTAAGCCATGATTGGCCAGACTGGTGAGTGTTGTAAGCCATGATTGGCCAGACTGGTGAGGTTGTAAGCCATGATTGGCCAGACTGGTGAGTGTTGTAAGCCATGATTGGCCAGACTGTTGAGTGTGGTAAAGCCATGATTGGCCAGACTGGTGAGTGTTGTAAGCCATGATTGGCCAGACTGGTGAGTGTTGTAAGCCATGATTGGCCAGACTGGTGAGTGTTGTAAGCCATGATTGGCCAGACTGGTGAGTGTTGTAAGCCATGATTGGCCAGACTGGTGAGTGTTGTAAGCCATGATTGGCCAGACTGTTGAGTGTGGTAAAACCATGATTGGCCAGACTGGTGAGTGTTGTAAGCCATGATTGGCCAGACTGGTGAATGTTGTAAGCCATGATTGGCTAGACTGGTGAGTGTTGTAACCAACCAACAAAAGCCATGATTGGCCAGACTGGTGAGTGTTGTAAGCCATGATTAGCCATAAGCCAGTCTTCCAGACGGTTCACGGTGAAAATGTATGTGTATGATCCCATATGTACAATAGGTAAGTTACTTGTATAGGCCTAATCCATGTTCGAACCCACAGACGCTTCGTGTCTGGACAAATGGTTTCTAGTTCAAAACCCAAATTAGGTTTTAAATTTTTTAGGAACATTATGATACACAATAGATGATTTGATAGTGGCGGGTGTCATTTGAAAATGTGTCTTGAGGGAGGGATGGAGGGAGGGAGAACGAGAAAGAGAGAGACGAGATATATGTGGTGGAAGGCACACTCGTAACAGCTACAATTAAGCTAAAAGCTTATTTCGCAATAGTTGTCATGGTGAAAATAAGTAAAATTGATACTTGTTTTGTTATAGATGTGGGTTTTCTCCGGGTACTCCGGTTTCCTCCCACACGAATGACAACTTATAGGCTTTCATCCGCGCTAACGAGATTTATTAATATAAGTTGTTAGAGCGTGTTTCGCAATAGTTGTAAAATAAGTAAAGTTTATACGTTTTATAGACCAGTTTGCGCCCGAGACGTGTGGGTGTCATAATCTCAGAGTAGTTCTTATTGCGATCTTCACTGCTCTACGTAGGAGTTTTTTGTACTAAGTGTTCAATAATGTTCGTGGTCGAGTGGTTATAAGGATTTCGACTTCTAGTCTCTTGTCTATCACAGCTGTGGGTTCGAAACCCACTCTCTGTGACTGCTCTATATAACCGCAGTATAGACTGATAACATGTTTGTCATATTTTATAATTTCTCTAAACTATTATTACAAGATCTTGTAAATGAAAGATGTATAGACTAAGTTTCTGGGTACATAAACAAGTGTCACTAACCTGGGCACTACACCTATAAATGTATGTAAATTCAATCTGGGAACAGGCGTCGATATATTTTGCTGGTCAGTCAAATAAATATAGTTTAACACCGAGCTTAATAATTGGGCCGTATTGAGTTTCTGATCATATCATTTTGCCAGTAGTTAAAAAGTGAAAAATCGACAGACTGGAACCAAGGCTATGTGCCATTCACTACATTTACCCTCGCAGCTGGCGAACCATGTGGGCGAGCGTATAAGACGTTTAGCTAACACTCATATTTTATAGACTAACGTGGTTATGTTGTGTGTACTAGTCTTTGAATGCTCAGCCTGGCCATAGATTATGCTACTAGCACAAACATGTATAGGGTCAGTACAGGAGTCACTCTATACTGTACCACATCTAATAGTCGTTGATGTATGAATATGTTTGATGTTTTATATCAGTTGAATGTTCAGCCCGGTGATAGACTAGGCTACAAGCACCAACATATATAATGTTTTCTTATATTCGTGAACGTATGCATATTTTAGATTTTAGCATAACACATATATTGTCGGTTTAGGAGTCACTCTAAAGCACCCCGTATCTCTTATAGCTGGTAACGATCTCCGGGCCTCTCACATCTAAATTGTGTTATACCAAGTTAGTTTCGCTCGATTGCGAAACAAGTTTTTCAACTTATATTAATTACTCTCCAGACCTCATTCCTGGTGGAATCCATCGCCACGAGGGAGAGAAGAAGCAATTTGTAATTGAAATGCTTTGCCTAATGGCACAGTCGTAACGGCTACAGCTGGTCGCGATCTCCGGACATTTCGCACCTGAAGCGACTGCGCTATCACGACTTCCACAAGAAGTCAGGTTGTTATATATGATATATCTTTATTTCGTAATAAGCCATTTCTGGCCCATGAACAAAGCATCAATACAAAACATTACAAAGTGAAACGTGTATGGTAATATGGTGACGGACACTAATCTCAACAAACAAGTATGGGAGATATACAAACACAACGCATACAAAAAAACCCGAAAAAAACCCAACTAAGTATTAATAATTGAAAACAATATTAATTATTAATTAGATCTGTTTAGATATTGACAAATGCTTTAATGACGTATACAGATAATTTCCGAACTGCATTTTTCATTTTCTAATTGCATTAACTTAACAAATTGAATCATATTAGGTATATGCCAATACTATTTCTTGATGTAAAGTGTTCTTAAATCAGTATAAAGTGAGCATATATGAATACACCATTGTGTTTCGTGTTCGTGTTTCATGCATATGTTACAGTTAGTATTATAATGCCAAATTAAAGCGACATTACATCGGAGAAAGCAATCGGTAAACGAGGTGTATACATGATCTACACACTCGCAATATTTAAGAGAAAGTAGGAATGTCCGCACCGGTGTAACACGAATGAACACGAATGAACAGTTAGCTTATTTCTCAATCCTACTATAGAGGGGAGGTAATCGCGAAAAAACACTTTGTGATCACCGAGAGCGCAACATTTTTTCTTAATACACGTACTGTGTCGCTCACTGTTTTTCGACGCGCAACTTTTTTCATAATACACGTACTGTGTCGCGCATTGTTTTTCGACGCGCAACTTTTTTCATAATACACGTAATGTGTCGCGCACTGTTTTTCGATGCGCAACTTTTTTCATAATACACGTAATGTGTCGCGCACTGTTTTTAGACGCGCAACTTTTTCATAATACACGTACTGTGTCGCGCACTGTTTTTAGACGCGCAACTTTTTTCATAATACACGTACTGTGTCGCGCACTGTTTTTAGACGCGTAACATTTTTCATAATACACGTACTGTGTCGCGCACTGTTTTTAGACATTGTTTATATAATAAAATTATATTTCTTATGCCAACAAATGTATTACACGATTGTATATAGTTGAAATACTCAGTTCCTGTGGCAGATATTTGGAAACATATTATACAATGTAATAGAAGATTACATTCTGTAGAAATATTCTACAAGTTTAGTGTCGCTTCAATAAAATGGCTGATAATGCATGACCGTATACACATTTATTTGAGCTCGTTTGATCATTAGTCGCATTGCTCTAGAAACTTCATTCTTAGTGGGAGGGGAGGGAGAGGGAGAGGGAGGGGGTATACTAGCGTGTACTTACAACAGTATGTCTCATCGCTCTAGAAACTGTATACTTAGTGGAATGCATGGTCTTAGTGGGAGGGGAGGGAGAGGGAGAGGGAGGGGGTATACTAGCGTGTACTTACAACAGTATGTCTCATCGCTCTAGAAACTGTATACTTAGTGGAATGCATGTCTTAGTGGGAGGGGAGGGGGATGGAGGGGGTATACTAGCGTGTACTTACAACAGTATGTCTCATCGCTCTAGAAACTGTATACTTAGTGGAATGCATGGTCTTAGTGGGAGGGGAGGGAGGGGAAGGAGGGGCTATACTAGCGTGTACTTACAACAGTATGTCTCATCGCTCTAGAAACTGTATACTTAGTGGACTGCATGGGTCTTAGTGGGAGGGGAGGGATAGGAGAGGGAGAGGGGTATACTAGCGTGTACTTACAACAGTATGTCTCATCGCTCTAGAAACTGTATACTTAGTGGAATGCATGGTCTTAGTGGGAGGGGAGGAGGGGGTATACTAGCGTGTACTTACAACAGTATGTCTCATCGCTCTAGAAACTGTATACTTAGTGGAATGCATGGTCTTAGTGGGAGGGGGATGGAGGGGGTATACTAGCGTGTACTTACAACAGTATGTCTCATCGCTCTAGAAACTGTATACTTAGTGGAATGCACAGGTCTTAGTGGGATGGGAGGGTGTATACTATACTAGCGTGTACTTACAACAGTATGTCTCATCGCTCTAGAAACTGTATACTTAGTGGAATGCACAGGTCTTAGTGGGATGGGAGGGTGTATACTATACTAGCGTGTACTTACAACAGTATGTCTCATCGCTCTAGAAACTGTATACTTAGTGGAATGCACAGGTCTTAGTGGGATGGGAGGGTGTATACTATACTAGCGTGTACTTACAACAGTATGTCTCATCGCTCTAGAAACTGTATACTTAGTGGAATGCACAGGTCTTAGTGGGATGGGAGGGGGTATACTATACTAGCGTGTACTTACAACAGTATGTCTCATCCCTCTAGAAACGGTATACTTAGTGGAATGCATGGGGGAATACATAGGTCATGTGGTAGGGGGAGGGAGGGGGTATAGGTCATGTGGTAGGGGGAGGGAGGGGGCATACTAGCGTGTACTTACAACAGTATGCTGTCATATGTATATTTGTGTATGTTGATTCCTAGTACGATGCATGGTTCAGTGCATACATGTATTTCACTAGTTTGTTCATGCGTGTAATCATGGGTTAATGCTAAATTAAATGTACATTTATCTTGAAATAAACATATACCACCGAATTCCATGCCTGCACGCTTACTTACCTACCTCTTTACCTAGCTGTACATGTACTTTTGTTCCATTTTACCTGCATACCTACCAACCAACCTACCTGCCCTGCTTCACTGCCAATAAATATTTGATTGTTTGAATGCTTCGATTATTTATTTTCCGGAAGAAGAGTATACGAGATTAATGTCAATGAATTGTAAATAGGCCGGTGTAACGTAAATCGCAACTAGCGACCTTTCAATTCTCATGAACGTACGGGGCTCACGCTACGTGTTTAAGAATCCTAAGTTGTGAGAATTGAAAGTCAATAACAATATTTTAGCTTAAACATTTTATCCGGCATTTTCAGACCACTTGTTCTGGGTTTTTTTTAACTTTAGTAATGTTTACAACGACTGCGAAGCACGTTTTAACAACTTATATTAAACACTCTCGTTGGCACGGATGAAAGCGTATACGTATGTGGGGGGGGGGACCGGAGTACCCGGAGAAAACCCACCTGTCCGATCTGGCGACCACCGTACCATATCATATACTTCCCGATCCGAGGATTGAACCCGGGTTACATTGGTGAGAAGCGAGCGCGCTAACCACTGCGCTAATCGGACAGTTCGGTTATGTCGTCTAGTAACCATGCGTTATACTAAAGAGCGCAATAATTCTCTTGGTCAAACTTAGTTTAAAGACAGATACATATTGATGAAGACAGCTATTGTAATGACTGACAACAACCGATATGACATTATATTGAAGGTCAACATATCGGTGGTTATTTTCACCACGGGTGTTAGCATAGTCTCGTGTTTCTGTACTGTGAAAGGTCAGAGGTGAAATTAAGGCTTGGTAAAGGAATGCACGGTTTGTCTGTTTAACTTTCGGATGAACGAATAATTGTACACTATTTATGAAGGCTTAGAGGTTTCAGTGTGTTGAGAGGCTTTGGGTATTGTGTTAAGTGCGTATAGAAAACTGACGTGTAACGTTTTTTTTTAAAAGTGTAAAATCGGGTATCTAAAAGATAATTATAAGTTTTAATATTTGTGTATCTGCTGGAAGAGCATTGAAGCATTGAATTAATCAGAATCTAAGGGTAGACATGGCTGCAAGCGAAGTTAAGTTAACCATTGGTGAGCAGAATGTAACAACAGCAGATGTGACTAAAGGGCAAGATATCGACCTCAAATGCAGAGATCCCGAACACTTGCATGATCTCATTAAGGTATGAATCTCTCCAAAATATGCTTTTATTTAGTTTAATGTTATGTTTCGCTATGTTTGTTTTGTTGTCGCTAAAAGAACGATAGCACTCAGACTGTGGGTGCGAAGTTGCAAACCATACAATGAGAAAACACGTAATATTCATCAAAATAAATATAATAGTTTGTGAAATACACAAATTGCTTTGCTAACAAGCGCAACGTTTCTGTTGGCATTATCTGTTTATTATGAGTCAGTTATGTTGTGTAATGTCTATACACATTTATTTTAGCTCGATTGCTATTGACGTATCGCTACCATGCATGTGTTGTTCACGTGCCTACTATTACCATTTGACCCACAATGCACTTGCATTGTTTGTAAACATCCCGCCTCTGACTACAGTGCGACTGATCTCCCTTTAAATCTTGTTATTTATTAGTTGCTTTTAGTATGGTGGTTAATGTTATAGCCTATTTTAATCGTTACCCGTGTTGGATGTAATCGTTTAGCATTAAAGAAATTATACCGCTAAACTTAATATATATGTGGTGTTTACTTATAAATAGCAATCAACATCAATGTGAGCAATTTGTCATATTCCAATGACGTCATCACTTTATAGTAAATTCATACGCCATTCATGCGTGTATATAGGCTGACATAATTCGTAATGTGCATCAAGCAGACGGTCTATGTCTATTTCATTGCACTATCCTCCAAACATATAAACTGACTAATCTCAACAGGAGGCGTCGCTCATATGGGCAACCGGTAGCGACGATAAATAAACGTAAAACACACACTACCCATTGTGATGTCCCATATAGAACGCTTTCGATAAATCAGTGAAATAACGCTTTTTCTGCTCACTGCTTTACGCTAATGCAGTTTGAAATATTGTCAACGCGAACGTTTTCGGACTCATGTCGTCAGTGACGTCATCTATGACATTCTAGTTCCATTTAGCATATAGTTGCGTTGTTTTCAATCAAAATATACTTTTGAGCCAAACAAAAAGAGAAACGTTTGTTTGTTTAAGTGAATGATCGAAGTATATTTCACTCATGCATACAGAAGGCTGGCGATACTCGTGATAACATTGCTTTCAACGACTTACGAACACGCTGCATTCCCAGGTTTTATTTTCATAGAGCTAGTATGTACAAATGTATGCAACGTTTTATAAGTGAAAATGCGAAAATACTTTTCAACTTAGGCGTATATATTTATAAAGCGTTTAAGCTGAAAAATGAGTTATTATATCAAAATTAATGCGTTTTCCTTCTCCCTGAAAGAATTGTGTGAACAGTTACGTACATGTATAAATACACGTGAATTAAACCAACGCAGATTGATATGTTGAATTTTCAATGTTGAATATCTGTATAGTTGTGTATTTTGTGTACAATATTGTTGATAAATAACATGTTCACCAATCATGTGACTTTAACAATGTGTACATGTTTTATAATTATGTTGTCTCATGGACCAAACTGGTCTATTGACGTTTGTGAAATAAAACTTACCCAATCTAAAATTATAAAATATAACCCGAACATACACTGAATCACATATCCTCTATGTAGCAATGACCCAAAGCGTTAGAATGCTGGTGTTTTATTCGTTCATTATATAAAGCATTTGAACGTCGTAGATCATTTGTCAATATCTAAACATATCTTAATAGTTAATATTGTTTTCAATGATTAATACTCAATTGTTGTTGTTTTTTGTGCGTTGTTTTTGTTTATAAGAACGTATGTCTCTCCCATAATTGTTCGTTGAGATTAGTGTCACCATATTACCATACATGTTTCACTTTGTAATGTTTTGTATTGATGCTTTGTTGAGATTAGTGTCCGTCACCATATTACCATACATGTTTCACTTTGTAATGTTTTGTAGTGATGCTTTGTTGAGATTAGTGTCCGTCACCATATCACCATACATGTTTCACTTTGTAATGTTTTGTATTGATGCTTTGTTGAGATTAGTGTCCGTCACCATATCACCATACATGTTTCACTTTGTAATGTTTTGTATTGATGCTTTGTTGAGATTAGTGTATGTCACCATATCACCATACACGTTTCACTTTGTAATGTTTTGTATTGATGCTTTGTTGAGATTAGTGTCTGTCACCATATTACCATACATGTTCGTTGAGATTAGTGTATGTCACCATATCACCATACACGTTTCACTTTGTAATGTTTTGTATTGATGCTTTGTTGAGATTAGTGTCTGTCACCATATCACCATACATGTTTCCCTTTGTAATGTTTTGTAGTGATGCTTTGTTGAGATTAGTGTCTGTCACCATATCACCATACATGTTTCACTTTGTAATGTTTTGTATTGATGCTTTGTTGAGATTAGTGTCCGTCGCCATATTACCATACATGTTTCACTTTGTAATGTTTTATATTGATGCTTTGTTGAGATTAGTGTCTGTCACCATATCACCATACATGTTTCACTTTGTAATGTTTTGTATTGATGCTTTGTTGAGATTAGTGTATGTCACCATATCACCATACATGTTTCACTTTGTAATGTTTTATATTGATGCTTTGTTGAGATTAGTGTCAGTCACCATATTACCATACATGTTTCACTTTGTAATGTTTTGTATTGATGCTTTGTTCATGGGTCAGAAATGACTTATAACGAAATATAAGATATATCGTATAAAATAATCGAGTATAATTTAATTCAATCTTTATTTACAATCGGCATATAAATATGCCTTTGGCCAATTCCAAATGATAGCTATGCGAAATATGGCGAATCAACTACTGAACTATTATAATATTCTACTATTCCAACGGTATTATTTGCATTACTTGTTATCTAGATATTCTTCGACAGAGAAATATTTCATTTATTCGACAATATGAGTGTAGAGATTATTGACATACCTGATGAAACCATTAATGGATTGATAAACGTGACGATAGATTGAGTTTAAGAGTTCATGCTGTCTGGTATTGCCGCATAACTGCTTCAAGCTACAATTGCTTAAAAGCGTAAAACTGCTTTACAGCCGAAATTAAATAAATTTTAAAATGTCATGAAATGTGATATATTTTAGTTCATGCTCAGTTTATATGTAAAGTGCGTGATATTCGTCACACTTTAGTGATGCTCAGTTTATATGTAAAGTGCGTGATATTCGTCACACTTTAATGATGCTCAGTTTATATTTAAAGTGCGTGATATTCGTCACACTTTAGTGATGCTGAGTTTATATGTAAAGTGCGTGATATTCGTCACACTTTAGAGAATGCTGAGTTTATATTTAAATATGTGCTCATTGTTATTGCATTTTGAGATTATATGTAAACATTTATGAAATTCAGCACATTTTAGTGCATTTTGAGTTTATATGTAAATATTTATGAAATTCAGCACATTTTACTGCATTTTGAGTTTATATGTAAATATTTATGAAATTCAGCACATTTTAGTTCATTCTGAGTTTATATGTAAATATTTATGAAATTCAGTACATTTTAGTGCATTTTGAGTTTATATGTAAACATTTATGAAATTCAGCACATTTTAGTGCATTTTGAGTTTATATGTAACTATTTATGACATTCAGCACATTTTAGTGCATTTTTGAGTTTATATGTAAATATTTATGAAAATCAGCACATTTTAGTGCATTTTGAGTTTATATGTAAATATTTATGAAATTTAGCACATTTTAGTTTATATATATTTATGAAATACAGCTCATAATTACAGGCATATATACTACATATTTATGATCATACTATTATATTTGAAATGTTTTCAATGTGCTGAATGTACTCAGCTCAGCAAATATGTTAGGAAGATAACAGAGTGTAATCTGTAATTAGCAAGGAAAGACAACAATGAGCGATGTAAAGATTTACCATTTAAATAGGGCACGGACTCGCACGATATGGACACATATTTATGATGTAGATAGGTATCTATAGCGTAGGTAAACAAGAACTGATGTATGTGCTCAAAAATCCTTTAATATGAAATACCTTCATATTTAAACCGGCGTCAAGAGCAATATCTTTCAAATCTTGTCCTATCCATCACTTCACTACGGTTTGCTTTATATCGTATAGAATATCAGAGCAAGACAAACTATTTGATTTTAAATGAGATTGTGACATCGCCTTCAGGTGTGGGAGGTATAAATATGAATCCATCTATACACTATATTGACCACAGGTCTCTCCTCCACAACGTGCACGTCGTGACCTAGGCACAGCTCACAGCAGGAATATGGGTCAAGGACTTCGCTGACGGAAGCCCCGCCATCGGAACAGCAGAAGAAACCAGGTAGTTCCTCCACAACGTGTACGTCGTGACCTAGGCACAGCTCACAACATGAATATGGTTCAATGGCTTCGCTGACGGAAGACGCGCCATCGGAATCGCGTGACTCTGTACATATACATACAGAGTACCATTCGACTAACTTACCTACTTGGCGAGACAGCACCACTTAGTGCTGGAGACGACGGATAGCTGGATTCATTTAGCCGGCTCCTTCAAGGGTAGCGATCTCCTTCAAGGAAGACGGTGGGACGCAGACTTCCTGATGGCGTGAGGACCCCAGCGAAGAAACCGGGACCATTATTGCTGTTGTGAGCTGACAAATCGTGGAGGATGTAGCCCTACAAGGGACCCCTTCGAAAGAGGATACAGGACTTGTCACCCTGCGAAGAAAGAAGATGCCCTCCCAGTTGTCTTCATAAACAACTTAGATGTCTACATAAACAACTTAGATGTCTTCATAAACAACTTAGAGAAACCAATCGCCCATGTGCCTCGGCGGAGGCGACTATAAAGAAAACTACTACATACATACAACAGCAGAAGCCGCGTGACTCTATACGAGTATAAACTTAGTAACGTGCCTACTTGGCGAGATAGCATTGCTCGGTGCTGGCGACGGCTGATAACTGGTTTAGTTTTTAGCCGGCTCATTTAAGGGGACGGTTCTCCTTCAAGGAAGACGGTGGGATGTTGACTTCTTAATGGCGCGAGGACCCCAGCGAAGAAACCGGAACCATTATTGCTGATGTGAGCTGACACATCGTGGAGGATGTGGCCCTAAAAGGGACCCCTTCGAAAGATGGATTCAGGATGTGTCACCTCTCCAGTTGTCAACATAAACAACTTAGATGACAAAGTAAACTACTTAGATAAACCAGTCGCCCAAATGCCTCGGCGGAGGCGACTATAAAGAAAACTATATCATTCGTTACTATATGACCTCCTCACGGCGTGCACTCCGCGGCCGGCCGGGGCACTGGGACACATCTCGCCGCAGTATCAGCGCAACCGCTTATGTTAGTGTGAACGTCCGTAATAAGAATAAGAAATAGTTCCGGTATAATTTTACAAGTTAGTTTCTGTTTGCTGTCAAAATTAAAAGCTAGAGACAACACAATTGCATTAGAAGATATTACTTTATAATTAACGGTTCATAATAATTTGAAAATAGCAATGCAAAAGTACATCTAACCGCGTAGGAATACGAAACGTAATCAGTGGTAGAGAAAATGACATATTTAACTGAGAAAACGCTATCATTCATTGGAAAGTTTAAAAGAAAAATTAGTTTTCACTGCAGTGAAAAATGTTACTAGTGAACATATGCGATTCATTTCACACATATATTTCTAAATATTATAGTATATATATAAATCTTTATTATCGTCCCATCAATGCATTGTCCCATCAATGCATAATACATTCACAAATCACAATATGATACACAATAAAATAATATGCATTGCCATTCAATACATGATTTATAAGAGACTAAAACTCAATATATAGACATCATCATTGACATATACTTGTATCTACAATATAAAAGCCAAGGAGTAGTTGCTAATCTTTACATTTGTTAAATGGAAATAATATTAAAACACTGGGTACTATGTAACACTCACATTAATGTAATATCTTTTTAAGAATACTATATATATATATCTCCCTCCCAAATCGGAGTGCAGAACAGACGGATCTGTAGTCCAGTGGTTAACACGCTGGACTGGTAATCCAGGAATCGCAGGTTCGATCCCCCGTCTGACCCTAATAAAATTAACAGTCTTTCAGATGGGACGTTAAACCGGGGTCTCGTGTCGGTGCTTTACACCGTGCACGTAAAAGAACCAGAGGAGACTCTGGAATTGGTCTCTGTCTGTATCATGCACTATCCTCCAAAATCTAAAATAACTAATCTCTTCAGGAGGCGTCGCTCATATGGGCAACCGGTAGCGTCGATAAATAAACGTAAAACACACACGGAGTGCAGAACACAACATTGTGTGGACTTTTGTTTGTGTGTTAACATGTGACTGCGTAAGAGTGTGTCAAGTGGGGTCAAATGAGGTAACCTGTATGTTGAGATATAGATATATAGTGGTTGAATTATAGGAATTAAACATAAATAAATATGTGAGATGGTACGGTTGTCGCCAGATCGGACAGGCGGGTTTTCTCCGGGTACTCCGGTTTCCTCCCATACTAATGACCACATCTACGCTTTCATCCGAGCCAACGAAAGTGATTAATATAAGTTGTTAAAACTTGCTTCTGCAATCCTTGGAAAAATAAATGAAGTTTAAAGAAGTTAAAGGAAATAAACAAAATGATCAGTACCCTTAAAACGGGTGTAGTTGGTGTGTATCTTATCATATATTGAACGTCGTAAATATAAATGTTCATAGAAAAGAAAGTAAATATAAAATAGGTTACTATAACAACCATTATTATTGTTGCAATAAAAACGTAATGGGCAACGCGTGTTTGATCGGGAGGCTTGAAACAGACACTGTTTGGCCATAGCGATATATTGATAGCGTACTTTGATACATTGTTCGTAAACAAGAAATAAGACATCCGATATATTTTTTCAGGTCCAGTTTCATGATATTTTTGGAGAGCCTGACGAGACTGTGTTCTCCTTTGACTTCGTATGGAGATGGGCATTTAAGGTGCGTATTGTCATGGTAACATAAAACAGCGATTAGTATAAGCCCCAGTAACCCTAGTGTATGGGTTTATCCAAGTTTGAAACAGCTATTAGTATAAGCCCCAGTAACCCGAGTGTATGGGTTTATCCAAGTTTGAAACAGCTATTAGTATAAGCCCCAGTAACCCGAGTGTATGGGTTTATCCAAGTTTGAAACAGCTATTAGTATAAGCCCCAGTAACCCGAGTGTATGGGTTTATCCAAGTTTGAAACAGCTATTAGTATAAGCCCCAGTAACCCGACCCAGTAACCCAGTGTATGGGTTTATCCAAGTTTGAAACAGCTATTAGTATAAGCCCCAGTAACCCAGTGTATGGGTTTATCCAAGTTTGAAACAGCTATTAGTATAAGCCCCAGTAACCCGAGTGTATGGGTTTATCCAAGTTTGAAACAGCTATTAGTATAAGCCCCAGTAACCCGAGTGTATGGGTTTATCCAAGTTTGAAACAGCTATTAGTATAAGCCCCAGTAACCCGAGTGTATGGGTTTATCCAAGTTTGAAACAGCTATTAGTATAAGCCCCAGTAACCCGAGTGTATGGGTTTATCCAAGTTTGAAACAGCTATTAGTATAAGCCCCAGTAACCCTAGTGTATGGGTTTATCCAAGTTTGAAACAGCTATTAGTATAAGCCCCAGTAACCCGAGTGTATGGGTTTATCCAAGTTTGAAACAGCTATTAGTATAAGCCCCAGTAACCCGAGTGTATGGGTTTATCCAAGTTTGAAACAGCTATTAGTATAAGCCCCAGTAACCCGAGTGTATGGGTTTATCCAAGTTTGAAACAGCTATTAGTATAAGCCCCAGTAACCCTAGTGTATGGGTTTATCCAAGTTTGAAACAGCTATTAGTATAAGCCCCAGTAACCCGAGTGTATGGGTTTATCCAAGTTTGAAACAGCTATTAGTATAAGCCCCAGTAACCCTAGTGTATGGGTTTATCCTAGTTTGAAACAGCTATTAGTATAAGCCCCAGTAACCCGAGTGTATGGGTTATCCAAGTTTGAAACAGCTATTAGTATAAGCCCCAGTAACCCGAGTGTATGGGTTTATCCAAGTTTGAAACAGCTATTAGTATAAGCCCCAGTAACCCGAGTGTATGGGTTTATCCAAGTTTGTAACAGCTATTAGTATAAGCCCCAGTAACCCTAGTGTATGGGTTTATCCAAGTTTGAAACAGCTATTAGTATAAGCCCCAGTAACCCGAGTGTATGGGTTTATCCAAGTTTGTAACAGCTATTAGTATAAGCCCCAGTAACCCGAGTGTATGGGTTTATCCAAAAAACAAGTTTGAAACAGCTATTAGTATAAGCCCCAGTAACCCGAGTGTATGGGTTTATCCAAGTTTGAAACAGCTATTAGTATAAGCCCCAGTAACCCGAGTGTATGGGTTTATCCAAGTTTGAAACAGCTATTAGTATAAGCCCCAGTAACCCGAGTGTATGGGTTTATCCAAGTTTGAAACAGCTATTAGTATAAGCCCCAGTAACCCGAGTGTATGGGTTTATCCAAGTTTGAAACAGCTATTAGTATAAGCCCCAGTAACCCGAGTGTATGGGTTTATCCAAGTTTGAAACAGCTATTAGTATAAGCCCCAGTAACCCGAGTGTATGGGTTTATCCAAGTTTGAAACAGCTATTAGTATAAGCCCCAGTAACCCGAGTGTATGGGTTTATCCAAGTTTGAAACAGCTATTAGTATAAGCCCCAGTAACCCTAGTGTATGGGTTTATCCAAGTTTGAAACAGCTATTAGTATAAGCCCCAGTAACCCTAGTGTATGGGTTTATCCAAGTTTGAAACAGCTATTAGTATAAGCCCCAGTAACCCGAGTGTATGGGTTTATCCAAGTTTGAAACAGCTATTAGTATAAGCCCCAGTAACCCGAGTGTATGGGTTTATCCAAGTTTGAAACAGCTATTAGTATAAGCCCCAGTAACCCGAGTGTATGGGTTTATCCAAGTTTGAAACAGCTATTAGTATAAGCCCCAGTAACCCGAGTGTATGGGTTTATCCAAGTTTGAAACAGCTATTAGTATAAGCCCCAGTAACCCGAGTGTATGGGTTTATCCAAGTTTGAAACAGCTATTAGTATAAGCCCCAGTAACCCGAGTGTATGGGTTTATCCAAGTTTGAAACAGCTATTAGTATAAGCCCCAGTAACCCTAGTGTATGGGTTTATCCAAGTTTGAAACAGCTATTAGTATAAGCCCCAGTAACCCGAGTGTATGGGTTTATCCAAGTTTGAAACAGCTATTAGTATAAGCCCCAGTAACCCGAGTGTATGGGTTTATCCAAGTTTGAAACAGCTATTAGTATAAGCCCCAGTAACCCGAGTGTATGGGTTTATCCAAGTTTGAAACAGCTATTAGTATAAGCCCCAGTAACCCGAGTGTATGGGTTTATCCAAGTTTGAAACAGCTATTAGTATAAGCCCCAGTAACCCGAGTGTATGGGTTTATCCAAGTTTGAAACAGCTATTAGTATAAGCCCCAGTAACCCGAGTGTATGGGTTTATCCAAGTTTGAAACAGCTATTAGTATAAGCCCCAGTAACCCTAGTGTATGGGTTTATCCAAGTTTGAAACAGCTATTAGTATAAGCCCCAGTAACCCGAGTGTATGGGTTTATCCAAGTTTGAAACAGCTATTAGTATAAGCCCCAGTAACCCGAGTGTATGGGTTTATCCAAGTTTGTAACAGCTATTAGTATAAGCCCCAGTAACCCGAGTGTATGGGTTTATCCAAGTTTGAAACAGCTATTAGTATAAGCCCCAGTAACCCGAGTGTATGGGTTTATCCAAGTTTGAAACAGCTATTAGTATAAGCCCCAGTAACCCGAGTGTATGGGTTTATCCAAGTTTGAAACAGCTATTAGTATAAGCCCCAGTAACCCGAGTGTATGGGACCAAAAAGCTA
>CM026402.1:41546670-41587978 GCA_014843695.1 Archivesica marissinica | reverse complement strand
CCGTAATTGGGTTGAATACCTTAATTCAGTTTAAATACCGTAATTGGGTTGAATACCTTAATTCAGTTTAAATACCGTAATTGGGTTGAATACCTTAATTCAGTTTAAATACCGTAATTGGGTTGAATACCTTAATTCAGTTTAAATACCGTAATTGGGTTGCTTCAGCCAACACAATAATCTACTTTGATTTTTTTTCAGCTCTTCACCAACGTAAAGTTGTGGTGCTACCGAATTACCTCCCTTATCTGCGGACTTCCGCTTGCTATATATTGGGGCATCTATTTCGCCATATTGTCCTTCTGTGCCATCTGGTGCTGCGAGCCCTACATGAAGGCCTACGCCATTGAACTCGGCTGCGTTAGAAGACTATTCCAAACCTTGCTGAACGCTTTCTACAGACCTTGCTTCGAAGTTATGGGCTATTGTTTCTATAATATTCGAATTCAAAAAGTGTAGATCTATAAAGAAGAGACAGTTAGTTAGATAACCACGACCTTGTGACACTACATAACGAGTTATTGTCATGGCTGTGTCGGCGTTCGTCCGTTCGTCCACCTCAAACCTGTAAACTATGGTCGGATAATAACGTCTAGTATCGTAACTGATATTCTCAACTAATTCTTCAACTATGCACGCTACTTATTAAGAATCATAGAAAAAGTCTGCTCATACTGTTAGATCTTTTTAATATAAGGGGTGGGTCGTCACTAATGTTGGTAAAAGTTGTGACCCAACCCATTTGCTCTCTCTCTCTCTCTCTCTTCTCTCTCTCTCTCTCTCTCTTCTCTCTCTCTCTCTCTCTCTCTCTCCCTCTCTCTCTCTCTCTCTCTCTCTCTCGCTCTCTCCATCCATCCCTCTATGTCTCTATCTGACTCTCGCGCTCTACCTTCTCCTTCTATCTTGACAGATTTAGCCAGCATTCGCACCTATTGCTCCAAATACGTGGCAGCCGAGGGTTGGCACCCGTTGCCGGTGCTCTTGTTTATTTTACATGCATAAATAAAAGTGTATTTATTAATCACTGTGTATTCAGCGCTAAAATTATAAAGGTTCTTTGTCATGTCGTATCGACAGCATGCACAACTCTGCATGCATCATTGTTGACAATACTTGTAGTAAATGTAATATAATATATTAGAGTATCGATGCCATTTCACAGACGGATCTGTAGTCCAGTGGTAACAAGCTGGACTGGTAATCCAGGGATCGCAGGTTCGATTCCCCGTCTGACCCTAATAAAATTAACAGTCTTTCAGATGGGACGTTAAACACCTTGCTGCTTGTGTACGTAAAAGAACCAGAGGAGACTCTGGAATGGGTCTCTGTCTGTATCATGCACTATCCTCCAAAATCTAAAATGACTAATCTCTTCATATGGGCAACCGGTAGCGACGATAAATAAACGTAAATCACGATGTCATTTCGATTGCTTAATCATATGTTATTGATTGATGAAATACAAAGTAAGTACAGAATAGCATGATAATACAAATTGCTAGGGCATATAGTCTTAGTAACGTCAGAAAACGGTGTAACGTTGAACGTCCCATCTGAAAGACTGTAAAGAACCTGCGATCCCTGGATTATCCGTCCAGCGTGTTACCACTAGACTACAGATCCGTCTGTAAAACGGCCCGCACTAGATGCTATTAATATTGGTACGATAACAGGCGCAACAACTACGGTTCATGGTCCCCTGCAGAATGGTTAGTTAACTGAATCACAGCAGCTGTATCACAACAGTGATTCACACTTATTTAGTTCAATGGAAGCATACCTCAAAAACCGTTTATATACAGTCAAACCTGTGCTAAAGACCACATACGAATAAAGGCCGCATATGAAAAACCTGTCTCTAAAGACCACCATGTTTCTCTCCCGTCGCACCATTTTCAATGCATTTTAACCATCTATTGAGAGGTCACATGTCAAACAAAGGCCACTTTTTGACTTTCCCGAGGGTGGCCCCTTTTAGACAGGTTTGACTGTATTTCGTAGTATTAATATCAAACCAGTAATTCAAAGAAGGTAGCATTGTTTTTAATACGTATGCATATATATAATTATGTTGTAAACCATTTTTATATTTTACAATGTTTATTAAATTTTTGTATGAATAAATGTTACACGTGATGTTGTTTTATTGTATGCTACGCGACTACCGTATATTTATGAGAATAATGTTGTTGTTGAAATTCTCTGACCGACTGATTAAATTTATTTAAAGTCGTCACCGCATAAATGCATTTGGGCGAGTTTTCTAAGAAGATTAAAATACACATCATCTAAAAGGGATGATTTTGCCTATTGTAATTATTATAACTAGATGTTTAAAGGTTGAAAGTGTGGCCTATATATATTATATATATATATGTTTAGTTCAAAACGAGCATGGTCACATTTAAGATTAAATCAAGTTGGTTGAGCAGACAGAGACAGTGTCGGCAATACTGAAAATTATTTCAAAAAAATAAAAATGCATGTACAATATGGTTTATCGTTGCATTTGTGAATAATTTGTACCAACACACCATGTCCGTTTCGGACACTGAGCGATATATTTGGAATAGTGACAAACACAGCAGCTCAATTTCAAACACTATATATTTAATTAGTTCATGAATTACATAATTCCCCAGATTCGTAACTCTAACTGTTCTAGTCTAGTCTCTAGTGATGCTCTGCTATCCGAGAGATTTTGATTTTTATTTAACCATAATTTTATTGCAAATCAATAGTACATATGTCATACACGTAACGATACAATACATAGCATGAACATACAAATGGTTTGGGGCACACGTTTTAACAACATTAGAGAACGGCCTGCACCAGAAAGTCAAGCTACTGTTTGATTAAGTTAAATGACTGGATTTCTTTCTTGAAAAGAGAACGCAAAATAGAATGTAAATAAAAACCACATATCTGAGAGATTACTCTATATTATATATCTTCCAAGACACTGTGTGTTTTACGTTTATTTATCGTCGCTACCGGTTGCCCATATGAGCGACGCCTCCTGAAGAGATGAGTCATTTTAGATTTTGGAGGATAGTGCAATGATACAGACAGAGGCCCATTCCATAGTCTCTTCTGGTTCTTTTACGTGCACGATGTAAAGCACCGACACGAGACCTCGGTTTAACGTCCCATCTGAAAGACTGTTAATTGTATTAGGGTCAGACGGGGGATCGAACCTGCGATCCCTGGATTACCAGTCCAGCGTGTTACCACTGGACTACACCCTAATAAAATTAACAGTCTTTCTTTTATCTTTCCCACTAATGGCACTCACCCCCAACTCTAATTGGTAATTTGCACTGACGTAGATTGGGAATAGCGGTTAAAAGATGGACACAATGCAGTTTTTCGGCCAAACTTTAAAGCTCAAATGGTTCCCAAATGCTTTTATCCGCGCCAACGAGTGATTAATATAAGTTGTTAGAACTTGTTTCGCAATCGTTGTAAAATAAATAAAGTTTAAAAATAGAATATAATGTCTGATTATTGTTCCATTATGTTTTATGATTATGTCGATCGACGGTTATTCGAAATTGTCTTTCGTAAATAAGTATCCACTGTCCTCTAATAACCGCACTCCACAGTTTAGTTTATCCACATTTATTTTAGCTCTCTTGCGAAACACGTTCTTACAAAATTAGTTAAATCATTCTCGAGATCTCATTCCTGATGGAATCCATCTCCACGATGGAGAGGGAGAAGAGGCAATGTGGAAATTAAGTGCTTAGCTAAGGACACACTCGTAACGGCTATAGCTGGGAGCGAACACTCCGGGCCTCTCACACCTGATGCGAACGTGCTACCACTGCGCTATCATGACATCCACAGCGGGACAGTAAGTGCATGGTGGTTGCGCTCTTGTGAGTGCAAGACGATTAGAATCGGGCCTTCGTGCTTACGTCATATCCAAGGCCTAGGGTTAGGATGTGTACTAGTTAGGGTTCGAGTTAGCAATGTCAATTTTAGTGTGCGTGTCCTCTCCTACTGTTCTCTCAATAATAGAATGCCTACCGACGGAATCACAACCCAACAACTGTCATAATGTAGGAGCACTGTGTCTGAGACCAGTCTATGACGCAGTGGCGTAGCTAGGGTATAATTTGCAGGAGGTACATGGAGTGGCACACACTGTAGTGAAGGGCACACATGTTAAGGTGAAAATGTGTTTACAAACAACAACCATAATAATATATCCACAACTAGAATTGTTTTCGTGCAACTACAGTCAAACCTGTGTCTGTGTTAGTGGTCACCTCTATTAAGCAGCCAACCTGTATTAAGCAGCCAGTTTCCAGATTCCCAATAAGTTGTTTTATTATACATTTGACCTCTATTAAGCAGCCACATGTGCTAAGCAGCCACTTTCTGAAATTCCCTTGGCTGGCTGCTTAAGACAGGTTTGACTGTATTATAACTATATTTTGTCACAACAATACATACTCTCTTAAACCATACTATACTTTTGCAAATATTAAGTCAATTTCTCAAAATCATTTTGCTTTCAGACTACACTCAAATTTTGCAACACTATTATGTTACTGTGCAAACATGTACCTGATAACACTAATTCAAATTTGGAAACAATACAGACTGTACAGTATATGATGTTAACGTTTAAATGAATACTATTTGTGTTTTACGTTTATTTATCGTCGCTACCGGTTACCCATATGAGCGACACCTTTGAAGAGATTAGACATTTTAGATTTTTGGAGGATAGTGCAATGATACACAGAGAGAAACACATTCCAGAGTCTCCTCTGGTTCATTTACGTGCACGGTGTACAGGAGACCTCGGTTTAACGTCCCATCTGAAAGACTGTTAATTTTATTAGGGTCAGGCGGGGGGTCGAACCTGCGATCCCTGGATTACCAGTCCAGCGTGTTACCATTGGAATACAGATCCGTCTGTAATGAATACGTTATTTTCCCAAATGGTAATTAAAATCACCGTTTATATTTATATATAAAGTACAATAGAAATCAGCATATGAAATTATATAAATCGATAAATAGTGCAGTTTATGAGGGTAAACTATATTTGAACTATAAACAATCAGAACTAATTTAGTCTCATAAATGGTCTAGTATAGACACTCGTGTATGTTTCCTCTCATATATACTATGTTCAAGTCTGTATTAAGTATGGCTAAAGTGCACATACATATACTCAATTGCTTTCAGATCTACTATTATGTTTCCTAATGAGATTGTTTTCGCAAAGCAAATTTTCCAATGAGGATGGACACCTGGGGTGGTACATCTGTTCAGTGGGGGGGGGGTACAGGCCACCCGTCGCCCCCTAGCTACGCCATTGCTATGATGTCAATCTAAGGCAATCTACTTGAACCTATACACGGCTGGTTCCCGACTAGAGCAGGAAGTAATAATTATAGGAGTAGGCATATTGTTACAACAGGGCGCACAGCGTAAAATAATGGGTGTATATGTATCGAAGGTAAATTTTTAACGACTAGATATTTAAATAAATATTTTATTTTAATCTTAATCGTATATATATTTGTTTATGCAATTAAATAGATTTGCAGATTAATATTTTTGCTTACTTTCGGTTTTAGATCTTTCCAATAAAATAATTACATCGTTTCGTTTTATGGTATGTCATGATATCGATTGATTAGGTATTGAGGCCCGTATGCAGTGGGGTGCAAAGGGTGCATAAGCACCCAATAAATTTGCCGATGTTTCCATTTTGCCGATAAATATATTAAAATTTCATAGATCCACGTTATGAAGCCGAAATATCATAGTATTGCTACAAATTCAACATAGTCGCCTAGCTTTCTACATATTTTATTGAGTACAATATATACACAAGAAATATATTGATGCACAGCATCAAAGGCGAATCAGGGATTGAGGTTTTGAAAAAGGATTGGGGGAGAATCCTCAAAGCCCCACGAAAAACGATGCGGGTCCCGCAACGCGCTCGTGTTTGGACTCGACCTGAAACATTTACGCACCCCACTATGAAACATCCCGCGTTCGGACCTGCATTGTGTTATTCAATACTGCTTGTATATGTAAATCATTACACACGTACCGGTATTCGTATTTAGTTGACGTGTAAACAAAGCCTTTTAGTCGGTAGATAGATATATACTAGATATTGCCAGAAATTAATACTTAAGTAGCACGCAATTAGATTACATCTCATCTACGCTGATTTGAAACCGAAACTTGAGATTCAAAATAATTCAGTCACGAAGCCTTAGGACAGTATATTTATATGTAACTCATACCACAGACACTTGCTGAAATGGTTATTAGCATATATGTCATTTAGCTGTTTGGAATGCTTAAATTTTCTAAAAATATTCGACAAATATCTCCATTTAAGTTGTAAACACAGCACAGCACATGACCTGGATTATAAGCCAGTGTGAATATAAAGCAGTGTGTTTACAACATGAATGGGGATACCGACTGTAAATAAAATGTAATGTAAGCGTTCCAAAAAGCTAAATTGTAGAGATGGTAATGGACAAGTCACAAAGTACCAATGACCCATATCGACCATACGGAACGAACTGGTTTTGTAAATATTTTACACAGTTATGCTTTGTGTCCAATTCTCGTGTTTAATAGAGTAGCATTTAAAGCAGCATTACATCATATGAAATAAAATATATTTGAAAAATTCAATTTTTACGTATGGGTAGCAATGCTGCTACACAATCTAACATTATACTTTGTATCCTTATGTTCATTTGGTAAACAGTGTTTTTGCGATAAAAGAAACTCGAAACCGAAAGTAGAACTTTCCAAGTCGATCGGTCACGCACTTGTTTACAACCGGAACGCATCGTTCGCACTTGTTTACATTCAGAATGCATCGACCCCATTTGTCCCACGTTGTCATTTTTAATTAAATTACTTGATATGTTTATTCATACCTCTGTTAGCGTCTTTTAGGGACATTTCTACATCCTCGCGAGGGGTTCGATATTAGAGGAAGATAGATAGATAGATAGATAGTATTTCATGTTCAAAATATATACGTTGTTTTCTACATCCTCTGTTGTTTCACGCATGCGCGATGTGCGTGTTTACAGTTCGTGTGTTGATAAACAAATTCGCGTATACGACGGTTTAAATTTATTGGAATTTTATCGTTTCTGAGCGACTATTTCGATTTTTGTAAACACACACACATTATTATTTATATTTTACCCAAAACATCCTTTATTACGATGTAATGCTGCTTTAAATAAGCAGCGTAGAAGCAACATAGTCGAAGTAGAAGCACGGTAATAGTTTTATTAGGGTCAGGCGGGGGATCTAACCTGCGATCCCTGGATTACCAGTCCAGCGTGTTACCTCTGGACTACACCGAGGTCTCTTGTCGATTTGGGTCAGACGGTGTTATTGATATAGTGTCTGACCTTTGGCGTTGGTTTTTGTTGGTCGCGAAATTAAGTGACAAATGATACGAAAGCAAAACAGATACACGTACAGGACACAGTATATAACGTCTATGGGATGTACTAGCTATGGTTTCAAAACAGAACAGAACAGTTTCATTACTTAGCCATACATTTTAGTCTAAGCATCACGTACATTATTTGTGTACACGTTTATATGCCCACCCCCTCAGAACAGATGGGACATTTTGGAACACGCCCCAACTTCATTACAGACAGTCGAATTACTATAGGATGCTGTATGCTGTAATAGTTATTAAAAACTAAAATACAGAAACGGTATTGTGTACCTGAATTTAAACCTCATTTTACAGCATTCTGTTACATCTTCACCAACATTACAAAGAAAGTAAGATGAAATTCTATTGAATCACTTGTTTACATCAGAGTTTCGCAGCCATAGTTTCAACAATTAGGTAAAACGTCATTTCCGAGTGTTTATACAAAGGTTGCCATTATAAAATTATCTGATTATGTGGTACTGACCTTAATCTTTACAATAGGAAGTGTGCACAAGTAAAATTAGCATATAACATATGTAGCCGTCCTTTTAATATTCTACAAGAAGACAACACACTGTCCATGGGCATACTCGTTATGAATACAACACTACGGTTACCTGGAGATATCACCACGTACCAAGACACATACATGGATGTCCGATTAGCGCAGTGGTTAGCACGCTCGCTTCTCACAAATGCAACCCGGGTTCGATCCTCGGACCGGGAAGTATGTGAGATGGTACGGTGGTCGCCAGATCGGACAAGTGGGTTTTCTCCGTGTACTCCGATTTCCTCCCACACGAATGACCACATATACGCTTTCATCCGCGCCAACGAGACTGATTAATATACGTTGTTAAACCTTGCTTCGCAATCGTTGTAAAAAAAAAAGAAGAAAAAAACACATATCATAGCAGAAAGTTCCAAAGATATGAACATTAACTAGTTTTAAACAAAAATATTAAATTTGGAAAACAAAATAGTTTATATAGAAATGTCAGTATGTAAAGCTCATCTCCGACCTCCATACGTGGTACCCACCGGAAGTACATAGTTAACATGAAAACGTGGCCAAACAGTTTTATTCATAACTATCGGATAGCACGCGGGCAACTTTAACAACTTGCAATGGACAGAAATATAAATGAAGGAAATTAGTAGCATGTTTTCAGATAAAGGGGTGGGGTATTTCTACATGGAGCTTGCTATTCAGGTACGCATTTTTCACAAATGGATTACTTACTATTTACATCGCCATTTTACAATTATCCAGTTTTCAACACATTAATGTCCTTCTGGGTCAAAACTGATATAATTGAAAGAAGGATAGGAAGTGCTGTTTTATCTCGTTCTGAAAATTTGTTTTACAGCAGTATGTCAAGATCAGCGGTATGTTATGAAACGTCTATTCCCTAAATTCAATGGATAGAAATCTCATCAGGAATTCGGGAGAAATTTCAATGATGAATGCTACAGACAAGAACGCATTAAAACCTTCGTTTAGAAGTGATGCCGTCTTTGAAGTGAATAGTGTTACACACACTGCTGACGGTGATGGTTATACAAAAGAACTAATTGAAAATAACACAATCGATGGACTAGACAATGCAGAGGAAGGTTTAAATGGAAACGAAGAAGTATCACCAGATAATGCTGTTGGCAAACAAAATGAGGATACATGTAGACAATCAAATGAGATAAATAGACAACAAATTGGTGACATACAAACTGATGAAATGATTCACCAACAAATGCATGCGATGAATGCAACGCAAGCTGGGGGAATGGTTGAACAACTACGGGGAGATATTAGTGGACAGCCATCACATGGTGAAAGTGGTGAAATAGATAAACAACACGATGTAGTGAATGGAACACCAGGTGATGGGATACAACAAAAACAAACGGAAAATAGTCTTGGTCAACACAGTGGTTGGGTTAATGGAAAGGAAACTGAAGAAATGGATATACAACATAATGCCGCGGAGGGAAAACGAGATGGTGAAATGAATGCAATACAAACTGTAGAAATATATGGATTACATAGTGTAGATGGAAAACCAAAAGATGTGATTAATGAAAAACAAACATCTGAAGAGAAATGCGGACAAGAAAATGCAGGAACCGGAACACAACAAATCTGCAACGACAAAAACGCGTCCATTGATGCAAACCCAGAAAATAAAGTCAGTATTTTTATTATCGATTAGTTATTAAGAATTAATAAGGGGACCTCCCTGTCTGAGTGGTTACGGTCGGTGACTGCAAATCGCTAGCCCTTCGAATTCATGTGAGGAATCTATCTAACTCACTTTGGAAGACCGGTGATTATACCCGGGGTGATGCTCCGTCCGTTTCTGAGAAATACTGCTCATCCAATAATAGCTACATAGTCGCTATATGGCCTAATTCTTTGAAGCCCAAAAAAACAACAACAAAAAACTAATAATTAGTTCGTTCTCATTTACTTTCGTTGTTGACATTAAGATACTTGTATATATATTTATATAATCTGTTCGGTTCAATTATGACTTACACTCCGCAACAACGATAACAGGATAAACAGATCCAATGCATATAGCATAGTTTGTTTTATATTGCAGAACCAGAAAACTTCTGAAGACAAGCTAAGTGACAATCTGAAGTTCTATCAGAATAAGATATGCTCAAGACCATCCCCTGGTATGCAATGTTTACGTTAGTGTATGTAGTATCAGGTCATTTTGTTGTTTCTGTAGATTACAAAGTCATATTGGCTTGCGGACGTTCAGTTCTACCCGAGTGCCCGTACGTGCCTGAAATACAAATGCCAGATATACATGTATGACTATACACAGTACCTTACATATACCATCAAAGCTGTGTCTAACCACAGTCCCCGGAAACGAAAAGACGTGGTTTTAGTTGACAGGTGGTCTCCATTAGAAGGTGAAGCTTAAAGTAAATTAACATTGAGCTGATTGGAGATGAAATATTGATCGTTAGGGACAGCCGATAACACAGGTTTAACTGTAAAACACAGGCCGATAACACAGGTTTAACTGTAAAACACAGGTTGAGAACACAGGTTTAACTGTAAAACACAGGTCGAGAACACAGGTTTAACTGTATAACGCAGGTCGAGAACACAGGTTTAACTGTATAACGCAGGTCGAGAACACAGGTTTAACTGTAAAACACAGGTCGAGAACACAGGTTTAACTGTAAAACACAGGTCGAGAACACAGGTTTAACTGTATTACGCAGGTCGAGAACACAGGTTTAACTGTAAAACATAGGTCGATAACACAGGTTTAACTGTAAAACACAGGTCGAGAACACAGGTTTAACTGTAAAACACAGGTCGAGAACACAGGTTTAACTGTAAAACATAGGTCGAGAACACAGGTTTAACTGTAAAACACAGGTCGAGAACACAGGTTTAACTGTACACGCATAATGTTATACTATTGATACTTCAGGTGAGAGGATTCTAGACATATTAAAATGGAAGGGAGATTATACGAAGCTGGAATTCACTCATTCTTATATACAGTGGTAAGTGTATGCTGCATACATAATTACAATTCGCTGTACACATTTCAAACGCATATAATAATAATAATAATAATAATAATAATAATGTCGTTAAACAAAGCATACTTATTATTTCCATGCTCTCGTTTCCCTTTCATTTGTAAAGGGTTCACGTTGGAGCATTATTTTCAAATGCAGTCTGTTTTGGTGGAGAAGACCACCCACATGTCCTGAGTAGAAACCAGTACTAAATTCTCCAACCACAGCAAGTGACATAACCTTCTCACATATCATGTTATCACTTGTTCCTGATAGGGAGCAAACTCACGACTCGGGTGATAACGGTGAAAGGCGAGTTCTAACGAAGGCGTGCTAGATCACTCGATCACGGACTATCTATCTTTCTTAATTAATCCGATTAATTACCTATTGACCGCATTATATGAACATTTTGATAGTGCGCATGTCACAGACGTGTATCCAGTTACTTCCTCATCCGGTTATCATGATCAAGATCAGCAACTTCCACACAGCGTTTAAGCATCATTACATCGCAAAAAGCAAATAAAATGCATTTTTTCACGTATAAATGCGTTGCTATTACAAATTATTCCGAATACATTCTCACACTAACATTGAATCAATAAACAGTGTTTTTGTGGTCTACAAACTTTCAAAAGTGAAAGTAGGATTTCATAATTATAACGATCATACACGCTCCTGAAATGACGTTTGTTTGTCATTGGAGTCAATACTAAACGCGCGATACTTTCGTTTAGAGATAATTTAACTAAGATTAGTCTACAAATAAATATGCATAGGCACAAATGTGAGATATAACGGTAAATTTGTAGGATAAATCGTGTTATTCAGGATACTAGCATTGTATTACGCATGCATGTCGACCCTATTTACATTATTTTGTTATGTCAGCAAACCGCCGTAAACGACGCTTGTTTAATTGTTGAAATACTCAGTTTTTGAGGCAAATATTGGGCGGGGGGGAATTATACCATAAATAGGAAATTACATTCTGTAGATATTTGCGTTTTCACCGATGTAGTGTCGCTTTAACATATATATTATTTATCTTAAATGTATAGTTTATATAATTAATGTCTTCTTAGCTACTAATATTATTCTGCAGCATGTCCATTGTTATCTGTTATTGTTGATGTCGTCATGTGTATTGTATGTGCCATGCCGACTGTGTACAAGTAGTAAAACAAATACATGTACACAGATCGACAGTTACTGTCTATGAACTAAGAGCCTATGACGAAACGCTTGTCGGATATCATACTATTATATAGCGTTGTCTCCCTTACTCCGTTATTTCAGTGTGGTATCTTTTGTTTTAACTTCTACAGACTCCATCGGTTAACCAGTACTTGGTGCACCGTAAGAAACTGCCAACTTTTTTCATATAAAGATACATTGTCTGAGTGGGGCTCGAACCTGTGACCATCAGTGATGATAGGTTACAGTGGTACACAAATCAGTGACATTAACCACTCGACCTCGGAGACGTTTATTTATCGTCGCTACCGGTTACCCATGTGAGCGACGCCCCCTGACGAGATTAGTCATTTTATGTTGGAGGATAGTGCAATGATACAGACAGAGACCCATTCCAGAATCTCCTCTGATTCTTTTACGTGCACAGTGTAAAGCACCGACACGAGACGTCGATTTAAAGTCCCATCTGAAAGACTGTTAATTTTATTAGGGTCAGACGGGGGATCGAACCTATGTGTGGTATCGTTGCGTGGTACGGTTTTTTATAATTATTGTCCTCACAGTAATTGAAGATCGTAAACATGTATGACGATTCAAAATTCAAAAACATTTCGGCTGTCCGATTAGCAGAGTGATTACCTATAGCGCATGCTCCGGTCTCAACAATGCAACCCGGGTTCGATCTTCAGCCTGGGAAGTATGTGACACGGTACGGTGGTCGCCAAACCGGACATGTGGGTTTTCTCCGGGTACACTGGTTTCCTTCCACACGAATGACCACACATACGCTGTCATCCGTGCCAACGAGATTGATTACTATAAGTTGTTCACAATAAATATAGTTAAAATCGTACCGTATTGACAATGTTTAGGTTGTTTCCGATACCAGAAGGTCCTGGTATGAATTACTCAGCACAGTCGCTACAAGCTTACGAAGCAGAGGTCAGTAGAGCATTCATTGTTGTTGTTGTTGTTGTTATTATTGTTCTGTTTGTATTTACACTATTACTGGTTCCACCAGATGTATGTACCGTTCGATTAATCAGGTCAGTCACTTGTATACAAACATGCTGATGTATATAAACATTGGCGAGTTAAAACACTGATCGAATAATATAAAAAATATCGAATTATCACACATGGCAGGATGGCCGAGTGGTCAAAGATGTAGGCTTACAGAAAATATTTTTAGGTTTGATGGTTCAACAATGATTGTTTTGGTTTTCGAATGTTATGTATACAAGTGACTGTCCTAAGTATTAATAATCAGACTGTATATTTATACATACCGCCCACTGGAACGGGGTGTGTCTAATGTCGTTATTAACACACAGCTACCGGTCTTATTCAGCTAACGTTGTGTTAAATTAATCTCTTCTCGTGCTCCGATTTGATACTTTATCTTCTTGAACGTTCTTCAAATATTCATTTAAATGTTAACCATTTTAACATTCAAAACTATTTACTCACTAATACCATACATTGTGGTTCACATAATAATTTGAAATTGTTTATCATATACATTGTACCTTGAATAGATTTCACGTATTTTCATTGTTAAATATTTTATTCGTCTATTACATGTATATCAACCGATAGGGAGAAGAACTATATAAGTTTTCTTTCGTTCTAACCTCTGTTGTTAATTTATATGTAAAATGTGCATGTGTTGATTTAAATTAAAAACATTTGAAATAAATAATATTTAAACAAAATTAATGTCGTCAAAACTTGTAGATCGATCCTTTTGTACTTTTGAAAATGTTATAAATCTGTAAATGAGTGTGTGTTTTACGTTTATTTATCGTTGCTATGGTTGCCCATACGAGCAACGCCTCCTAAAAAGTAATTAGTAATTTTACATTTTTAGATCTGTAAATGAATATAGTCGCGATGTATATATGTGCAACATTCGATTGTAATGATGTAATGATATTGTAATATGTAAGTGTGTGTTGTACTTATAGTGAACAAAATGCCGCAATACAATAGTAAATATTCAATTAAAATTTAATCAGTTGGTGATCTTTAGAAACAGTTGGTTTTTATTAGGAGGAGGTCTTTATTAGGAGGTGGTCTTTATTAGGAGGAGGTCTTTATTAGGAGGAGGTCTTTATTAGGAGGAGGTCTTTATTAGGAGGTGGTCTTTATTAGGAGGAGGTCTTTATTAGGAGTTGGTCTTTATTAGGAGGAGGTCTTTATTAGGAGGAGGTCTTTATTAGGAGGAGGTCTTTATTAGGAGTTGGTCTTTATTAGGAGGAGGTCTTTATTAGGAGGAGGTCTTTATTAGGAGGTGGTCTTTATTAGGAGGTGGTCTTTATTAGGAGGAGGTCTTTATTAGGAGGTGGTCTTTATTTTAATATTTTATTTCCCCATATTATACAGTTTGTGCAATTCATATGTAACACATATCACTTTACAGGTAAACAATTAGAATGAAGAACCAGTCTTGTATATATGTGTTTGTTTGAAGAACCAGTCTTGTATATGTGTGTTTGAAGAACCAGTCTTGTATATGTGTGTTTGAAGAACAAGTCGTGTATATATGTGTTTGTTTGAAGAACCAGTCTTGTATATATGTGTTTGTTTGAAGAACCAGTCTTGTATATGTGTGTTTGAAGAACCAGTCTTGTATATGTGTGTTTGAAGAACAAGTCGTGTATAATGTGTTTGTTTGAAGAACCAGTCTTGTATATATGTGTTTGTTTGAAGAACCAGTCTTGTATATGTGTGTTTGAAGAACCAGTCTTGTATATGTGTGTTTGAAGAACAAGTCGTGTATAGATGTGTTTGTTTGAAGAACCAGTCTTGTATATATGTGTTTGTTTGAAGAACCAGTCTTGTATATGTGTGTTTGAAGAACCAGTCTTGTATATGTGTGTTTGAAGAACAAGTCTTGTATAGATGTGTTTGTTTGAAGAACCAGTCTTGTATATATGTGTTTGTTTGAAGAACCAGTCTTGTATATGTGTGTTTGAAGAACCAGTCTTGTATATGTGTGTTTGAAGAACCAGTTTATATGTTTGAAGAACAAGTATTGTATGTGTGTTTGAAGAACAGTTTGTATATGTGGTTTGAAGAACCAGTCTTGTATATGTGTGTTTGAAGAACCAGTCTTGTATATGTGTGTTTGAAGAACAAGTCTTGTATATGTGTGTTTGAAGAACCAGTCTTGTATATGTGTGTTTGAAGAACCAGTCTTGTATATGTGTGTTTGAAGAACCAGTCTTGTATAGATGTGTTTGTTTGAAGAACCAGTCTTGTATATGTGTGTTTGAAGAACCAGTCTTGTATATGTGTGTTTGAAGAACAAGTCTTGTATAGATGTGTGTGTTTGAAGAACCAGTCTTGTATAGATGTGTTTGTTTGAAGAACCAGTCTTGTATATGTGTGTTTGAAGAATCAGTCTTGTATAGATGTGTTTGTTTGAAGAACCAGTCTTGTATATGTGTGTTTGAAGAACCAGTCTTGTATATGTGTGCTTGAAGAACCAGTCTTGTATATGTGTGTGTGTTTGAAGAACCAGTCTTGCATATATGTGTTTGTTTGAAGAACCAGTCTTGTATAGATATGTTTGTTTGAAGAACCAGTCTTGTATAGATATGTGTTTGAAGAACCAGTCTTGTATATGTGTGTTTGAAGAACCAGTCTTGTATATGTGTGTGTGTTTGAAGAACCAGTCTTGCATAGATGTGTTTGTTTGAAGAACCAGTCTTGTATGGAAGTGTTTGTTTGAAGAACCAGTCTTGTATATGTGTGTTTGAAGAACCAGTCTTGTATAGATGTGTTTGTTTGAAGAACCAGTCTTGTATATGTGTGTTTGTTTGAAGAACCAGTCTTGTATAGATGTGTTTGTTTGAAGAACCAGTCTTGTATAGATGTGTTTGTTTGAAGAACCAGTCTTGTATATATGTGTTTTTTTGAAGAACCAGTCTTGTTATAGATGTGTTTGTTTGAAGAACCAGTCTTGTATATATGTGTTTGTTTGAAGAACCAGTCTTGTATATGTGTGTTTGTTTGAAGAACCAGTCTTGTATAGATGTGTGTGTTTGAAGAACCAGTCTTGTATATGTGTGTTTGAAGAACCAGTCTTGTATAGATGTGTTTGTTTGAAGAACCAGTCTTGCATAGATGTGTTTGTTTGAAGAACCAGTCTTGTATAGATGTGTTTGTTTGAAGAACCAGTCTTGTATAGATGTGTTTTTTTGAAGAACCAGTCTTGTATAGATGTGTTTGTTTGAAGAACCAGTCTTGTATAGATGTGTTTGTTTGAAGAACCAGTCTTGTATAGATGTGTTTGTTTGAAGAACCAGTCTTGTATAGATGTGTTTGTTTGAAGAACCAGTCTTGTATAGATGTGTTTGTTTGAAGAACCAGTCTTGTATAGATGTGTTTGTTTGAAGAACCAGTCTTGTATAGATGTGTTTGTTTGAAGAACCAGTCTTGTTATAGATGTGTTTGTTTGAAGAACCTGTCTTGTATATATGTATTTCTTTGTTTCTGTCTATTCCCTACACATAGAGGATGTTTCATCCAATATGTCAGCAGTACACTTTATTACAATGCACCTAATGTTGTGTTTCTGTAGGCAATCAGCCAGGACGATGCATTGCGGGGTAGGGTTTTGGCAGCCTATAGGATGATGTTACATTTCTACGGAATGGTACTTACCGATATAAACACAGGCGAGGTCCAGCGTGGCCATAATTGGAAAGATAGATACGCCCATCTAAATAAGTAAGTAACTTTTCAACGTTACTTGGACAATTTCTATAGTCGCGAGCACAGTTTTTTAGGTACAGATTATATAATGCGGGCACGATAATGTGTTTATATTTATTTACAGATTTTAAAAAAAACCGACTCAAATGTTAATATTCTGGTTAGGGCGTCAAGTTGTTGATAGAGGGGCCTCCGTGGTCGAGCGGTTAGGGTCGTTTGACTTTGAATCATCTACGTTAAATACTGCCCCAAATTGCACCCGGGGTGTTCCTCCATCAATAATAGCTGGATAGTCACAATGTAACATAAGCTGTTAGTGCAACTTGAAGACCAGAAAATCAACCAGACAAACATTAGAGTTTTGTAGATTTGCCAATACATGTAGTAAGAAAATGTGAAAAATCGATAGAATACGGTCGGTGAACAATGCGGTTTTGGTTACTTTTATGAATTTTCGAAAATGATATTTTTCACAATGATATGTTTCAATCATTTTCCTTAAACAATTTACAACATTTAGATTTTAGGTTAGTTTTTTGTTGTAAAAATGTGTGTTTTTAGACATGCGCCGTCACTTAAAACTTTCTAGACATGACGTCATCCCAGTGGGTGCCTTTCGATAAAAGGCGTCAAGTGGTCACCGTGCAGAATTGTCTGCATTGTAGCAAATTCTAATAACTGTTACACGTTATTTTTACAGATCAATTCACAATCACTTTCGAATAACAAGAATTTTGAAGTCATTGGGTGAGTTGGGGTTCGAACATTTACAATCCCCTTGGTTGGAATTCATTATGGAAGAAGCCACTACAAAGTATGCTCTACCTAAGCTGAATGACAGAACTATGCAGCATTGGATCGGTGCAATAAAGAACGACGAAGACAAATATAAATTATACAAAAACCTTTCTGAATTAAACAAACAAATGCGAAATATGGATACGGCTAACATTGAAAAAAGTGGAAAAGATGGTCAAAAAGCAGAAAATAATAAACGGGATGAGAACGCAGAAAATACGAAAGATGACAAAAGCAAAAAAAATAATAAAGATGGTAAAAGTGAAGACAATGCTACAGATTGCCAAAGTGAAGAAAACACTAAATATGGTGAACACGCAAACTATACTAAAGATGATAACGGTGCAGAAAATACAAAAGATGGTAAAAGCGAAGAAAATGCTACAAATGGCAAAAGTGACGAAAATACTAAAGATGGTAAGAGCACAGTAAATATTAAAGATGGTAAAAACGCAGAAAATACGAACGATGGTAAAAACGCAGACAATACGAAGGAAGGTATAAACGAAAACAATACTAAAGAAAGTAAAGCGTAAACAATACTAAAGATGGTAAAACCGCAGAAAACACTAAAAATGATAATAAAGCAGACAATACTGAAGATAGTAAAACCAAAGCAAATACTACATATGGAAAAAGCGCAGAAAATGCTAAAGATGGTAAAGGGGCAGAAAATACTGAAGATGGTAAAAGCGAAGAAAATGCTACAAATGGCAAAAGTGACGAAAATACTAAAGATGGTAAGAGCACAGTAAATATTAAAGATGGTAAAAACGCAGAAAATACGAACGATGGTAAAAACGCAGACAATACGAAGGAATGTATAAACGAAAACAATACTAAAGAAAGTAAAAGCGTAAACAATACTAAAGATGGTAAAACCGCAGAAAACACTAAAAATGATAATAAAGCAGACAATACTGAAGATAGTAAAACCAAAGCAAATACTACATATGGAAAAAGCGCAGAAAATGCTAAAGATGGTAAAGGGGCAGAAAATACTGAAGATGGTAAAAGCGAAGAAAATGCTACAAATGGCAAAAGTGACGAAAATACTAAAGATGGTAAGAGCACAGTAAATATTAAAGATGGTAAAAACGCAGAAAATACGAACGATGGTAAAAACGCAGACAATACGAAGGAAGGTATAAACGAAAACAATACTAAAGAAAGTAAAAGCGTAAACAATACTAAAGATGGTAAAACCGCAGAAAACACTAAAAATGATAATAAAGCAGACAATACTGAAGATAGTAAAACCAAAGCAAATACTACATATGGAAAAAGCGCAGAAAATGCTAAAGATGGTAAAGGGGCAGAAAATACTGAAGATGGTAAAAGCGAAGAAAATGCTACAAATGGCAAAAGTGACGAAAATACTAAAGATGGTAAGAGCACAGTAAATATTAAAGATGGTAAAAACGCAGAAAATACGAACGATGGTAAAAACGCAGACAATACGAAGGAAGGTATAAACGAAAACAATACTAAAGAAAGTAAAGCGTAAACAATACTAAAGATGGTAAAACCGCAGAAAACACTAAAAATGATAATAAAGCAGACAATACTGAAGATAGTAAAACCAAAGCAAATACTACATATGGAAAAAGCGCAGAAAATGCTAATGATGGTAAAGGGGCAGAAAATACTGAAGATGGTAAAAGCGAAGAAAATGCTACAAATGGCAAAAGTGACGAAAATACTAAAGATGGTAAGAGCACAGTAAATATTAAAGATGGTAAAAACGCAGAAAATACGAACGATGGTAAAAACGCAGACAATACGAAGGAAGGTATAAACGAAAACAATACTAAAGAAAGTAAAGCGTAAACAATACTAAAGATGGTAAAACCGCAGAAAACACTAAAAATGATAATAAAGCAGACAATACTGAAGATAGTAAAACCAAAGCAAATACTACATATGGAAAAAGTGCAGAAAATGCTAAAGATGGTAAAGGGGCAGAAAATACTGAAGATGGTAAAAGCGCAGGAAATGCTAGAGATAGCAAAAGCAGAGAAAATACTAAAACTGATAAAAGCGAAGAAAATACTTGTAAACTTATGGTAGACTAAAAGTGAAGAAGAAGTTATCGACACAAATAAAAATTATAGTATTGCTCTAAAACGTGAAAACCAACGCGTTGGTCAGATGCATGTAGAAAACAAAATAGATAAAACTGATCATACGACAAACATGTATACATAGTTAATAATGGAACTAAGTAAAGTCATGCAAACAATCAGGAGGTTTCAGTGTGTCGTATCGATTGAGGCGGTGTTTTGTTTTCCATAGCCTGGTCAGTCAAATAAATATATTTTAACACTGAGACTATTAATTGGGCCGTATTGAGTTTCTGATCATATGTCATTTGCCAAAAGTTAAAAAGTGAAAAATCGACAGACTGGAACCCAGGCTATGTTTTCCATACAATAAGCATGCATTAATTAATTAATTAGTGTTTCCATCGCCAGACAGACGAACGAAAGTATGTGACATTTGAACCTATTTCCAGACGGATATGTAGTCCAGTGGTAACACGCTGGACTGGTAATACAGGGATCGCAGGTTCGATTCCCCGTCTGACCCTAATAAAATTAACAGTCTTTCAGATGGGACGTTAAACCGAGGTCTCGTGTCGGTGCTTTACATCGTGCACGTAAAAGAACCAGAGGAGACTCTGGAATGGGTCACTGTATGTATCATTGCACTATCCTCCAAAAATCCAAAATGACTAATCTCTTCAGGAGGCGTCGCTCATATGGGCAACCGGTAGCGACGATAAATAAACGTAAAACACACACAGGACATATTACTAGGATCAGAAGAAGGATCGAACAGGCGATCTCTCGATTTGTAGTCAAACGTGTTAACCACTGGATTACAGACTTGTCCATATAGCAACGTTTATTACACGTATTAATTAAAGCAGCATTACATCGTAATACAGGGTGTTTTGGGTACAATATAAATACTAATGTGTGTGTGTTGACAAAAATCGAAATAGTCGCTCAGAAATGATAAAATTCCAATAAATTTAAACCGTCGTATACGCGAATTTGTTTATCAACACACGAAATGTAAACACGCACAGCGCGCATGCGTGAAACAACAGAGGATGTAGAAAACAACGTATATATTTTGAACATGACAGACTATATATCTATCTTCCTCTAATGTCGAACCCCTCGTGGGGATGTATAAATGCCCATAAAAGACTTAGCTAACAGAGGTATGAATCAACATATCAAGTAATTTAATTTAAAAAGACAACGTGGGACAAATGGGGACCATGCATTCCGGTTGTAAACAAGTGCGTGACCGATCGATTCGGAAAGTCCTACTTTCGGTTTCGAGTTTGTTTTATCGCAAAAAAACACTGTTTACCAAATGAACATAAGCATACAAAGTATAATGTTAGAATGTGTAGCAGCATTGCTACCCATACGTAAAAATTGAATTTTTCAAATATCTTTTACTTCATACGATGTAATGCTGCTTTAATGTATGTATGTCAATGCACGCACATCCAATGAGATTACAGCCAATGATGTTACAGTCAATGATATTATAGTCTGTGAATGACAGTCAACGAAATGACAAAATGAATTGACACAATGAAATGACATAATGGAATGACAGTCAATGAAATTATACACTGAAGTGTCAGCCAATGAAATGACAGCCAATGAAATGACAGCTCATTATGCGTTAAAATGGAAAACTAAAACTATGATTTAAATGCAAATTTATCCTAATCTTAGTAAGCCTTATTGGTTAGTTTGTGAATACATTTGCAAAAAGGGAGGTAATTTGCAAATAGTAATTTTATGGACAGACTTTCCAAAATTTATTTAATATTTTAAGAATGTATTATTTAAATATTGGAAATACATATAAAACAGTATTCACGAGTTGTACTCGTCTGCTGATGTTTAGCTTCTTGCCATCATAATAATTATATCGATTCATCTCTGTCTCCAACCCTGGAGCCGTTACGAGTGTGCCCTTAGGCAAGGCATTTAAATTCCACATGCATATTCTCTTTCCCTCGTGGCGATGGATTCCATCAACCATCAAGAATGAGGTATCGAGAGTGATTACTATAAGTTGTAAGAACTTGTTTCGCAATCGAGCTGAAATAAATGTGTATATAGTAAACTCTGTCATACCTTCTCCCGCCATACTTTATACTGTGACCTATTAAAAGGGGAACAAACAAGATTTTTAAAAATGAGTCCGCCTCTGTGGTCGAGTGGTTAAGGTCGCTGACTTGTATACCACTACAACATATAATCACTGGTGGTCACGGGTTCGAGTCCAGCTCAGACCGTGTCTCTTTATTTGAAAAAGTTGGCAGTTTCTTACGGAGGTTGGTGCAGCAAGTACTGGTTAACCGCTTGAGCCTGCCCAGGAAAGGTGTTGTTAGGTAAATTGCCCGTCGCTCAAATGGGCAACCGGCAGCGACGTTAAATAAACTTAATTTTTTTAAAAAAACAATTAAAAATTGACGTCATATGTTGTTGTTTGATTATGTATAATTACGGATTTCGTTTTGAAATGTATGTTGTTTCATTTGACCAAAAACCAAGCCCTCGAATATACCGGATAAATAGTCCGATATTTCCGTAACATTTTATTGTTTCTTGACAAGACAGAGTGTACAGTGGTTTTGCTAATTTCAGTCATACGTTTATCCATTAACGTAGATCTCGCTGACCAATGAATAATAAAATCGAGTTTTTTGCTCACTAACACTTCAAATATGGTTATTTTAGTGGTGATTCGAATATATGGAACGCCATCTCCGCATAAACTAAATAGTTGATGAGATCTCTCTAAGTATTTGAGGAGTTCGTTATTCATTTAATGAGGTCAGCAATTCAATTCGTGCTCTCTCAAACTAATCATACTGGGCAGTATCATTTTATGAACATCAGTACTTCCCGAATCCTATGCTTGTATGCCAGACGCTAGTCTGGTAGGCAATCGGTAACCATTATTTAACTAGCTGGCGGCTCACCAACCGGCCATATCAGAACGAACCCCTGACGAGATTCGAACCATCGACATCCTGCTCCGTAGGAGGACGCCTTAACCACTGGACCACGGAGTCGGTATATAATATACTAGTGAATCATAATCCAGTCACGTTACATGACGTCACGAATCACAACTATAATGCCGCCATTTCTTTAATGATATTTTTTAGTAATGCACATATCTACACAGAGCCCCGGATGTATCGTAGTGCAAACAACGGTCTAATAACGCATGCATTGAAAGGTGGAGAGGGGGCATGCATTGATCAGACAATGTTACAACTCGATAAACACATACAAGTGCATTCGCTGGCCACTGCTATTGTAACGTACGTTTGTTGGCGTATTTAGAACGAGAGAAAATTCGATTTCCTATTAAGAAAGATTAACTTACATTGTATACTTATATACTCTATGTAAAGGTTTTTATACTTCAATGTTAATAAGACATGCTGGAAATGATCTACGAACATTCGGTGCATCGTTTTTGTGAGCTACTAACTATATACGCCTAAACCTAAGTTGGAAATATCCCGTAATACCTTTGTTTATTCAGGTTCTTCCATTGGAATTCACTACCTCATTATATTCAAAATTCCAACTCATTCAATATCTTTAAAACTCGACATTTAAGATGGAATACGCCAACAGAAACATAGAAATCTGGTGTACATATACTAGAGGACATAGAAAACGCACACCTACATTATGTGATTAGTATTACATGAAAACGAAATACGAATGACTCCATCAAAGATATATCACATCTATATTAGTAAGTAACAAAACACAAATTGAACAACTAAAAATATTCCAAAAAACTATGTATTTATATAGTTATTGTTTTTCATGTAAAAACACACTTATCCGAAGTGTGCGTTTTTCATGTCCTCTAGTATATATACATACATAATAGATGAGCTTCCACGTATTGCTGAATACTGTACATAACATGCAGTGTTTCTTTAATTAATATGTTTTCTATGTCGTTAAATATATGTTGAGGGCCTTATTTGTATTAGCCATGTGTTATGTAAGCTCCCTCATAAAATATAGTCTTTATTATTATTATTATTATTATTATTACTATAATAAGTGGATGGAACTGGATACAAAAATATCCGCTTTTGAATCGCCCATTGACATGCCACTCGGGAAAGCTCGGGAATTATCGGTCGTACTAATTTGCATACGCTGAGCTAGTTATTATTAATAGAAGTTATTTAAATTACCAGCACGTGAGTAGAATGCGAGTGGCTGCGAAAACGACATAAGGACTTCGGGATAACAATTATATGTATCTAAAGGAGATTAGGTCAATATAGTCAAACAAATACCTTATTTTTACGAATACATTTTATATGTATTTGATTGCATTTCGTTAATGAGACTTGGGTAATAATGGGTTTTTAAAATTAGTATAATTAGATGACCGCAACTATATTTAGAAATTGCAATCATCATTTTGAACAGGAATATAACATTAATGTATAGATGGCGTTCCATACGTGTAGTATCCGTTACGGAATTCCAAACATGTATGCATATCCGTCACGTAAAAGGACGTGCATTTGTTCAGGTATGTGGTTAGGTTGTGTCCATTAAGAGCCACTTTGCCGTAACAAACGTGTTCGACATACGTTAGGTGACTAGTTTGACCCTCTCATGACGTTATATCATGTTTACATAAGTTATAAAGAGGCGCAGTACGGTGACAATTTGAAATTGTCTTTAAAAAATATACTGCTTGCCTAATTGCATTGTTTATTACTTTCGTGGTGAATTACAGACAATAAAAATGTCCCACAACTCTTCAGGAAGTGGTTTGAAGGCGAATTTGTTTGTCTAGTCTTTTATTTCGCGTCTGCTAACCATGGATTAATCCAAATGGACTTGTTTCAGGGTATGATTTTATACCTATTTCTGCTGGAAAAAGCGATTTATGGTGAGTGAACTTTTAATTAATAAATAATATTTGTCTTTCAGTTATTTATTGGCGAATTAAACATGGTTTAGAGTTCTGATGCGGAGGAATTAACCACGGATGCCTAGTGGTTAATTCCGGCGCGCAAAACGACAGTCCGTGTTTAATTCGACTATAAATAACGCACATTTATACAAATATTAATAAAGAGCAATTAATAATAATGCAACTAGATATGATATGGTCAATAATCAATTTTTCAAATGAAAAGCCGCTAAAGCGGACCCGTAAAGGGCCGAACTAACGTATTCCTTTTTGATTATTCCATATTAATATGTTGCAAACCGAAATAATTATAAAAGCTCAAATTTTCCACAGAACACTACCACACATTTTCGATTCAAGATTCAAAATATTCGACAGGTGACAACAAAATTCATTCAAGTGGCGCGAAATCTCGTGCACGAAACTATAAGGGTGCAAGGAACCAATGAAAACAGTCATCTCTAAATATTATCCAATCACTGAATGACACCAATATGACTGTTGCCTGACTGTAAGATTAAGGTGCTAACGACTTAACATGAGCAGCGCTTCAGTCTTAATTAAATATTTTAATGGAACTAAAATCTACCTATTATTTCGATTCTAGTATAACGAAAATATATAAAAATGGCAAAAATCGACACAAACAGACATGCCGAGTCATGTTAGAATTGATGTTGACGTCAGAATCCTGTCACAATGTCTAAGACGGTAATACAAATTAATTGGTTTAAACATATTTATTCGTCATAATATACACACTATACATATACATTAATTTACACAAATATATTTGCAATGACTAGTGGATTGAATTGGAAGCTATAATAGCTTATTGAAATTCTCTCCACCGCATAAAACACCGGTGCAAGATATGGCGATCAATTCAATTAATAAAAAAGAAGAAAAGAGATAAACAAAACCTATATAATACATTTAAATATTAAAATAACATTAAAAATGATGGAAAAGAAGAAGCTTAGAAAGAAATGTAATACAAATTAATTGACTTCATGCAACTGTATTCATTACAAACCTGTATTAACCAGGTTGTTCAGTAGAGAAATACAACCATTTTAACATAGTTCATGTACTTGGGGATTTAAAAAAAATCTATAATCTTATTTTGACTAGGTTGGTATGTTTGTTGTCGTTCGGTTGTGTTCGTAGCTCGGTTTCTCGGCAAAGCAATCCTAATAGCTGTACAGATGACTTTTAGCATGCTCAAAGCGACACTACATCGCAAAAAACCACACGCATACATATTTTAGTGATTTTTACATATACTGAGTCAAAAAAGAAACGATACCAAACTAAAAATGACGTAAAACGGATAAAACCATAGAAAGGTTTAATATATTATTACGTATCAGTACCGGGTATCTTATTGCAACGTCAGCCAACCATAAACACAGGTAAATAAACACCCGATAATCCTGGAACGCCGAATTTCCGATTTGCACGTGCTCCTCAACAAAGACAACTTCCTACACATGTACAAATCGGAAAACCGGTTTATTGTACTGGTATTGCATTATCATCGAGGAAAAACACCTTACATACCCATTGTTACCTCTAACAAAATGCCTAGGCTAAACCGCAATCAGAGAATGCGTGCCATTGGCATGATTGACGGCGGTTTACGTCAGCGTGACGTCGCAAATCGACTCGGGGTTACGCGGATCACGATAACACGTCTACTTCGACGTTATCGAACACATGGATCGGTGGACGACCGTCCAAGATCTGGTCGACCACGTGTGACGACGCGTGAACAGGACCGTCACATTCGGACGTCACATTTACGTGACCGGTTCCTACCTGCTACGCACACAGCTGCCGTTACTCCTGGGATGACCAACAATCGCATCAGTGCACAAACAGTCAGGAACCGGCTCGGTGAACGTGGCATTCGTGCCTATCGGCCATACGTTGGACCCATCCTGACACGACGTCACCGTGACGTACGGCGGGAATGGACGACGGAACGTGCTCGCTGGACTCGGTTACAGTGGAATTCGGTGATGTTTAGCGATGAATCGCGGTTCTGTTTGCGTCGAGCGGATGGCAGAGAGCGGGTATATCGCAGACGCGGTGAACGTTACGCCGACGCATGTGTACGTCAGGTCGATCTGTTCGGGGGCGGAAGCGTTATGGCGTGGGGCGGTATCACCTTCGGCAGTCGCACTGAACTGTTAGTGGTGGACGGGAACCTAAACGCCCAGCGGTACTGTGATGAGATCCTTGCGCCAGTTGTTGTGCCGTTCTTTAACGCCAACAGAAACGTCACACTGTTCCAACAGGACAACGCCAGGTGTCATACTGCTCGGATTTCCACCACATTATTGGAGCAGAACAATATTGAAACCCTGCCGTGGCCTGCTTTGTCACCAGACTTGTCACCCATAGAACATTTGTGGGATACGTTAGACCGCCGCGTCAGACGACGTCAGCCGGTAACGTTAAACCAACTGAGGGATGTTTTGCGTCAGGAGTGGACAAATATTGACCAGCAAGAGATTCAGACACTCTTCCGTTCGATGCGACGGCGGTGCATTGCAGTGAGAGACGCAAATGGTGCCCATACTCGGTATTGACGTCTGTGTGAAAACTCCATTAGACCCCTGTCCGACGAATTACGTCATCGCAGCAGACAGTTTCGGAGGCTCATTATGCTTTATGTGCTCCTCTTTCAAACATGTTGGACTATCATCTTATGAATTTTCAAAGAATTTTCTTAATAAATGTTGAAATTATAGACACATAAACACCAGGTATCGTTTCTTTTTTGACTCAGTATATAATAACATAGCTACTACAAATTCGTCCGAAATCATTCGAACACTAACCTTTAAACAGTGCCATACAAGCAGGTTGCTTTCTCCTCAATCCTACATGTATGTACATAATATTTATAATTTACTATGTTTATTCAGAAAGAAATATTGTTTAAACAAAACAGTGCCTGTGTGGTCTACAAACTCTCAAACGTGAAGGTATGATTTTGTTTACATGTAATAGCATATCTACTATTAATTCGTCCGAAATAATTCGAACACTAACCTTTAATCAATAAACAGTGCATTTGCAGTCTACAAACTCTCAAACGTGAAGGTAGGATTTTGTTTACATGTAATAGCATATCTACTATTAATTCGTCCGAAATAATTCGAACACTAACCTTTAATCAATAAACAGTGCATTTGCAGTCTACAAACTCTCAAACGTGAAGGTAGGATTTCATATAACGGTCAGCCACGGAGTATATACTAAGCGCGTGATGTCGTTTAGAAATAATTTAAATCAGATTAGTCTAAGACATAAATAAAATAAAATCCAGGGATGGCAGGTTCGATCCCCCGTCTGACCCTAATACAATTAACAGACTTTCAGATGGGACCGAGGTCTCGTGTCGGTGCTGTACACCGTGCACGTAAAAGAACAAGAGGAGACTCTGGAATGGGTCTCTCTCTCTGTATCATTGCACTATCCTCCAAAAATCTAAAATAACTAATCTCTTCAGGAGGCGTCGCTCATATGGGCAACCGGTAGCAACGATAAATAAACGTAAAAACACACAGATATGATATATATTGTATATTAGCATAATTTTTTTCTTCTTCATAAAATATTTATTTTGCATCCCCTTGACCATGGTTCATGCGTTGTTGGAAAGCTCTCAATGGACATATATTTTGTATAATTTCACAAATGTCGCATCACTAACGATTAAATTATAATTTGCCTGTATATTAATATTTTCAACTGTGAACATATATTTACAAAAATAAGGTCTTTTAATAATAATAATAATAATAAATAAATAAATAATAATAAAGACTTTATTTTACGAGGGAGCTTACATAACACATGGCTAATACAAATAAGGCCCTCAATATAATTATTTCAAATATTTCGGGAAAAAGTATCCCATATAGATTTCATAATTTAATAATTATAAGATTGGAAAAAGGATGAACATTGATAGCATGTCGTGTGCAAAGGAAGCCACGATGAAAACAGAGGACACCAATTAAGATGATTCATCTTGGGGGGGGGCAGTAGCTGACCAATGTCTCTCATTTGGGATGTTGGTTGTAGCCTGCACTGCCCTAATTAACGTTAATTGAACTAAATGCATACTCTTCTGCAGGTGTTAGCCAGAAGTGCAACTAATGATGAAAGTAATTAAGGAGTTAACCCTTTGCACGCTAGCACAGATAAAACACTCTTGCAAACTGCATAGAGCCAGATCAGAAGGTGTCGTCTAATCGGGCTATATGATGTTTGCTATGCGAGTAGTGGAGCTAAAGCACTTGGCTGAATAGCAAATTCAAATTCAATTCAATATATTTTATTTGGCATAAACATATAACATGTTCATCGCCATAAATCAAATAACATGGCGGTTATAATAAAACTAACATACATCATTCTATAAATTGAGAAAAGTGTGTGTATTATTAATTACATGTAATTAGAATATATTGTATTATTAAAACAAATATATATACATATATACGTACACATAAATATCCATATACACACACACACACACACACACACACACACACACACACATACATATATATATATATAATTGTTTTTAACATAATAACAATTATTTATCATTAAACTATAGATCAATACACCCTACTGTTGACAATTGTGCTCTATACTATATACATACTAAAATAATCATGTAATATCACGTTTACTATTTGCTAAAACTATATATCTCGACAATTTATTTAATACACTTTTTTGGTTAGCAAGCAACATAGATCTTGATCAGACGCGGCGTTACGCCGCAGCCGATCTGGATATAATGTTGTTTGCAGATGTGATTGTATTTACTCAGCAGACAACAGGTTAATACAATACAAATTAGCATGACTAAATAAGCTGCGATGCGACATGTTAGGCGGACAGTTTGAATACATTATGAATACCGGTATTACAAGTTGCCCTTTTCAAATCGAATTATGTTTGTCACAACGTGACATGGAGAATTCAGTCACGTGATCCAACAGAAAGTGGATACATTATGCATAATTAATTCCCAATAATCAGACGGATCTGTAGTCCAGTGGTAACACGCTGGACTGGTAATCCAGGGATCGCAGGTTCGATCCCCCGTCTGACCCTAATAAAATTAACAGTCTTTCAGATGGGACGTTAAACCGAGGTCTCGTGTCGGTGCTTTACACCGTGCACGTAAAAGAACCAGAGGAGATTCTGGAATTGGTCTCTGTCTGTATCATGCACTATCCTCCAAAATCAAAAATAACTAATCTCTTCAGGAGGCGTCGCTCATATGGGCAACCGGTAGCGACGATAAATAAACGTAAAACACACAATAATCTGGTACTAATCGTTAATTCCTTAGTCCGTCTACGTAATTACAGTTAGATAGCATACACAGCGGTCGCTCATGGTAACCCTGTCAATAGTCACCCAGGAAAGAGGTAACCATATAAGCAATCCTCAATCCTACATGTATGTACATAGTATGTATATTCAAAGAAATCAATATTGGTTAAACTAATAGTCACCCAGTGGCTACTTTAAATAAATTAACGAACCCTGTCAAAAGAAAATAACACCTCCAACGAACCGTTCTAAACAGAATAAACAGATAACCTATTAAATGTGTCACCTACTGTACTGGTCCAATCCATTATTTGTGTGATACTCGCCACCGCCGAAGCATTTGGGTGAGTGAATCTTCTAGGAAGTTTATGTCGAATCTATGTTACTTAGTTTTTTAAACTTTATTTCTTTTACAAAGATTGCGAAGCAAGTTCTAACAACTTATATTAATCACTCTCGTTGGCGCGGATGAAAGCGTCCATGTGGTCATTGGACCGGGAAGCATGTGAGATGGTACGATGGTCGCTAGATCGGACAGGTGGTTTTTCTCTGGGTATTCCGGTTTCCTCCCACACGAATTACCACATTTACGCTTTCATCTGCGCCAACGAGAGTGATTAATATAAGTTGTATTGTAATACATAACATATGTATGCTCCATGTCCCTGTATATCTCATGTATTCCTCTAATACATAACCTATGTATGCTCCATTTCCCTGTATATCTCATGTATAAATCTAATACATAGCATATGTGTGCTCCATTTCCCCGTATATCTCATGTATAAATCTAATACATAGCATATGTGTGCTCCATTTCCCTGTATATCGCATGTATTCCTCTAATACATAGCATATGTATGCTCCATTTCCCTGTATATCTCATGAATAAATCTAATACATACCATATGTGTGCTCCATTTCCCTGTATATCTCATGTATAAATCTAATACATAGCATATGTGTGCTCCATTTCCCTGTATATCTCATGAATAAATCTAATACATAGCATATGTATGCTCCATTTCCCTGTATATCTCATGAATAAATCTAATACATACCATATGTGTGCACCATTTCCCTGTATATCTCATGTATAAATCTACTACATAACATATGTGTTCTCCATTTCCCTGTATATCTCATGTATAAATCTAATACATAGCATATGTGTGCTCCATTTCCCTGTATATCTCATGTATAAATCTAATACATACCATATGTGTGCACCATTTCCCTGTATATCTCATGTATAAATCTACTACATAACATATGTGTTCTCCATTTCCCTGTATATCTCATGTATAAATCTAATACATAGCATATGTGTGCTCCATTTCCCTGTATATCTCATGTATAAATCTAATACATACCATATGTGTGCACCATTTCCCTGTATATCTCATGTATAAATCTACTACATAACATATGTGTTCTCCATTTCCCTGTATATCTCATGTATAAATCTAATACATAGCATATGTGTGCTCCATTTCCCTGTATATCTCATGTATAAATCTAATACATAGCATATGTGTGCTCCATTTCCCTGTCTATCTCATGTACACTTCTATCAAAACACAAATATTCGATTATCAATGCAGAGCTTCTAAACATTCTAGAAAAAGAAATTAAGTGTGTTTTGAGTTGATTTATCGTCGCTACCGATTGCCCACATGAGCGATGCCTCCCGCAGAGATGAGTCACATTTAGATGTTGGAGGATAGTGCAGTGATACAGAGAGACCTAGAGTGCGGACTACACGGCCTATCCGTAAGCTACGCCACTGGTAATGCTGGTCATAGGACGTCTACTTCATAAGTTATGATCTCGTTTAACCTGCATCCTGTTAGAACGTGAAGGTGAATATACCATTCACTAAACCGTTCGTTTTGTTGTTGCAGGTCTTTCTATGACAACACGTGGACGAATGGATAGAGTAATACAAGTTAAAATTCTCCAATTTACCCAAGGTGGTTTGGCAGACGGACTTGTTTTGGCGGGAACAATTGTCGAGGGAGGACCCGTTTTCGGCAGATCTCGTAGAATTCTCGGAGGCCGACCGGTACATCCGGGTCTAAGATTTTTAAACTTTGCTTTTGACGTAGACCCATGTCCAACATTTACCTTTGGTTATCATTGTGAAAACTGGGTCTCGCGAGAATGCGAGGTCACGAGACATCTATTGTTCCAAATGAAACTGTGTACGTGTAAAGTAGATGTCTGCTAAAGGCTTGAAAGTGTGTATGACTGATTTGTGTATGGATTTATTTAGCTAAATAATCTAGTTTTAGCACACAAGTTATTCGATTCGAAGGAATCATGTTCTCATCTGCATACTGAATTGTTTCACTCCAAGATAGATCTAGCACATCAAGTAATTCGAAGATGGAATTTGTTCTCAGTGTTGTGAACAAATATTACTCCGTTTCAAGATGCATCTGGATGAATGAACATGGAATTGTTCGAACAACATTCTAAATGAAGAGACTATATTGAAGACTACGGTCATCAGGTATACGAACGACAGCTCAGTGGTGACATTCACATCATGTCATGAATTCAACTCCACGAATTAACGATTTCAACCTCGTTAATTGGTGAAGATGAAATCTTGAATTCGTGTAAATGAAATCGTGAATTCGTGTAAATGAAATCGTGAATTCGTGAAGACTTTGTTGAAATCGTGAATTCGTGTAGCAGAAATGATGAACTCGCGAATGTAACCACATGAGTAGGTGTCATGAGTAGGTGTCAAGTTGACATCAGTGCAACCCAGTTGTGAAAGGTTTTTGACGGGCGAGTGTTTTAGAGTTATTGCACTTAGACATTCTATCATTATTGTCCAACATGTCATCACATGTGTTTGAAATGCTATCCATTTATAAAAGTAAATAAACTATTTGTTTTATACAAGTATATAGGTTCATGTTAAACTAAATAAAGTTCACTAAGACATACACTGCAATGAAAGAATTCTTTATAGGTGCACTGCGTCTGTTTTGCCTATTGCTATAGCATGCTAATTCATGCCCAGCTTAGCATTCATTTTGTTATTATCGAGCTATTGAACCTAGCATTAAGCTATCACTATTTCTAATTTGACATTACAGAGTCCAGAATAAAAATGTGGGCATGATAGTGTATTGTCGTCTGCGTAGGTTATGCAAGTGACAATTGTGTACGAACTGGAAGATATCATTAATAAATATGTTGAAAAGAACTGGGGCAAGAATTGCGCCCTGTGGGATACCTTTAATAAGGTCTTCTTTGATACTCCCAAGTTTATGCATATTGTTTTCTATTAGATATTCACGTAACTTGATACATGTTGGATTGCATGTTTTGAGACTACAATTGATTCAAGATTTAATTTTTAAAAACGGTCGTATGACTTGCAAACAGTCGAACTCATTAATTAAATATGTTACTTCTGCCTGTTTGGGAAACACTGAGGATGAGAATGACTCTTTGTTCAAGTAGTTAATGGATTTACTATAGAAGAAAAGTGTTGCTGAGATTTGATCGTGATCTGTGACCAATTTAGGCCTTCCATGGTATACAATGTATATGTGTTTTTCATGAATTTCTCATTTACAAGGTTAAAGACTAATTCACAAGTGGGGTTTATGCTTTCCTCTAACTTAATTATACTTGGGGTGAGTATTATAAATTTTAACAGAACCACTGCCTCTGTTCTTGGAAACCTCTGTAGGCCATATCTGGTTTTCATTTATCTTTATTTGTTGGAAAAGTGTTTCCAGTTGTTCAACACTCTTTAGAGTTCCAACTTCCCACTCAACGGTCTCGGCAATATTTGTTTATTTACGTTCTTCTAAAACTAGTAACTACATTATTTTCTGTTTCCTATTTTTCTCCCAGTTCTTTGATGCTTTACTAATTTATACAAATTTATTTTACCTCGATTGTGAAACAAGTTCTAACAACTTACATTAATCATTCTCGAGACCTCATTCCTGATGGAATCCATCGCCACGAGGGAGAGAGAAGAGACGATGTGGAATTTAAATGCATTGCCTAAGGGCACAATCGTTACGGCTCCAGCGGGGTTCGAACTCCGGGTCTTTCGCACCTGAAGCGAACGCGCTACCGTTGCGCTATCACGACTTCCACACGCTTTAATAGCACCATGTATATGTTTATTAAGTGGCATTCATATACATAGCTTGTTTGAGGGGTTTATTCATAAATATTACAGGTTTATGGAGAAGTTCCTCTTTTTTACCAGGGCTTATTTGGCAAACATAATTCTGAACTTTCATAATCAATATGTATATCTTCTTCTGAATTTAACTCTGAAGTTCTGAATATAAATCGCTATTTAACTTTTCTCGCTTCTCACCAATGCGACCCCGACCCGGGTTCGATCCTCGGACCGGGAAGTATGTGAGATGGTACGATGGTCGCCAGATCGGACAAGTGTTTTTTCTCCGGGTACTCCGGTTTCCTCCCACACGAATGACCACATTTACGCTTTCATCCGAGCCAACGGGAGTGATTAATATAAGTTGTTAAAACTTGCTTCGCAATCGTTGTAAAACAAAGTTCAAAAAACAAACTTTTGTAATTACAATTATATTTCTGTTTCATGCCCTGATTTTCATGAAGCAATGTATACCACATGAAAAACTGCATGTAGCACATTAAAGCTTTCCTATTTGTTAACGCTACATCTAACAGTGAATATTTTCCATTTGTAGTAAAACGGGTAGGGTGTGAAATAACGTTGTCAAAATAAATAATATCACAGATGTCTTTCAAAGTGAATGTTTTGTTTTATCTACTTAGCAACATTTAAATCACCAACAAACAATGTGTGGTTATATTTATTTGTTGCTTTGTCTCAGAAAGTAATAGAGTGACCATGAAGACAATGCTATGAGTACATGTACACATATTTGTTGTTGCCATTCTGTTTGGTTCCACTTGTACTTTCTAATTTGAAATTTATTACATATTTAATGACGTTACTATTTTGTTCATGTTTGGCTTTTGACAGTGTCTGTAAGTTTGCAGACTTAGGTACGGGTTCACCTGTTGGTGGTTGCTGTACGATTTTAGGCTTAGGTACAGGTTCGGCTCTTCGTGGTTGCTATACGATTGCAGGCCTAGCTCTTAGTGGTTGCTATACGAGTGCAGGCCTAGCTCTTAGTGGTTGCTATACGATTGCAGGCCTAGCTCTTAGTGGTTGCTATACGATTGCAGGCCTAGCTCTTAGTGGTTGCTATACGATTGCAGGTCTAGCTCTTAGTGGTTGCTATACGATTGCAGGTCTAGCTCTTAGTGGTTGCTATACGATTGCAGGCCTAGCTCTTAGTGGTTGCTATACGATTGCAGGTCTAGCTCTTAGTGGTTGCTATACGATTGCAGGCCTAGCTCTTAGTGGTTGCTATACGATTGCAGGCCTAGCTCTTAGTGGTTGCTATACGAGTGCAGGCCTAGCTCTTAGTGTGCTATACGATTGCAGGCCTAGCTCTTAGTGGTTGCTATACGATTGCAGGCCTAGCTCTTAGTGGTTGCTATACGATTGCAGGCCTAGCTCTTAGTGGTTGCTATACGATTGCAGGCCTAGCTCTTAGTGTGCTATACGATTGCAGGCCTAGCTCTTAGTGGTTGCTATACGATTGCAGGCCTAGCTCTTAGTGGTTGCTATACGATTGCAGGCCTAGCTCTTAGTGGTTGCTATACGATTGCAGGCCTAGCTCTTAGTGTGCTATACGATTGCAGGCCTAGCTCTTAGTGGTTGCTATACGATTGCAGGCCTAGCTCTTAGTGGTTGCTATACGATTGCAGGCCTAGCTCTTAGTGGTTGCTATACGATTACAGGCCTAGCTCTTAGTGGTTGCTATACGATTGCAGGCCTAGCTCTTAGTGGTTGCTGTAAAATGACAGGCATAGTCACAGGTTCGGTCTTGCTTAAGATGGCAGGCTTGGGTATAGGTTCCATACTTAGTGGTTGCTGTAGGATGGCATGTTTAGGTACAGGTTCCACACTTAGTGGTTGCTGTAGGATGGCATGTTTAGGTACAGGTTCCACACTTAGTGGTTGCTGTAGGATGGCATGTTTAGGTACAGGTTCCACACTTAGTGGTTGCTGTAGGATGGCATGTTTAGGTACAGGTTCCACACTTAGTGGTTGCTGTAGGATGGCATGTTTAGGTACAGGTTCCACACTTAGTGGTTGCTGTAGGATGGCATGTTTAGGTACAGGTTCCACACTTCGTGGTTGCTGTAGGATGGCATGTTTAGGTACAGGTTCCACACTTAGTGGTTGCTGTAGGATGGCAGGCTTGGGTACAGGTTCCACACTTAGTGGTTGCTGTAGGATGGCAGGCTTGGGTACAGGTTCCACACTTAGTGGTTGCTGTATGATGGCATGTTTAGGTACAGGTTCCATACTTAGTGGTTGCTGTAGGATGGCATGTTTAGGTACAGGTTCCACACTTAGTGGTTGCTGTAGGATGGCATGTTTAGGTACAGGTTCCACACTTCGTGGTTGCTGTAGGATGGCATGTTTAGGTACAGGTTCCACACTTAGTGGTTGCTGTAGGATGGCAGGCTTGGGTACAGGTTCCACACTTAGTGGTTGCTGTAGGATGGCAGGCTTGGGTACAGGTTCCACACTTAGTGGTTGCTGTATGATGGCATGTTTAGGTACAGGTTCCATACTTAGTGGTTGCTGTAGGATGGCATGTTTAGGTACAGGTTCCACACTTAGTGGTTGCTGTAGGATGGCATGTTTAGGTACAGGTTCCACACTTCGTGGTTGCTGTAGGATGGCATGTTTAGGTACAGGTTCCACACTTCGTGGTTGCTGTAGGTTGGCATGTTTAGGTACAGGTTCGGCCCTTAGCAGTGGTGGAGGAAGATCACTGGTTCACCACTCAAAGCATTGTAGCAGACAGGTACCCCGTTAGAACCATCGCCCTTCCTGGTGGATAGCTTCCTCCCATGATACAATCTGACACACCTGGTGGGATTCAAACCTACATCGGTGAGGGGCAAAATGATTTGAAGTCAACGACTTCAACCACGGGCGCCCCTGTCGGCTCAGAACAGCTGAAACGGATATCATCTGTAGAAGAAATCCAATAACACTGAGCAACCTTTTTGTTAACTTTTATTTGATATATTTAACAACATTATGTGCACATTTATTGGCAGACGGATCTGTAGCCCAGTGGTAAAACGCTGGACTGGTAATCCATGGATCACAGGTTCGATCCCCCGTCTGACCCTAGGAGGCTCTGTAATGGGTCTCTGTTTGTATCATTGCACTATCCTCCAAAAATCTAAAATTACTAATCTCTTCAGGTGTCGCTCATATGGACAACTGGTAGCGACGATAAATAAACGTAAAACACACAAATTTATTGGCAGTGTGCGACAGGTGTCTCGCACATTCTCATAAATAATAATAGATTTGTTGAACAAATTAACATTTACCGTAGTGTGTCCACTCAATCAGAATCAACTGGTTGTCTTTCTTTTTGTTGTTGATATATTAAGTTATATATTGCACACATCTAATATGGAGCATGCACGACATTATAATATACTCGTAACTAGTGGACTTTGCAGATTAAGCAAACAATTTAACTGCAATTTATTGAAAGTCTAATTGAAAAACTTAAATATTCCAATACGATTTTAACATTCGAATATTCGGACATTCGTTGCCATCCCTAATAATTATATACCGTACATTATTGCATTTCAACTCTTTATGTTAACACTTTCAATACTACATACCTCTAAATAGGCTTACAAAAAATGTAGATCCAGATGAGCTGGCTCGTGACAACCCGTCTCATCATGATCTGCACTTGTTGCCAATAATATTACTATTTTTAGACAAAATTACCCATTTTGAAAAATGAACTGGTCCAAATGTAATTTTCTTATTAATTTATTGGTCTAAAAATATCATGCACCAGTCCATGTCAGTTACTTGGTGTTGAATGGGTTAATAGTTGATTGTTTGCTTTTGGGGTTTAGTTGTGTCAACAACCTAGGCTACATAGTGACAAGCCACTGTTATTAATGGAGACAACTGGCACCCCTCGGAGCAGTATTTCAGACAAGGGTAGGCACCCAGGTAGATTTGAGGGGGGGGGGGTTTAAAGTTGCACCAACAGCTTAAGTCACACGGCAACTCTCCAACTATTGTTGTGTGCCCATCCGAGACAGATTTCAGGCACAGATGGGCACCCAGGTATAACCACTGACCTTCTGTAAGACAGCTGGATAGCTTCTTCATATATGTGTGATTCGAATCTACAGCAGTGAATGGCAAGTGATTAGAAGTCAACAACAGTAATTGTTTGGCCATAGAGATCTACAGCAGTGAATGGCAAGTGATCTAAAGTCAACAACAGTAATTGTTTGGCCATAGAGATCTACAGCAGTGAATGGCAAGTGATTAGAAGTCAACAACAGTAATTGTTTGGCCATAGAGATCTACAGCAGTGAATGGCAAGTGATCTAAAGTCAACAACAGTAATTGTTTGGCCATAGAGATCTACAGCAGTGAATGGCAAGTGATTAGAAGTCAACAACAGTAATTGTTTGGCCATAGAGATCACCCTCCCCCCACCACATGGAGATCACCCTACCCCCACACATGGAGACACCCTCCCACCACATGGAGATCACCCTCCCCCACCACATGGAGATCACCCTCCCCCCACCACATGGAGATCACCCTCCCCCACACCACATGGAGATCACCCTCCCCCACCACATGGAGATCACCCTCCCCCACCACATGGAGATCACCCTCCCCTCCCACCAACGGAACATGATGATTGAATGAAACAGCGGAAGTGAAAAACTTTTATCACCAAGGTTGAACTACTTGACAACCCATGTAATACAATATTTATGTTAAATTGATACCTACATTTAATGTCACATTAACATCTAATTACAATATCTGATATAAAAGATGCCAACATGTTGTGTACCGTATTGCTCCTAATAAACGCCCCCGAGTGCCGTAACATTTTACAATACTATAAATCATAAATTGACAAGCATTTTTTCTTATTTTTTCTGAAAACCTCTGGAAATATGTCATGGAATTTCATTAATGAAACTTACTAATGAAATTACGTGACATATTTGACTGTTATTTTCACTGCTAGCAGTCTGCCTCCGTGGTTGAGTGGTTACGGTCGCTGACTTGTATACAGGTTAACAGCTGGAGCCTGCCCAGGAAAGGTGTTGTTAGATAAACTGCCCGTCACTAAAATGAGCAACCAGTAGCGACGTTAAATAAACTTAAATAAAAACAAACATTGCTAGCCCCTCTGAGGAGTATTTCTGGCACGGACGGGCACCAGGGTAGAACCACTGTCCATCTGTAAGTGTTATTTTTCGCCGCAAACAGTTAAAGTCTCTTTATGCGTATTTTCCAAATGGAAAAATATAAATATTAGGATAAATTTGCATATTATGAATTACACGTATAGTTTTATTCTTTGCACATTTGAAGAACAAAAACCTGCCTATATAAATAGTAAGTGTACTTATTTTTCTCTCCTACACAAGTATTCCCCCCCTTCTCCCCCAGTCAAACCCTGTTATTTTTCTCTCCTACACAAGTATTCCCCCCCTTCTCCCCCAGTCAAAGCCTGTTATTTTTCTCTCCTACACAAGTATTCCCCCCCCCTTCTCCCCAGTCAAAGCCTGTTATTTTTCTCTCCTACACAAGTATTCCCCCCTTCCCCCAAAACCACCCCACACAACCCCCCCCCCCCACAAACCACCCCACACAAACCCCTCCCCCAGTCAAAGCCTGTTATTTTTCTCTCCTACACAAGTATTCCCCCCTTCTCCCCCAGTCAAAGCCTGTTATTTTTCTCTCCTACACAAGTATTCCCCCCCTTCTCCCCCAGTCAAAGCCCTGTTATTTTTCTCTCCTACACAAGTATTCCCCCCCTTCTCCCCCAGTCAAACCTGTTATTTTTCTCTCCTACACAAGTATTCCCCCCTTCTCCCCCAGTCAAACCTGTTATTTTCTCTCCTACACAAGTATTCCCCCCCTTTCTCCCCAGTCAAAGCCTGTTATTTTTCTCTCCTACACAAGTATTCCCCCCTTCTCCCCAGTCAAAGCCTGTTATTTTCTCTCCTACACAAGTATTCCCCCCCTCTCCCCCAGTCAAAGCCTGTTATTTTCTCTCCTACACAAGTATCCCCCCCTTCTCCCCCAGTCAAACCCTGTTATTTTTCTCCCTACACAAGTATCCCCCCCTTCCCCCCAGTCAAAGCCTGTAATTTTCTCTCCTACACAAGTATTCCCCCCCTTCCCCCAGTCAAACCTGTTATTTTTCTCTCCACACAAGTATTCCCCCCTTCTCCCCCAGTCAAAGCCTGTTATTTTTCTCTCCTACACAAGTATCCCCCCCTTCTCCCCCAGTCAAACCCTGTTATTTTTCTCTCATACACAAGTAGTTCCCCCCCAGTCAATCCCTGCTTATTTTATAAGGAGTCACAAAACTCAACATTTAGCCAAACTATGATAAAGCTATAAATAACATGATTTTATGAAAGATAGTACTATAAATAATAACATGATTTTATGAAAGATAGTACTATAAATAATAACATGATTTTATGAAAGATAGTACTATAAATAATAACATGATTTTATGAAAGATAGTACTATAAATAATAACGGATGTCAAATCTTGCACTAAAAGAGATAAAACGTAATTTACTTTAAGTACAATGTAGTCAGCTAGTAATTGTAGAAGATTTAGCATGCCGACATGTCCATTATTCAACAGGCGTTCTAATACATTATCTTGCTTATGATATGTTAATTGCAATGAATGAAAGGACAACTGTTGAACCATACTTGGTGCGAAGTTCATTTTTAGCTCGATTGTGAAACAAGTTCAAACAACGTTCAGGGATCATTCTAGAGGGCGAAATTGACGCCCTAGGGACCCTGACTTCGCCCTCTGGGGGGCCCCACTTCTCCCTAAAAGTGGGTTTTTACGATTTTCAAACAAAATTTTGTCTAGTAAGATACACTGGCCCATTATAAAGCACGCCTTCTATTCAAATGTTGTATTTAATGGTTGTACTGTGCATTTTAACCCTATTTTGCAGAAGTATATTAAAGAACACCATTTAAGGAAGCGATCATGC
>CM026402.1:41446191-41545670 GCA_014843695.1 Archivesica marissinica | reverse complement strand
GCACGTAAAAGAACCAGAGGAGATTCTGGAATTGGTCTCTGTCTGTATCATGCACTATCCTCCAAAATCAAAAATAACTAATCTCTTCAGGAGGCGTCGCTCATATGGGCAACCGGTAGCGACGATAAATAAACGTAAAACACACACTAATCTGGTACTAATCGTTAATTCCTTAGTCCGTCTACGTAATTACAGTTAGATAGCATACACAGCGATCGCTCATGGTAACCCTGTCAATAGTCACCCAGGAAAGAGGTAACCATATAAGCAATCCTCAATCCTACATGTATGTACATATTATGTATACTAGACTATGTATATTCAAAGAAATCAATATTGGTTAAACTAATAGTCACCCAGTGGCTACTTTAAATAAATTAACGAACCCTGTCAAAAGAAAATAACACCTCCAACGAACCGTTCTAAACAGAATAAACAGATAACCTATTAAATGTGTCACCTACTGTACTGGTCCAATCCATTATTTGTGTGATACTCGCCACCGCCGAAGCATTTGGGTGAGTGAATCTTCTAGGAAGTTTATGTCGAATCTATGTTACTTAGTTTTTTAAACTTTATTTCTTTTACAAAGATTGCGAAGCAAGTTCTAACAACTTATATTAATCACTCTCGTTGGCGCGGATGAAAGCGTCCATGTGGTCATTGGACCGGGAAGCATGTGAGATGGTACGATGGTCGCTAGATCGGACAGGTGGTTTTTCTCTGGGTATTCCGGTTTCCTCCCACACGAATTACCACATTTACGCTTTCATCTGCGCCAACGAGAGTGATTAATATAAGTTGTATTGTAATACATAACATATGTATGCTCCATGTCCCTGTATATCTCATGTATTCCTCTAATACATAACCTATGTATGCTCCATTTCCCTGTATATCTCATGTATAAATCTAATACATATCATATGTGTGCTCCATTTCCCCGTATATCTCATGTATAAATCTAATACATAGCATATGTGTGCTCCATTTCCCTGTATATCTCATGTATAAATCTAATACATAACATATGTGTGCTCCATTTCCCTGTATATCGCATGTATTCCTCTAATACATAGCATATGTATGCTCCATTTCCCTGTATATCTCATGTATAAATCTAATACATAGCATATGTGTGCTCCATTTCCCCGTATATCTCATGTATAAATCTAATACATAGCATATGTGTGCTCCATGTCCCTGTATATCGCATGCATTCCTCTAATACATAGCATATGTATGCTCCATTTCCCTGTATATCTCATGAATAAATCTAATACATAGCATATGTGTGCTCCATTTCCCTGTATATCTCATGTATAAATCTAATACATAGCATATGTGTGCTCCATTTCCCTGTATATCTCATGTATAAATCTAATACATAGCATATGTATGCTCCATTTCCCTGTATATCTCATGTATAAATCTAATACATACCATATGTGTGCACCATTTCCCTGTATATCTCATGTATAAATCTAATACATAACATATGTGTTCTCCATTTCCCTGTATATCTCATGTATAAATCTAATACATAGCATATGTGTGCTCCATTTCCCTGTATATCTCATGTATAAATCTAATACATACCATATGTGTGCACCATTTCCCTGTATATCTCATGTATAAATCTACTACATAACATATGTGTTCTCCATTTCCCTGTATATCTCATGTATAAATCTAATACATAGCATATGTGTGCTCCATTTCCCTGTATATCTCATGTATAAATCTAATACATACCATATGTGTGCACCATTTCCCTGTATATCTCATGTATAAATCTACTACATAACATATGTGTTCTCCATTTCCCTGTATATCTCATGTATAAATCTAATACATAGCATATGTGTGCTCCATTTCCCCGTATATCTCATGTATAAATCTAATACATAGCATATGTGTGCTCCATGTCCCTGTTTATCGCATGCATTCCTCTAATACATAGCATATGTATGCTCCATTTCCCTGTATATTTCATGAATAAATCTAATACATAGCATATGTATGCTCCATTTCCCTGTATATCTCATGTATAAATCTAATACATAGCATATGTGTGCTCCATTTCCCTGTATATCTCATGTATAAATCTAATACATAACATATGTATGCTCCATTTCCCTGTATATCTCATGTATAAATCTAATACATAGCATATGTGTGCTCCATTTCCCTGTATATCTCATGTATAAATCTAATACATAGCATATGTATGCTCCATTTCCCTGTATATCTCATGTATAAATCTAATACATAACATATGTGTGCTCCATTTCCCTGTATATCTCATGTATAAATCTAATACATACCATATGTGTGCACCATTTCCCTGTATATCTCATGTATAAATCTACTACATAACATATGTGTTCTCCATTTCCCTGTATATCTCATGTATAAATCTAATACATAGCATATGTGTGCTCCATTTCCCTGTATATCTCATGTATAAATCTAATACATACCATATGTGTGCACCATTTCCCTGTATATCTCATGTATAAATCTACTACATAACATATGTGTTCTCCATTTCCCTGTATATCTCATGTATAAATCTAATACATAGCATATGTGTGCTCCATTTCCCTGTATATCTCATGTATAAATCTAATACATAGCATATGTGTGCTCCATTTCCCTGTCTATCTCATGTACACTTCTATCAAAACACAAATATTCGATTATCAATGCAGAGCTTCTAAACATTCTAGAAAAAGAAATTAAGTGTGTTTTGAGTTGATTTATCGTCGCTACCGATTGCCCACATGAGCGATGCCTCCCGCAGAGATGAGTCACATTTAGATGTTGGAGGATAGTGCAGTGATACAGAGAGACCTAGAGTGCGGACTACACGGCCTATCCGTAAGCTACACCACTGGTAATGCTGGTCATAGGACGTCTACTTCATAAGTTATGATCTCGTTTAACCTGCATCCTGTTAGAACGTGAAGGTGAATATACCATTCACTAAACCGTTCGTTTTGTTGTTGCAGGTCTTTCTATGACAACACGTGGACGAATGGATAGAGTAATACAAGTTAAAATTCTCCAATTTACCCAAGGTGGTTTGGCAGACGGACTTGTTTTGGCGGGAACAATTGTCGAGGGAGGACCCGTTTTCGGCAGATCTCGTAGAATTCTCGGAGGCCGACCGGTACATCCGGGTCTAAGATTTTTAAACTTTGCTTTTGACGTAGACCCATGTCCAACATTTACCTTTGGTTATCATTGTGAAAACTGGGTCTCGCGAGAATGCGAGGTCACGAGACATCTATTGTTCCAAATGAAACTGTGTACGTGTAAAGTAGATGTCTGCTAAAGGCTTGAAAGTGTGTATGACTGATTTGTGTATGGATTTATTTAGCTAAATAATCTAGTTTTAGCACACAAGTTATTCGATTCGAAGGAATCATGTTCTCATCTGCATACTGAATTGTTTCACTCCAAGATAGATCTAGCACATCAAGTAATTCGAAGATGGAATTTGTTCTCATTGTTGTGAACAAATATTACTCCGTTTCAAGATGCATCTGGATGAGTGAACATGGAATTGTTCGAACAACATTCTAAATGAAGAGACTATATTGAAGACTACGGTCATCAGGTATACGAACGACAGATCAGTGGTGACATTCACATCATGTCATGAATTCAACTCCACGAATTAACGATTTCAACCTCGTTAATTGGTGAAGATGAAATCTTGAATTCGTGTAAATGAAATCGTGAATTCGTGTAAATGAAATCGTGAATTCGTGAAGACTTTGTTGAAATCGTGAATTCGTATAGCAGAAATGATGAACTCGCGAATGTAACCACATGAGTAGGTGTCATGAGTAGGTGTCAAGTTGACATCAGTGCAACCCAGTTGTGAAAGGTTTTTGACGGGCGAGTGTTTTAGAGTTATTGCACTTAGACATTCTATCATTATTGTCCAACATGTCATCACATGCGTTTGAAATGCTATCCATTTATAAAAGTAAATAAACTATTTGTTTTATACAAGTATATAGGTTCATGTTAAACTAAATAAAGTTCACTAAGACATACACTGCAATGAAAGAATTCTTTAAAGGTGCACTGCGTCTGTTTTGCCTATTGCTATAGCATGCTAATTCATGCCCAGCTTAGCATTCATTTTGTTATTATCGAGCTATTGAACCTAGCATTAAGCTATCACTATTTCTAATTTGACATTACAGAGTCCAGAATAAAAATATGGGCATGATAGTGTATTGTCGTCTGCGTAGGTTATGCAAGTGACAATTGTGTACGAACTGGAAGATATCATTAATAAATATGTTGAAAAGAACTGGGGCAAGAATTGCGCCCTGTGGAATACCTTTAATAAGGTCTTCTTTGATACTCCCAAGTTTATACATATTGTTTTCTATTAGATATTCACGTAACTTGATACATGTTGGATTGCATGTTTTGAGACTACAATTGATTCAAGATTTAATTTTAAAAAACGGTCGTATGACTTGCAAACAGTCGAACTCATTAATTAAATATGTTACTTCTGCCTGTTTGGGAAACACTGAGGATGAGAATGACTCTTTGTTCAAGTAGTTAATGGATTTACTATGGAAGAAAAGTGTTGCTGAGATTTGGTCGTGATCTGTGACCAATTTAGGCCTTCCATGGTATACAATGTATATGTGTTTTTCATGAATTTCTCATTTACAAGGTTAAAGACTAATTCACAAGTGGGGTTTATGCTTTCCTCTAACTTAATTATACTTGGGTGAGTATTATAAATTTTAACAGAACCACTGCCTCTGTTCTTGGAAACCTCTGTAGGCCATATCTGGTTTTCATTTATCTTTATTTGTTGGAAAAGTGTTTCCAGTTGTTCAACACTCTTTAGAGTTCCAACTTCCCACTCAACGGTCTCGGCAATATTTGTTTATTTACGTTCTTCTAAAACTAGTAACTACATTATTTTCTGTTTCCTATTTTTCTCCCAGTTCTTTGATGCTTTACTAATTTATACAAATTTATTTTACCTCGATTGTGAAACAAGTTCTAACAACTTACATTAATCATTCTCGAGACCTCATTCCTGATGGAATCCATCGCCACGAGGGAGAGAGAAGAGACGATGTGGAATTTAAATGCATTGCCTAAGGGCACAATCGTTACGGCTCCAGCGGTGTTCGAACTCCGGGTCTTTCGCACCTGAAGCGAACGCGCTACCGTTGCGCTATCACGACTTCCACACGCTTTAATAGCACCATGTATATGTTTATTAAGTGGCATTCAGATACATAGCTTGTTTGAGGGGTTTATTCATAAATGTTACAGGTTTATGGAGAAGTTCCTCTTTTTTACCAGGGCTTATTTGGCAAACATAATTCTGAACTTTCATAATCAATATGTATATCTTCTTCTGAATTTAACTCTGAAGTTCTGAATATAAATCGCTATTTAACTTTTCTCGCTTCTCACCAATGCGACCCCGACCCGGGTTCGATCCTCGGACCGGGAAGTATGTGAGATGGTACGATGGTCGCCAGATCGGACAAGTGTTTTTTCTCCGGGTACTCCGGTTTCCTCCCACACGAATGACCACATTTACGCTTTCATCCGAGCCAACGGGAGTGATTAATATAAGTTGTTAAAACTTGCTTCGCAATCGTTGTAAAACAAAGTTCAAAAAACAAACTTTTGTAATTACAATTATATTTCTGTTTCATGCCCTGATTTTCATGAAGCAATGTATACCACATGAAAAACTGCATGTAGCACATTAAAGCTTTCCTATTTGTTAACGCTACATCTAACAGTGAATATTTTCCATTTGTAGTAAAACGGGTAGGGTGTGAAATAACGTTGTCAAAATAAATAATATCACAGATGTCTTTCAAAGTGAATGTTTTGTTTTATCTACTTAGCAAAATTTAAATCACCAAGAAACAATGTGTGGTTATATTTATTTGTTGCTTTGTCTCAGAAAGTAATAGAGTGATCATGAAGACAATGCTATGAGTACATGTACACATATTTGTTGTTGCCATTCTGTTTGGTTCCACTTGTACTTTCTAATTTGAAATTTATTACATATTTAATGACGTTACTATTTTGTTCATGTTTGGCTTTTGACAGTGTCTGTAAGTTTGCAGACTTAGGTACGGGTTCACCTGTTGGTGGTTGCTGTACGATTTTAGGCTTAGGTACAGGTTCGGCTCTTCGTGGTTGCTATACGATTGCAGGCCTAGCTCTTAGTGGTTGCTATACGATTGCAGACCTAGCTCTTAGTGGTTGCTATACGATTGCAGGCCTAGCTCTTAGTGGTTGCTATACGATTGCAGGTCTAGCTCTTAGTGGTTGCTATACGATTGCAGGTCTAGCTCTTAGTGGTTGCTATACGATTGCAGGCCTAGCTCTTAGTGGTTGCTATACGATTGCAGGCCTAGCTCTTAGTGATTGCTATACGATTGCAGGTCTAGCTCTTATTGATTGCTATACGATTGCAGGCCTAGCTCTTAGTGGTTGCTATACGATTGCAGGCCTAGCTCTTAGTGGTTGCTATACGATTGCAGGCCTAGCTCTTAGTGGTTGCTATACGATTGCAGGCCTAGCTCTTAGTGGTTGCTGTAAAATGACAGGCATAGTCACAGGTTCGGTCTTGCTTAAGATGGCAGGCTTGGGTATAGGTTCCATACTTAGTGGTTGCTGTAGAATGGCATGTTTAGGTACAGGTTCCACACTTAGTGGTTGCTGTAGGATGGCATGTTTAGGTACAGGTTCCACACTTCGTGGTTGCTGTAGGTTGGCATGTTTAGGTACAGCCCTTAACAGTGGTGGAGGAAGATCACTGGTTCACCACTCAAAGCATTGTAGCAGACAGGTACCCCGTTAGAACCATCGCCCTTCCTGGTGGATAGCTTCCTCCCATGATACAATCTGACACACCTGGTGGGATTCAAACCTACATCGGTGAGGGGCAAAATGATTTGAAGTCAACGACTTCAACCACGGGCGCCCCTGTCGGCTCAGAACAGCTGAAACGGATATCATCTGTAGAAGAAATCCAATAACACTGAGCAACCTTTTAGTTAACTTTTATTTGATATATTTAACAACATTATGTGCACATTTATTGGCAGACGGATCTGTAGCCCAGTGGTAAAACGCTGGACTGGTAATCCATGGATCACAGATTCGATCCCCCGTCTGACCCTAGGAGACTCTGTAATGGGTCTCTGTCTGTATCATTGCACTATCCTCCAAAAATCTAAAATTACTAATCTCTTCAGGTGTCGCTCATATGGACAACTGGTAGCGACGATAAATAAACGTAAAACACACAAATTTATTGGCAGTGTGCGACAGGTGTCTCGCACATTCTCATAAATAATAATAGTTTTGTTGAACAAATTAACATTTACCGTAGTGTGTCCACTCAATCAGAATCAACTGGTTGTCTTTCTTTTTGTTGTTGATATATTAAGTTATATATTGCACACATCTAATATGGAGCATGCACGACATTATAATATACTCGTAACTAGTGGACTTTGCAGATTAAGCAAACAATTTAACTGCAATTTATTGAAAGTCTAATTGAAAAACTTAAATATTCCAATACGATTTTAACATTCGAATATTCGGACATTCGTTGCCATCCCTAATAATTATATACCGTACATTATTGCATTTCAACTCTTTATGTTAACACTTTCAATACTACATACCTCTAAATAGGCTTACAAAAAATGTAGATCCAGATGAGCTGGCTCGTGACAACCCGTCTCATCATGATCTGCACTTGTTGCCAATAATATTACTATTTTTAGACAAAATTACCCATTTTGATAAATGAACTGGTCCAAATGTAATTTTCTTATTAATTTATTGGTCTAAAAATATCATGCACCAGTCCATGTCAGTTACTTGGTGTTGAATGGGTTAATAGTTGATTGTTTGCTTTTGGGGTTTAGTTGTGTCAACAACCTAGGCTACATAGTGACAAGCCACTGTTATTAATGGAGACAACTGGCACCCCTCGGAGCAGTATTTCAGACAAGGGTAGGCACCCAGGTATATTTGAGGGGGGGGGGGGTTTAAAGTTGCACCAACAGCTTAAGTCACACGGCAACTCTCCAACTATTGTTGTGTGCCCATCCGAGACAGATTTCAGGCACAGATGGGCACCCAGGTATAACCACTGACCTTCTGTAAGACAGCTGGATAGCTTCTTCATATATGTGTGATTCGAATCTACAGCAGTGAATGGCAAGTGATTAGAAGTCAACAACAGTAATTGTTTGGCCATAGAGATCTACAGCAGTGAATGGCAAGTGATCTAAAGTCAACAACAGTAATTGTTTGGCCATAGAGATCTACAGCAGTGAATGGCAAGTGATTAGAAGTCAACAACAGTAATTGTTTGGCCATAGAGATCTACAGCAGTGAATGGCAAGTGATCTAAAGTCAACAACAGTAATTGTTTGGCCATAGAGATCTACAGCAGTGAATGGCAAGTGATTAGAAGTCAACAACAGTAATTGTTTGGCCATGGAGATCACCCTCCCCCCACCACATGGAGATCACCCTCCCCCCACCACATGGAGATCACCCTCCCCCACCACATGGAGATCACCCTCCCCCACCACATGGAGATCACCCTCCCCCACACCACATGGAGATCACCCTCCCCCCACCACATGGAGATCACCCTCCCCCACACCACATGGAGATCACCCTCCCCCCACCACATGGAGATCACCCTCCCCTCCCACCAACGGAACATGATGATTGAATGAAACAGCGGAAGTGAAAAACTTTTATCACCAAGGTTGAATGAACTACTTGACAACCCATGTAATACAATATTTATGTTAAATTGATACCTACATTTAATGTCACATTAACATCTAATTACAATATCTGATATAAAAGATGCCAACATGTTGTGTACCGTATTGCTCCTAATAAACGCCCCCGAGTGCCGTAACATTTTACAATACTATAAATCATAAATTGACAAGCATTTTTTCTTATTTTTTCTGAAAACCTCTGGAAATATGTCATGGAATTTCATTAATGAAACTTACTAATGAAATTACGTGACATATTTGACTGTTATTTTCACTGCTAGCAGTCTGCCTCCGTGGTTGAGTGGTTACGGTCGCTGACTTGTATACAGGTTAACAGCTGGAGCCTGCCCAGGAAAGGTGTTGTTAGATAAACTGTCCGTCACTAAAATGAGCAACCAGTAGCGACGTTAAATAAACTTAAATAAAAACAAACATTGCTAGCCCCTCTGAGGAGTATTTCTGGCACGGACGGGCACCAGGGTAGAACCACTGTCCATCTGTAAGCATGCTGGATAGCTTCCTCACTTGAAATATTTGACACTCCAGTGTGATTCGAACCTTCGGCTATAAATAGTTCAAATGATTGTAGCAGACAGCACTGTACTAATGCATGTTTTTAATTTGTGTCCGAAAACTCTGGAAATACATCGTGGACTTTCATTTTAATTGTGTCGTTACGACACAATTGTAATGAAATTGTGCGACATATTTTAGTGTTATTTTTCGCCGCTAGCGTGCAAACAGTTAAAGTCTCTTTATGTTATTTTTCTCTCCTACACAAGTATTCCCCCCCTTCTCCCCCAGTCAAACCCTGTTATTTTTCTCTCCTACACAAGTATTCCCCCCCTTCTCCCCCAGTCAAACCCTGTTATTTTTCTCTCCTACACAAGTATTCCCCCCCTTCTCCCCCGTCAAAGCCTGTTATTTTTCTCTCTCTACACAAGTATTTCCCCCCTTCTCCCCCAGTCAAACCCTGTTATTTTTCTCTCATACACAAGTAGTTCCCCCCCAGTCAATCCCTGCTTATTTTATAAGGAGTCACAGAACTCAACATTTAGCCAAACTATGATAAAGCTATAAATAACATGATTTTATGAAAGATAGTACTATAAATAATAACATGATTTTATGAAAGATAGTACTATAAATAATAACATGATTTTATGAAAGATAGTACTATAAATAATAACATGATTTTATGAAAGATAGTACTATAAATAATAACGGATGTCAAATCTTGCACTAAAAGAGATAAAACGTAATTTACTTTAAGTACAATGTAGTCAGCTAGTAATTGTAGAAGATTTAGCATGCCGACATGTCCATTATTCAACAGGCGTTCTAATACATTATCTTGCTTATGATATGTTAATTGCAATGAATGAAAGGACAACTGTTGAACCATACTTGGTGCGAAGTTCATTTTTAGCTCGATTGTGAAACAAGTTCAAACAACGTTCAGGGATCATTCTAGAGGGCGAAATTGACGCCCTAGGGACCCTGACTTCGCCCTCTGGGGGGCCCCACTTCTCCCTAAAAGTGGGTTTTTACGATTTTCAAACAAAATTTTGTCTAGTAAGATACACTGGCCCATTATAAAGCACGCCTTCTATTCAAATGTTGTATTTAATGGTTGTACTGTGCATTTTAACCCTATTTTGCAGAAGTATATTAAAGAACACCATTTAAGGAAGCGATCATGCGCTTTCTCACTTCTCCCAAAAATTGTGACCTAGAATGAATCCTGCATAATATTCTTAAGACTAATAAACTAATAGTACTATTACCGGGTACTGACAAAAAGTGCAGATTCTGTCGAGACGGCTCATTATGAGCCGGATCATCTGGATCTACACATTTTGTAAGCCTATATAGAGGTATGTGGTGTTGAAAGGGTTAACGCCATTTCTAGAATAAGCAAATCTTACAACAATTTTATTGGAATTATCTATTGCAAATGCATTCGTGTGCTAAGCTTTGAATGATAGTTGCCGGTGTATCCGACGCAAATGAAATGGAGTTTGCCGGGCATTGTGACGTCTCTTCTACTCACATACATGTAGAATATCCCACATGATTCTTTCCTTCCAATTGTAATGTAAATGCTTCAGGTGTATTTTCAAAACCTTTTTTGGACATTTGCCAAATTTATTGATGCTCCTACTACATGTATATTGTATGAAACTTAATCGCCGACTTTCTTACTGCGACATGTATATCGTATGAAACTTAGTCGCCGACTTTCTCACTGCGACATGTATATCGTATGAAACTTAGTCGCCGACTTTCTCACTGCGACATATATCGTATGAAACTTAATCGCCGACTTTCTTACTGCGACATGTATATCGTATAAAACTTAATCGCCGACTTTCTTACTGCGACATATATATCGTATGAAACTTAGTCGCCGACTTTCTCACTGCGACATGTATATCGTATGAAACTTAGTCGCCGACTCTCACTGCGACATGTATATCGTATGAAACTTAGTCGCCGACTCTCACTGCAACATATATATCGTATGAAACTTAATCGCCGACTTTCTCACTGCGACATATATCCTATGAAACTTAGTCGCCGACTTTCTCACTGCGACATATATCCTATGAAACTTAGTCGCCGACTTTCTCACTGCGACATATATCGTATGAAACTTAGTCGCCGACTTTCTTACTGCGACATGTATATCGTATGAAACTTAGTCGCCGACTTTCTCACTGCGACATATATCGTATGAAACTTAATCGCCGACTTTCTTACTGCGACATGTATATCGTATAAAACTTAATCGCCGACTTTCTTACTGCGACATGTATATCCTATGAAACTTAGTCGCCGACTCTCACTGCAACATATATATCGTATGAAACTTAGTCGCCGACTTTTGTCACTGTGACATGTTGTGACTGTAGTTCTGTTGTTATTTTCCTTTTAAACATAGGTACAATAAGGGTACAACATATTATGCTCAATACATTACCGGACAGATTAATGGCGAGACGAAATGTGCAACATTCTATGGACCAAAAAACTGCTGGACAGATTAAATTCAAATGAAATCTGTAAACTGTCAATGATGTTTAATAATACAGGTGATATAAACAAACACACAGCAGTCTGTTTTAACATAGCATATCTTCATAACAAATATTACAACAAAGCTCGCCAATATCCTAAATAAGCTCAATAAATACAGCTAATTACACAGAATTACACAGAAATACACAATACACATAGAAAACACCCCCAAGCATGTTAGAACATAACTACACAGAAAATGTCCCCTAAACATAAATGCACAGAAAACATAAATTATTGTGGAATATGTTAGAACATAAATACACAGAAAACATATCGTAGAATATGTTAGAACATAAATACACAGAAAACATATCGTAGAATATGTTAGAACATAAATACACAGAAAACATATCGTAGAATATGTTAGAACATAAATACACAGAAAACATATCGTAGAATATGTTAGATATTTCGATTTCTCAATATACCTTATTTGTTTAAACTAACAAGCTTACTGGTATGTGTCGACTCTCAAGCTATTATTGGTGGAGGAAAACCCAGGTGCCACTCCCAGCAGTATTTCAGGCACGGACGGGCACCAGGGTAGAACCACTGACCTACCGCAAGCCAGCTGGATAGCTTCCTCACTTCGACAGTGGGATTAAGAGCCTAAAGAGGTGAGGGGCAAGTGACTTGAAGACAACAATCTAAACTGCTGGGCCACGGACAATTCCAACTTGCTAGGACACCCTGGAAACACATGGGCAGTACATGCTATGTCCGAAATACAGCTTCTTTGCAGTTAAAGCAACAAAATGATGGTTTAGATTCGCGATGTGCACACTCCCACACGAGAAATGAAACCACTTTTGACGTTACTGTAACTCACGAAAAAGAAAGAAGCAGAAGACAGGGTAGATTAGTTACCATTTTCACAAACATTTCATACGCAATAGAAGTTATGCGTTTCGAATTTTATCACAGCATCTGTAGGGCTTAGGATTGAATCTTTCTATATCTACATGCAGCATAGAATAATTTGCTCTAAGCTTAATAATGAAATAGAAAGACTACGAAATACTCTTTGCACACTAGCGGTGAAAATAACATGTTATGGAATTCATTACAATTGTGTCGTAATGAAATTTCTCGACATATTTCCAGATACGAATAAATAAAAACCATATTAATGAAATTGTTGTCTGCTACAACTATTTCAACTATTTATAGCCTTTATTCTACCCAGCATGCAAAGAGTTAAAGGCAGAATTTTGGCAGCAGAACAACACTGTAGTAAGCAGAATAGATGGTGTATAAATTAGCATTGTATTCCTGAAGCTCATACTGTTTGGTCTACAGCATGGTACAGTCGAAATTGTCGGAATTATATAGGTATAAGCCAGGTTTCGAACCCGTGCCACCTAGCGATGACAAATGAGAACACTCTACAAGCACCATGGTAACTACTAAATGTGGCTACTCAATACAGGTGGCCACTAACACAAGGTTAAACGTATTCACTACAAGCGTGAATGTGAGTGATGAGTGAACAGGTGAGTAAGTAGGAAATCCTGTTTCCACCATAGATTTTGGCTTGTTTTTGTTTGTCATGCGAAAACTTGATGTTACTCGAAATAGTTGCACACACAGCACACACATACATGTATATATATGTGTGTGTGTGTGTGTGTATGCATATATATATATATATATATGTGTGTGTGTTCTGTGTGTTCTATGTATATGTGTATGCACACACACGCACGCACGCACGCACGCACACACGCACGCACGCACGCACGCACGCACACACACACACACACACACACACACACATGCACGCAGCGCACGTACACACGCACGCACACACATATACACACACACACACCCACATACACACACACGGTGCTTAGTTATCTTACATATACATGTGCACAGACTGCATATGAAAAGATTTTGCGAATAACAAAGTGACATATTATATATTAATTTGTAATTATATATAATGATTAAACACATGTAGTATCACATTGCAGCATTCAGACTTCCTCTATTTCTCGGATACTTATAAACACATGTGTAGATAGCATCGTGATAGCTTCCATGCAGTAATCAGTTTGAAGCAACGTCTTTCAACAAACTGTACCCAAAATGTGTTGCAGACGAAACACCTGGAGATTATGTACGTAGTAAAAAAACCATTTCAATACAACAGATCTCTAAATAGGCTTGCAAAAAGTTTAGATACAGATGAGCCTAGAGCTGTCTCATAGCGAGCCGTCTCATCAAGATCTGCATTTTTTGCTAGTAATTTTACTATTTTCAGACAAAATTACCCATTTTCATATAAATGGACCTGTCCAGATGTATTTTTTTGATCAATTTATTAGTCTAATTATATCATGGACCAGTCCATGTTTGTTAATTAGTGTTGAATGGGTGAATGTTCATTCATGCACTTGTCTTAAGCAGTCAGTCTCAACTGAAGAAGCGGAACTGGCTGCCAGGCATTACTGGCTAATTAACTGGTTTCTCCACAACAGAAGGGGCCACTCATTGTATCTCCATACTGCTGATAAGCAATAGGCACTACTACATAACATACTCAATAACCAATATCTATGGGAATAGATATGAGCTGGCAAATGTGGTTATAAGTGGGAAGTGATAACGGTGCTAGCACGTATGGTGTTTAAATGGAGTAGAGGTTTAGCAGAATGATGTCAGTTGTGCAATAAAATGTTGGTTTGGGAATCTAGAAACTGGTTTAAATCGGGACGACTGGTTGCTAGGGATGAGTAACTAAGTGAGAGGCCGTATCAATGTTAAAAGCAGATAAATAATACTTTTTTAGAAAATGACTTTAACCTCCAATTCAAGTGACCCGATTGGTTGAATTTGTATTTTACACTCAGCTTGACCAATTAGAAACCTTGTTTCAAAAGTTTTGAGGAAATCAGTGACATTCCACTTTGCTGTTACTGTTAATCACAACACGGGAACATTATAATGTCTATCATCCTCGGCAACAAGGGAGACAACTGGCCACGAATCCGTCCCGTCATCGGGGTAGTACGAGACAAAATCCTCATCCCCAAAGTGCTGAAGTCGAAACACACGAATACGAACGCCTAAACTATATCCTAGAAGACACATCTCAACCTGCAGAATAGACAAAATAAACGTATGGTAAACAAGGGCTGCGAGGGTCACGGACACGGCAGAATTATTATCGATCATGGACATTAATAGAAGTAAATATTGACATGATAATTATGGGAAGGCAATGAAACCACATTATATACAGTAGCCAGGTAATAGTTACAGTCAAACCTGTGTTAGTGGTCACCTCCATTAAGCAGCCAACCTGTATTAGGCAGCAAGTTTCCAGATTCCCAATATGTTGGTTTATTTTACATTTTCCCTCTATTAAGCAACCACGTGTGCTAAGCAGCCATTTTCTGTGATTTCCTTGGCTGGCTGTTTAAGACAGGTTTGACTGTACTGACATTTTGGTACTTTGCTAATTTGCTCATATTGATTCAATATGATCACAATAATTATGAGTGTCCAATACGGTGTCTGTCACGTAATCCGATATGGTGTCTGTCACCTAATCCGATACGGTGTCTGTCACGTAATCCGATACGGTGTCTGTCACGTAATCCGATACAGTGTCTGTCACATAATCCGATACGGTGTCTGTCACGTAATCCGATACAGTGTCTAGTCACGTAATCCGATACGGTGTCTGTCACGTAATCCAATACGGTGTCTGTCACGTAATCCGATATGGTGTCTGTCACGTAATCCGATACGGTGTCTGTCACGTAATCCGATACGGTGTCTGTCACGTAATCCGATAAGGTGTCTGTCACGTAATCCGATAAGGTGTCTGTCACGTAATCCGATACAGTGTCTGTCACATAAGAAGTGTGACATCTCATGGAGACTGTTTCTCCCAAGTCACCCTCTAGCTCCAGTCATGCAGGGAGAAATGAGGCATCTCATGGAGAATGTTTCTCCCAAGTCACCCTCTAGCTCCAGCCCTGCAGGGAGAAGTGTGACATCTCATGGAGACTGTTTCTCCAAAGTCACCCTCTAGCTCCAGTCATGCAGGGAGAAATGAGGCATCTCATGGAGAATGTTTCTCCCAAGTCACCCTCTAGCTCCAATCATGCAAGGAGAAATGAGGCATCTCATGGAGAATGTTTCTCCCAAGTCACCCTCTAGCTCCAGTCATGCAGGGAGAAGTGAGGCATCTCATGGAGAATGTTTCTCCCAAGTCACCCTCTAGCTCCAGTCATGCAGGGAGAAATGAGGCATCTCATGAGACCGTTTCTCCCAAGTCACCCTCTAGCTCCAGCCATACAGGGAGAAGTGAGGCATCTCATGGAGACTGTTTCTCCCAAGTCACCCTCTAGCTCCAGCCCTGCAGGGAGAAGTGAGGCATATAAGGGGGACTCTGTGTCATATGTAATAAACTCACCTGTTCGAGGCCACCAGAATCTCCGACATGATTCAAATGATTGCGAACGAAACTCGACATACTTTCTGATGTGTCTCGTGCAAACAGTAACCATGCAAACACCGGAACGTCCATTCCCTGCTCCATGTTGCTATGTAGATGCAATGCACCCAGCAGCATTAGCAGTTTGACCCCTTCCATGAGGTCAAGGTCACCACTGAGGTCAGAGTTCAATGAGGTTACTAGACATTGTTCTCTCGCCGTGTAGATGGAATGTTGACTGATCTCGTTTATCTGTTAACAACAAATTTGAATTATGTCATGGTGATGGAAATAATTATATAGGCATGGCAGATTTTGAAGTTGTGTTGCTATGGGGATACCGTCTAGGTGATAGTTTACACAAATTTCAAATTTACTTTAGCTTGATTGCAAAACAAGTTCCTACAACATTAATATTAGTATAATGGGGAGGGGCATAATACATCAGTGAGAAAATAAGAATAAATTTACTTTAGCTTGATTGCAAAACAAGTTTTTACTTTAGGAAAGAGGTATCCATATAAGCTAGTTGCTTTCTCCTCAATCCTACATGTATTTTCATATTGTGATCATTAGACTATGTATATTCATTGAAATAAAATATTGTTTAACCCTTTCAACCCCACAGGCCTCTAAATAGGCTTATGAAAAGTGTAGATCCAGATGAGCCGGCTCGTAACGAGCCGTCTCATCAGGATCTGCACTTTTTTGCCAGTAATAATTATTACTATTTTTAGATAAAATTACCCATTTTGATAAATGAACTGGTCCAAATGTAATTTTCTTATTAATTTATTGGTCTAAAAATAGCATGCACCAGTCCATGTCAGTTACTTGGGGTTGAAAGGGTTAAACTAAGTTTTTACAACATTAACATTAGCATAATGGGGAGGGGCATAATATATCAAAGTGAGAAAATAAGATTAATAGAAGAACAGCAAGCAAATTAGATGAGCGTGCTAACCACTGCACTAGTCAGACAGCTTTGGGTGCCAATAACTGATTAAAATGTAATCCTTTATCTTATACCTTTGCATATAAGGTAGATAAACACTGTTGCATAATTTGTAGCTGGTTCTCCTTCGTGTATGAGATTCTGTGTGCAAAGTTCCATTTGTGTATTCCTGAAGATTTGTTATTGTATGCTCGTGAGAGATGCTGCAATGCCTCGTCCTTGGAAGCCCAAATATTAAAGGGAGGTAAACGGTTTACCAGAGTCTGAAACACAGTGCCTCTTACACCACAGTAGTTGTCTCCCCTTATTCTGCGTAGATGACAACATCTGCAGTGTGTTGGTATGGCTCTGTATGCCTGAAATGGTAAATAACTTAATTAAGGGAGATAAATGTGTACAGCACAAGGTTTACATATATACATACATCTTATCTTCCCTTTGACCTCAAATTCACTAATAACTAATTGAAGGGAGATAAATCTGTCCCATACAAATTGATCATGAATGTACTAGTAGCTTCCCTTTGACCTCAAATATTGCAATGCAGTTACACAATAATTAACTAATTGAAGGGAGATAACTGTATATTCTACAAATTGATCATGAATATACTACTTGCTTCCCTTTGGCATCAAATTGTACAATGCTATTATAAATACATTTGCCATTCTACGCCATATGCAACCTGATACAACAAGTTCTCTTTACTGCCAGAAGCTAATACAACAAAACACAGTAAATAGATAGATTGAAGCAACTGTAACTAATTTTTTAACAACAGCTATTTCAATAGACGTTTGTAGCCTGATATTTCATCTTTTTACAGTAAAGAAAATATATTTTTATTTCTCGAAATTTATCAGTGAAATAAAATGAGATATTCCATTGGTTGAAAACAGTCGAATAACATGTTTTATTTCTCCATGCGTTACACTTATGGCTTCCAGGCACTGCAGTTTGAAATATTGTCAATGTGGATGTTTTCAGACATTAGCATCGCAATGTTCTAGCGTCTTTTAGCACACAGTTAATCGTTCTCTATGATAAAAACACTGTTTAACCGAAAATAAATAAAAACTACCTAAGGAACACAGAAAGCTATTATTATCATCATGTGGGCAAGCCACTCATTATAAGAATGTTTTCAATGTTCATTCGGTGAATTTATTTATTTATATTTCGGGTTTTACGCCTGCATCAGCACCATTTCGGGCTATATCGCCGGCGGGCAGTTTATTTAACAACACCTTTCCTGGGCAGGCTCCAGTGGTTAACCAGTACTTGTTGCACCAACCTCCGTAAGAAACTGCCAACTTTTTCATATAAATGAGACACGGCCCGAGCAGGGCTCGAACCCGTGACCATCAGTGATGATAGGTTACAGTGGTTTACAAGTCAGCGACCTTAACCACTCGACCACGGAGGCGGACCTCATTCGGTGAAATATAGTAAATCATTCCGATTGTAAACAAGTGCGTGTGACCGACCGACTCGGAAATTCCTACTTTCGGTTTCGAGTTTGTTTTATCGCAAAAAAACACTGAACATAATTATACAAATTATAATTTAAGAATGTGTAGCAGCATTGCTACCCAAATGCTGCTACCCATACGTAAAAATTTCAATTTTTCAAATATATTTTATTTCATACAATATAGGGCTGCTTTAAACTGTAACGATTGCGAAGCAAGTTCTAACAACTTATATTAATTAATCACTCTCGTTGGCGCGGAGGTTGGTATTGAATGGGGACAGCGGCTATTGTTTCCGGATGCCGAACAATGATTTCAGAATGAAATAGTTATGCTTAAACAATTCAATACGGACAAGATCTGAGTGGTGTGAAAAACAACCCACTACCAAAGACAACGAAACGTTTATAATATGAATTCTGCTGGTGCGTTACCTCTCTGATGAGTTGAGCCCTGGGAGTGTCGCCTCTCCATTCCGAATCAGCATAATCCATGAACGCTTGCCTATCACCGATATTGCATAGTGCAGATAAACTCACTGGTGAACACAGCGCACTAATTTCATTCCCCAGTTCTACGCGACACCCTTCGCGTTGTTCTTCAAAGTGGTTTGGCTCCAAAGACCCATAGCCATTATCTTGCTGGCTGGTTCCCAGTTTTGAGTCACTATGGCTACTCTCTGTATGACTAGTACCATGCTCTATAGAACTGGACACAGTTTGATCAAAACTTTGGCTGGTTCCCGACGTAGAAAAAAATTGTTCCAATAAATCACTGTGGACATCCTCTGACTGACTGTTTACAGTCTCTGAAGAAGCCATACTGGTTTCTGGCTGAGTGGTAGCAAGGTCATTTTCTAGATGTCGACTGGTGTCAGGCAGAGTGTAATTGTGGTCATTTTCAGGATGCTGACCGGTAAACAGCTCTGAGGGTATTCTATCACAGGTTTCAGGGTCTGAACTCAGCTCTTCAATCTTTGGCAAAGCCTTTGTACCTAGAAAATAATAAGTTTATACACGTTATATATATGAGCTTCTTATTGTCGGCCTCCTTCGCAAAACCTAACTGCATATAACTGCTATCCAGATAAATGTAACAAATGTAAATAACTGCTATCCAGGAAATATTATAAACGTAAATAACTTCTATCCAGGAAATATTACAAACGTAAATAACTTCTATCCAGGAAATATTACAAACGTAAATAACTTCTATCCAGGAAATATTACAAACGTAAATAACTTCTATCCAGGAAATATTACAAATGTAAATAACTTCTATCCAGGAAATATTATAAACGTAAATAACTTCTATCCAGGAAATATTACAAACGTAAATAACTTCTATCCAGGAAATATTACAAACGTAAATAACTTCTATCCAGGAAATATTACAAATGTAAATAACTTCTATCCAGGAAATATTACAAACGTAAATAACTTCTATCCAGGAAATATTACAAACATAAATAACTGCTATCCAGGAAATATTACAAACGTAAATAACTTCTATCCAGGAAATATTATAAACGTAAATAACTTCTATCCAGGAAATATTACAAACGTAAATAACTTCTATCCAGGAAATATTACAAACGTAAATAACTTCTATCCAGGAAATATTACAAAAGTAAATAACTTCTATCCAGGAAATATTACAAACGTAAATAACTTCTATCCAGGAAATATTACAAACATAAATAACTGCTATCCAGGAAATATTACAAACGTAAATAACTTCTATCCAGGAAATATTACAAACGTAAATAACTTCTATCCAGGAAATATTACAAACGTAAATAACTTCTGGCGCAGCTCCAATACTTTCATCCGCGGGGAGAGGGCTGTGTTTGCAAACTGACTGATTGTTCTATAGCAAGCTTGGGAGAGGGGGGGGGGATGTATATTGGGGGCATAGCATCTAGAACATTTAGGTGCGCTTTTCTATTGTTGTAAGTTATGTCAGATTATATTTCTCCACCCAGTTCTTCTCCAGTGTTTTGTATCTCTGGACTACTCCAGTGTTTTGTATCTCTGGACTACTTTTCAGTAAAATTCTCTCAAAAAATTTGCTGAAGTTTTATTTACAATAGCGTGCAAATAGGTAATGCAAATAGGTAATGTACAATTCTCATTAATGTGTAAAATAAAATAGTCATAAACATACCGTTTTAATGGAGACCTATAACAGCTTACATAAATGTTACACGTAAATGTGGTATTCTAACCTGGTAATCAGTGGTATAAATGGTTATTTCACTGAAATCGATCTAAAGTAATGATAACTGAAGGTATTCAGGTGAATGAAAATTATAGTTGTTACTGTGACAAGATCATAAAGATAAACCTGGAGACAACCAGGGCTGAACATCCCTATCAGGTCACATTTTAAAAACACAAAATTCATCCGACATTCTTTATGTTATATTTCGGGTTTTACGCCTGCATCAGCACCATTTTGGGCTATATCGCCGGCGGGCAGTTTACATAACAACACCTTTCCTGGGCAGGCTCCAGCGGTTAACCAGTACTTGGGTGCACCAACCTCCGTAAGAAACTGCCAACTTTTTCATATAAATGAGACACGGCCTGAGCGGGGCTCGAACCCGTGACCATCAGTGATGATAGGTTACAGTGGTATACAAGTCAGCGACCTTAACCACTCGACCACGGAGGCGGTCCCATCCGACATTCTACGAAATTAAGTTTTTTAACATAGAAACGGTAATACAGTTTCTAGGACTAACATGCATATAAAACAATAAAATGAATGCAATTAGTATCAATGAAGTAACAGTGGAAGTCGTGATAGCGCAGTGGATGCGCGTTCGCTTCAGGTGCGAAAGGTCCGGAGTTCGAGCCCCGCTGGAGCCGTTACGATTGTGCCCTTAGGCAAGGCATTTAAATTCCACATGTCCTCTTCTCTCTCTTTCATGGCGATGGATTCCATCAGGAATGAGGTCTCGAGAGTGATTAATATAAGTTGATAGAACTTGTTTCGCAATCGAGCTAAAATAAAGTTGTATAAATTATATTATTAAAAAAAATGAAGTAACATGTTAGTAATCGTGTATCAATGAAGTAACATATTCATAGTGGTGTATCAATGAAGTAACATATTAGTAATGGTGTATCAATGAAGTAACATATTTGTAATGGTGTATCAATGAAGTAACATATTAGTAATGGTGTATCAATGAAGTAACATATTCGTAGTGGTGTATCAATGAAGTAACATATTAGTAATGGTGTATCAATGAAGTAACATATTCATAGTGGTGTATCAATGAAGTAACACATTCATAGTGGTGTATCAATGAAGTAACATATCAGTAATGATATATCAATGAAGTAACATATTCGTAATGATATATCAATGAAGTAACATATTCGTAATGATATATTAATGAAGTAACATATTCGTAATGATATATCAACGAAGTAACATATCCGTAATGGTGTATCAATGAAGTAACATATTAGTAATGGTATATAAATGAAGTAACATATCAGTAATGGTGTATCAATGAAGTAACATATCAGTAATGGTATATAAATGAAGTAACATATCAGTAATGGTATATAAATGAAGTAACATATTAGTAATGGTGTATCAATGAAGTAACATATCAGTAATGGTATATAAATGAAGTAACATATTCGTAATGGTGTATCAATGAAGTAACACATTCATAGTGGTGTATCAATGAAGTAACACATTCATAGTGGTGTATCAATGAAGTAACATATTAGTAATGGTGTATCAATGAAGTAACATATTAGTAATGGTATATCAATGAAGTAACATATTAGTAATGGTGTATCAATGAAGTAACATATCAGTAATGGTATATAAATGAAGTAACATATTCGTAATGGTATATCAATGAAGTAACACATTCATAGTGGTGTATCAATGAAGTAACACATTCATAGTGGTGTATCAATGAAGTAACACATTCATAGTGGTGTATCAATGAAGTAACATATTCATAGTGGTGTATCAATGAAGTAACACATTCATAGTGGTGTATCAATGAAGTAACACATTCATAGTGGTGTATCAATGAAGTAACACATTCATAGTGGTGTATCAATGAAGTAACACATTCATAGTGGTGTATCAATGAAGTAACATATTCGTAATGGTGTATCAATGAAGTAACATATTAGTAATGGTGTATCAATGAAGTAACACATTCATAGTGGTGTATCAATGAAGTAACATATTCATAGTGGTGTATCAATGAAGTAACATATTAGTAATGGTGTATCAATGAAGTAACATATTTGTAATGGTGTATCAATGAAGTAACATATTAGTAATGGTGTATCAATGAAGTAACATATTCGTAAACACCTCACTCGGTTAATCAAGCACAATGGACAGTAATTGACTGGTCAGTACATTATTATATCCCCATGATACAATATCAACATATTAACAATAGACATTGTAAGAGAAAAGAAATCCCAGGAGATGACATCATCAATTTAACACAGACTAGATGTGACACCATGCCATTTGCTCCAGATATTTTATTTCCCTGTACAGACATAAACCTATATAATCTGGATGACAAAAAGGCAAGACCTGAGATCCCAGTGGAATATTCTGCTACCTGTTACAGCAGTATGTTGCTATAGAATGTATGATAGCAATGTTTTGACAACACAACTCAGTTTTTGGCAAATACTCTCATATCCATTTTAATTTCTAAACTAATAGCTCAATTCTTTGCATCCTAGTCGTGAACATTAATTGTCATATTTCCAGAGTTTCCAGCTACAAACAAGAATAACACATCCATGAATTGTAGACTGCTACAATTATTTGAACTACATGTATTTATAGCCTTTATTTTACCCAGCATGCAAAGAGTTAAGTCGTACTGGGTCTGAACTCAAAAGTGCTGTAAATTTGTACGAATGGGTGTCTGAACAACAACTGGTATTTTAGAGTAGTCTAGCTATTTTTGTCGCAGGTTAAAACATCTGCAACCGTAATGCAATCCCAGACTGTCGACATGTCTATGGAACACTACAGTGCTGCAATCCCAGACTGTCGACATGTCTAGGGAACACTACAGTGCTGCAATCCAAGACTGTCGACATGTCTAAGGAACACTACAGTGCTGCAATCCCAGACTGTCGACATGTCTAGGGAACACTACAGTGCTGCAATCCCAGACTGTCCACATGTCTAGGGAACACTACAGTGCTGCAATCCCACTGTCGACATGTCTAGGGAACACTACAGTGCTGCAATCCCAGACTGTCGACATGACTAGGGAACACTACAGTGCTGCAATCCCAGACTGTCCACATGCCTAGGGAACAATACAGTGCTGCAATCCCAGACTGTCCACATGTCTAGGGAACACTACAGTGCTGCAATCCCAGACTGTCGACATGTCTATGGAACACTACAATGCTGCAATCCCAGACTGTCGACATGTCTAGGCAACACTACAGTGCTGCAATCCCAGACTGTCCACATGTCTAGGGAACACTAGTGCTGCAATCCCAGACTGTCGACATGTCTATGGAACACTACAATGCTGCAATCCTAGACTGTCGACATGTCTAGGCAACACTACAGTGCTGCAATCCCAGACTGTCGACATGTCTATGGAACACTACAGTGCTGCAATCCCTGATTGTCGACATGACTAGGGAACACTACAGTGCTGCAATCCCAGACTGTCGACATGTCTATGGAACACTACAGTACTGCAATCCCAGACTGTCGACATGTCTCGGGAACACTACAGTGCTGCAATCCCAGACTGTCGACATGCCTAGGGAACACTACAGTGCTGCAATCCCAGACTGTCAACATGTCTAGGGAACACTACAGTGCTGCAATCCCAGACTGTCGACATGTCTATGGAACACTACAGTGCTGCAATCCCAGACTGTCGACATGCCTAGGGAACACTACAGTACTGCAATCCCAGACTGTCGACATGTCTATGGAACACTACAGTGCTGCAATCCCAGACTGTCGACATGACTATGGAATACTACAGTGCTGCAATCCCAGACTGTCGACATGTCTCGGGAACCTACAATGCTGCAATCCCAGACTGTCGACATGTCTAGGGAACACTACAGTGCTGCAATCCCAGACTGTCGACATGTCTAGGGAACACTACAGTGCTGCAATCCCAGACTGTCGACATGTCTAGGGAACACTACAGTGCTGCAATCCCAGACTGTCGACATGTCTAGGGAACACTACAGTGCTGCAATCCCAGACTGTCGACATGTCTAGGGAACACTACAGTACTGCAATCCCAGACTGTCGACATGTCTAGGGAACACTACAGTGCTGCAATCCCAAACTGTCGACATGACTATGGAACACTACAGTGTTGCAATCCCAGACTGTCAACATGTCTATGGAACACTACAGTGCTGCAATCCCAGACTGTCGACATGTCTATGGAACACTACATGGAATCTCAGACTGTCGACATGACTAGGGAACACTACAGTGCTGCAATCTCAAACTGTCGACATGACTATGGAACACTACAGTGTTGCAATCCCAGACTGTCGACATGCCTAGGGAACACTACAGTGGTGCAATCCCAGACTGTCAACATGTCTATTGAACACTACAGTGCTGCAATCCCTGACTGTCAACATGTCTATGGAACACTACATGGAATCTCAGACTGTCGACATGACTAGGGAACACTACAGTGCTGCAATCCCAGACTGTCGACATATCTATGGAACACTACAGTGCTGCAATCCCAGACTGTCGACATGTCTATGGAACACTACATGGAATCTCAGACTGTCGACATGACTAGGGAACACTACAGTGCTGCAATCCCAAACTGTCGACATGTCTAGGGAACACTACAGTGCTGCAATCTCAGACTGTTGACATGTCTAGGGAACACTACATGGAATCCCAGACTGTCAACATGTCTAGGGAACACTACAGTGCTGCAATCCCAGACTGTCAACATGTCTATGGAACACTACAGTGCTGCAATCCCAGACTGTCAACATGTCTAGGGAACACTACAGTGCTGCAATCTCAGACTGTCGACATGTCTATAGAGCACTACAGTGCTGCAATCTGAGACTGTCAACATGTCTATGGAACACTACAGTGCTGCAATCCCAGACTGTTGACATGTCTAGGGAACACTACAGTACTGCAATCCCAGACTGTCAACATGTCTAGGGAACATTACAGTGCTGCAATCCCAGACTGTCGACATGTCTAGGGAACACTACAGTACTGCAATCCCAGACTGTCGACATGTCTAGGGAACACTACAGTGTTGAACAAAGATTATATTACTACATGCATGTCCCCATGAACTACTTATGTATGGGCATTTCGTTTTTTAATGAAGTATTTTTCTCAATATGAAAGTGAGAAGATATTGTCACCGATCATTGTAACAGTTGTTTTATGAGGTGGTACGGACGGACAGACATATAGGATATGTGTGACCTTGATCTTTGATCTAGACCGACGTAACTAAAGGATGCAGACATTAAGGATGTGAGTAACATTAACAAGTGATCTAGACCGACGTAACTAAAGGATGCAGACATTAAGGATGTGAGTAACATTAACAAGTAATCTAGACCGACGTAACTAAAGGATGCAGACATTAATGATGTGAGTAACATTAACAAGTGATCTAGACCGACATAACTAAAGGATGCAGACATTAATGATGTGAGTAACATTAACAAGTGATCTAGACCGACGTAACTAAAGGATGCAGACATTAAGGATGTGAGTAACATTAACAAGTGATCTAGACCGACGTAACTAAAGGATGCAGACAAAATTGGTATATTTCAGTGGTCATCCCATTGTTCTTTATAGCCACAGAAACAGTTTCATAGCCACATAAACAGTTTTATAGCCATATTAACAGTTTTATAGCCATAAGACCTAACGCTACACAACTAGACAGTAAACACTGTTATCCTAGCCACGTAAGTACCATTGTATGTGTGCGAACAGACGCACAGGGGTAAACCAATAGGCTCAACAGACAGGGGACTAATACATGCAAATTCAAACAGGGTAACTAATGATTCAAACAAGGTGATAGCAATTTAAAACGGGGCACCACAGCCCCATTTCGTCGATGTAGAAGTGAACCCAGGACAGTGTGAGGCAATCACTAAAGATGATGATGATGATGACGACGGCAATGGATGGCAAGCAGGCGGATTTGGATTAGAGTCACTAGACAACAAAGTATTCTATTCTTGCTCCCCGCTGAAATCAATAACTCATCAAAAATTGTCAAACACGAAACCAGCCATATGATTGAATTTCTCGCCACTAATCCAATCAAGTCCAGAATGTCATTCCTTCACAGATATAGTCGGTTATTCTCTCCTCAGGACCCACTGTTATAATGTCAAAGCATTATTATTGCAGTGCTATGAAGTAATTTGATAGGTACCATCCATATAGTGTCTACTCCTAGTTTCTATATCAGTGTTTTTGTCATTGCAAAAGGCCCGGAGTTCGAGCCCTGCTGGAGCCGTTAAAATTGTGCCCTTAGGCGAGGCATTTAAGTTCCACCGTGCCTCCCTCGTGGCGATGGATTCCATCAGGAAAACGGTCTTGAGAGTGATTAATATAAGTTGTAAGAACTTGTTTCGCTATCGAGCTAAACTAATTAAATTTGTATAAGCTACTCACTTACCCCCCACCCACTTAGGATGGGCAGTTTATTAATGTTGTTAGAACTTTTTCTCACTTTGCATTTTTCTTTGCTTTGTCATGATTTATAATGTATGTATGTAATATAAATGTAAAATAGCAAATAAAATATGATTAACCTACCACCCCCCTCCCCTCCGTCCTGTCCCCTCCCCAATCAAATCCACCCCTGTTAAAGAAAGCATTTATTGAAACAGACTAAAGGAATATGTGTGGGGATGGATGTTGTGTTGTGTGTTGGAACATGTTCAATATAGATGTGTTATTATCATGAACCCATGTCCACTATGATGGCAAATTTATCTTCACAGGTTAAAAAAAGGCCAAAGAACCTGTGTTTACTGGTTCATGTAAAAGAAATATGGTCGGTCGGTAGGGTCAGTCGGTAGGGTCAGTCGGTTGGTAGGGTCGGTCGGTAGCAAATTTGTGTTATTTTGTTTATATTTTTTACCATACTCTTGGGCATAGAAAAAATGTTTTAAAAAAACACGAAATTTTGATTTTTTTCTTCAAAATTTCATAACAAAATCAATGGTTTGGGGGGGGGGGAGGCGATTCGATCAGGAAATCGTAAACACGGGCTTTGCCTAATAATAATGTATCATTATATTACAAGTATTAATTGAATCCAACTTCAAAATCACTTGCAACTGCAGGTTCGATTCCCACTGTTGTGTCGAATGATTTCAAGTGAGGTGCCTGCCAGTGCATTAAATACTGCTCAGAGGGGGAACCTGGGTTTCCCTGCACAAGAAATAGCTGGAGAGTGGCCATGTCTAACCCTTTCAACACCACAGACCTCTAAATTGGCTTACAAAAAAGTGTAGATCCAGATGAGCCGGCTCGTGACGAGCCGTCTCATCAGGATCTGCACTTTTTTCAAGTAATATAACTATTTTTAGAAAAACAATTACCCATTTTGATAAATGAACTGATCCAAATGTAATTTTGTTATTAATTTATTGGTCTAAAAATATCATGGACCAGTCCATGTCAGTTACTTGGTGTTGAATGGGTTAACCTAAGCTGGTGTGACGTTAAACCCCAAAAAGAAACCGAATCCAACTTTTGAAAACTGGATGTAGGTTTATACTCTAACCAATCTTACATACATATGTCTACAAGTTATCAATCATAATTTATGCTTCATCAGTCAACTATCAATCCCACATCAATATATATATAGGCCAATGGGGATACCAAAAGATCGTACAGATCAACTATGTTGTTTTGACCTTTATTATGGGGGTTTTTGTTTGTTTGTTTCACTAATCAGTAATGCTCTATGTGGGAATTGGAAAAGGCTGCATGAAAGAAATATTCGGTTATGAATGCAAAGTGGCTAAGTTGGATAAAAAAACCTCAATATTGGGTACTTGTAGTGGTATTCTTCACCAATATCCTATATATCTCTATACATAAGGTACATAATGTCTGGAGCAACTCTTCACACATAATGTGCCACATTATTGTGACAGCCTGACACTATGTTGACAAGTGAAATTAGCTTCACACACATGTCAAAGGCCTGTCTCCATCAGTAGAATAAAGAGTCACCTGTGAGAAATCTGAGAACAAGCCTAATGTCCCAATTCACCTCCCCCATTAGTTAGATTAGTTTCTACAAATGTCTTTTAGCTAAATTGTGAAACAATTTCCTACATTAGTTTAATTGCTCTCGAGATGTCATTCTTGATGGTATTTCTACGATGACGAAAAGAGTCTCTGGGAAAAGACAATGTGGATTTAAGTGTCTTGCCTAAGGAAAAACCACCACGGTGGTCCTGGCGGGGTTCGAAGTCATAACATTTGATTATTATATTGTAAGCCATACAGTGTAAGGAAGGCCAACCAGGTTGGAATTTCTGTACTGTAACGCATGAGCAATACTGGTTTTATAAAGAGCACAATTACAAAATAACAAGTTTTTTAGAAATTGTGATAGTAACTTTCTCTTACTATACCTACCAAGGTGAAGATGAAACTCGTCCTCGTACATACTGCCTCCCAAGTCCACACTACAATTTACGGAGTTGTTGCTGAGTGGCGAAACATTGACACTGGTATCTGGCAACTCTGACCTCCCTCCAACCACTCTCATCCTGTTTGTGAGAGCCTGAGAGACGGAGACAGAATCAGAACCGTCACTATAAACAATATCCAAAACGTTCTCAAGATCCCACGATAAATCCTTATCTTCATCCATGTTCACACTGCCGTCACTCTCTGAAACTGGGTACTGAATTCCTCTTTCCGATTGTCGAACACGTATGGAAGGATATCTTTGGAAAATTTCTTTAAAAATATCTGAACCGATTTCTATTTCATTTGTGGTATACCTATTAGTCAATGCTTGAATTTCTTGACTTATACTTTCAAATTCATCTTCAACAACATGAATTTCATCCTCTAAATGAATAAAAGTTCCTGTATTAACTGCTGGTTGATCTGTGGTTTCACTATTTAATAGTTCTAATTCAGGAGAGCTCACTCCTGATATACTGTTTTCCTTTTCAAACTTAAAGCTTCCGGTCCTACTATGTCCAAATGAATACAATTCTGGGCTCGTACATGTGCTGGAGTTTAGGCTATGAGATCTGCTACGAAAAACAATTTCATCAAGTTTTAGCCTCAATTTTCGTGGACTCACTTTTTCAGGGGTACTATGAGTTGATTTATCGTAAGGTAAAGGAGACAACTGTTCTCTCTCATCATCAGTTTCCAGTTGTTGGAGTTCAGCTATCTCGCTATGTATATCTGACACATCAGATTTTGTTGACTGGTGACTGATTTGTACTGAACTAAGCAACTGACGACTAGATGTTGAACTTTCGTCTTCTGATGGGGGTGTTAACAGTACACTACTAGAGCCTAAATTTGGTCCCAGAGTTAAATGATCAAATTTGGATTCACTTGAATCTTTGGTTTCTTTAGACCCCGTCAATGCTTCATCTAATTCAGCGATTCTGAAGTTCTTTTCACACAATGATGTGGGACTGAAATTCCCTTTCAACGAATTACTTAGTTTATCACCATTTACTTCTACACAATCTTCATCTACAAACCCACTCTCGTCTATTTCAATTCTCAACTGGTTTAAATCCGGTCCACTATGTTTTTTATTTCTTTCATTTATTTCCCTTACTTCTGACTCTTCGTTGGAATTTTCTACTGCAATTAAACCATTTTTTGGCTGTAGATTTCCGTTGATAATTGATTTTGCAGGGTCAGACACATTAGCACCAGATTTTCGATTGCGTAGTGATTCTCGGCCTATTGGCTTGTAGAGGGATACGCCAAAGCCAGCCTTGTAATAAACAGGAATATCTACTGGCGAGGACTGCTGGTTCCCCATCTCCTCATGCTCCTTCTGAAAGATACAACCATACTGTTTATATAAATACAAAACTATGCAGTGTATATAGGGTGTGCAGAAGCCAAAAACCAAGTGTTTGTGTATGCAGAAATGTATTGTCCAAACTTCAGTTAGCAAACATTATGTGTAATCCATGCATGCGGCAGTGACATAATCAAGACTGTTGAATGTTCAATCGTTTAGGAAGACCGTGAGTGGAAATAATATTGTGAATCAGTCGTTAGTCAGTGTGACCAGGATATATTTTCGTAATATGCTAATGAGACATCACTAATTTTCTATTACCTCCCTTGGCAGATAAAGTCTGATTTATCTTAAAATGTAAGTAGGTCCTTTTAGTTGGAATCCTTTGTTTTCACTGTTGTTCCCTAACAAGATGCTGCGGTATGATAAATGCGATTTTATCAAAATCGTGTTAATTAACTTAAGCACCCATTGCATATACAGTAAAACCCCTATAATAAGACCACCTATGGGACTTCCAAAAAGTGGTCTTAATAGCGGGATGGTCTCTTTATCGAGTTTGGTCCAGAAGACCAAATTATGATAATTTTACTACATGTACGATGTACTTTCACATATGACAATTTCTTGGTGTTTCTGTTTTAATTACAGAAGGGTTGGTTGTTTCTATGGTTTAGGATTGTACTTCTGAAATCCATTCATAGACAACTGTATATCACAATTAATTAATTAAAAATAAAGAACAATGTAAATGAGTTAATCCATTTATTTTCAACATTTATTTTCTTGTTTTCATTAATTATATTGTGTATACCAAGCACAGTAGTTTCCTTCAAAAGTACATATGATCATCAATCATTCATTATTTAAAAAAAACATTCACAGGTCGACTGCTTATATAAACACTTCACTTTCACAGATTGTTTCTCGATCTCATCTTGGATGTTTTAGCTAAGTCCTGTGACAGAGTGCCCAAGTCCTTACACATGCAGTACAACTTTAGCTGCGATACTCCACTCCAGACAATATACAAAAGATTAAAATCATTTACAATCAACACTTCCGTGTTTATCTCACTTAACCTTGACCGATACCATAAAGTGGTCGCTTAATTGTCGTAAAACAGGGACATAACTAAAAATGTTTTATCAATGAAAGTGAGAAAATCGCCCGCTGTCGTATTAGGGGTTCAATTAGCATAGGATTAATGGCATTTGTCTGAATTAACTGGTCGTATTACGGAATAACGGGGTGGTCTGGTTATCGGGGTCAACGACCATTGACATGTATAGTGAAATATTCCGTTCTGAACAAAATCATTCGCAATAGCGGGGTGGTCTCGAAATCGGGGTGGTCGCATAGAGGGTTTTTACTGTACTGTAGGAGATCTGTCGAGATATAGTAATTTAATAATAATAAGAAGCAAAAGTGGATCAAAATTACTAGCATGTTGTGCAAATGAAACAACGATAAAAACAGAGGAAAACACTTAATAGGACCTATCTACTTTTAGTGAGTATTCAGGGGCAGTAACTGACCAATGTCTGTCATTGCATCACAAATCTACTTGTACTCTCTTAACTTTATGTCAAAACACACAAACAGTTTATTTGGTTTGGCAAAACACTCTGCATCATGAGTATATCAAATGTTAAACTGTAATAAGGTGATAATGTATTTATGTTTCTGTGTATGTATGTAAATATGAAAAAACAAATGGGTTGCCATAAAATAAAATCAATAATTACAAGTGAAAGGTTACTAAGAGCAAGCAGACATTTCTGGCCACTAGTCCTACAGCAGAGATCATTCTAGAGGGCGAAATTGTCGCCCTAAGGACCCTGACATCGCCCTCTGGGGGCCCGCCCCAGTTCTCCCTAAAAAAAAAAATAATATATATATATATATTTTTTGGTTTTTACGATTTTCAAACAAAATTGTGTCTAATAAGATACACTGGCCCATTATAAAGCACTTCTTCTATTTAAATGTTGTATTTAATGGTTGTACTATGCATTTTAACCTTATCTTGCAGAAGTATATTAAAGAACACCATTTAAGGAAGCGATCACGCACTTTCTCACTTCTCCTAAAAATTCTGACCTAGAATGAACCCTGCCTACAGGATGAGTAGCTCTGAGAAAACAATGGTGGCACACAATGGGGAAAATTGTTTGCATAATACTAGGTCATTTTCTTGTTTTGTAGCAATCTACTTTCAAGAATGTAACACACAATGACACTCATTATTGCAATGTAAAATGTTATTGTATCCCATAAACGTATATATTATGTATCAGGGGTTTTCAAACACAAACATGAAAAATAAGAAGGTAGGCAAAAACAGACAGTCTACCTACTTGGTAATAAATCTGTCTGCAACCGTGGTACGTAACGATTGTTGAGTTACTAAAATGGTGTACATCTTTTGCACAATAAAGCATAGCTACTTGGTTCTTTTGTAAGAGTTATTTGAAATATGTTGGTAAACGTCAAAGCTTCAACGTTTCAATAAGACGAGGTTCTACTTCCGAAAACAACAATAACAACATGTTATTCAAAGCACTTCAAACACAAAATTGTTTACGAAGAAACGTAATTTTCTCCGCATGTACTCACTCACATGCATGGAAGTGAAAAATATATGAAGTTATTGCAATAAAATGTCATAATGTAGTCTGCATGTACTCACTGCATGGAAGTGAAATATACGAAGTTATTGCAATAAAATGTCATAATGTAATCTGCATGTACTTACTCACTGCATGGAAGTGAAAAATATATGAAGTTATTGCAATAAAATGTCATAATGTAGTCTGCATGTACTCACTGCATGGAAGTGAAATATATGAAGTTATTGCAATAAAATGTCATAATGTAGTCTGCATGTACTCACCTGCATGGAGGTGAAATATATGAAGTTATTGCAATAAAATGTCATAATGTAGTACATGTATTCACTGCATGGAAGTGAAATATACGAAGTTATTGCAATAAAATGTCATAATGTAGTCCGCATGTACTCACCTGCATGGAGGTGAAATATATGAAGTTATTGCAATAAAATGTCATAATGTAGTACATGTATTCACTGCATGGAAGTGAAATATATGAAGTTATTGCAATAAAATGTCATAATGTAGTCCGCATGTACTCACCTGCATGGAGGTGAAATATATGAAGTTATTGCAATAAAATGTCATAATGTAGTCTGCATGTACTCACCTGCATGGAGGTGAAATATATGAAGTTATTGCAATAAAATGTCATAATGTAGTACATGTATTATGATATTTTGGAGATGAAGCATGCCGACAATGTAAATCCGAACAGACGGACAGATGGCAAAGGCATAAATATTCTGTTCAATTTGGGAGTAGACTGTTACAAGTATGTGTGTTCCATTAATGTCAAACACCTTGCGGGGGGACCTAGACATGTTTTCCTGGGCAGGCTTACCAACATAAGCAGTTACACCTTGCGGGGGGACCTAGACATGTTTTCCTGGGCAGGCTTACCAACATAAGCGGTTAACCAGTACTAAGAAATGTGTATGAGGTGCCCTCAATGACACTACATACGTGGCCTGACGAGTATCAAGCACGGGACAGTTCGATTCCATATCCGATGTTCGACAACAGGACCACGGGCATCACACGGACTGTTGAATGTGATTAAAGATGAATACAATGGTGAAGATGATGGTGGTAAAAGATATGATGAAGATGATGTTCTTGTTGCTGATGACGACATAAATTAGTGTGATGATAATAGTTTAAGTCTGGTTGTTGTTGCTAGAGTTGCTGATGATGATGATTATAAACTTGATGAACAAAACATAAATATGATGATGGTATATTGTTAATGTCTAGTTGTTGTTACTGTTGATGCTGCTGCTGATGATGATAATGTAAATGGTGATAACAAAACATTACTCTGATGCTGTTTGGCAATGTGTTCAAGTCTAGTTGTTGTTGCTGCTATTGCTAATGATAATGAAATGATGATAGCTAAACATTAAAATGATGATAATATTATGTCAAGGTCTAGTTGCTGCTGCTGCTGTTGCTAATGATAATAATGAAAATGATGATAATATTATGTCAAGGTCTAGTTGCTGCTGCTGTTGCTAATGATAATAATGAAAATGATGATAATATTATGTCAAGGTCTAGTTGCTGCTGCTGCTGTTGCTGATGATAATAATGAAAATGATGATAATATTATGTCAAGGTCTAGTTGCTGCTGCTGCTGTTGCTGATGATAATAATGAAAATGATGATAATATTATGTCAAGGTCTAGTTGCTGCTGCTGCTGTTGCTGATGATAATAATGAAAATGATGATAATATTATGTCAAGGTCTAGTTGCTGCTGCTGCTGTTGCTGATGATAATAATGAAAATGATGATAATATTATGTCAAGGTCTAGTTGCTGCTGCTGCTGTTGCTGATGATAATAATGAAAATGATGATAATATTATGTCAAGGTCTAGTTGCTGCTGCTGCTGTTGCTGATGATAATAATGAAAATGATGATAATATTATGTCAAGGTCTAGTTGCTGCTGCTGCTGTTGCTGATGATAATAATGAAAATGATGATAATATTATGTCAATGTCTAGTTGCTGCTGCTGCTGTTGCTGATGATAATAATGAAAATGATGATAATATTATGTCAATGTCTAGTTGCTGCTGCTGCTGTTGCTGATGATAATAATGAAAATGATGATAATATTATGTCAATGTCTAGTTGCTGCTGCTGCTGTTGCTGATGATAATAATGAAAATGATGATAATATTATGTCAAGGTCTAGTTGCTGCTGCTGCTGTTGCTGATGATAATAATGAAAATGATGATAATATTATGTCAAGGTCTAGTTGCTGCTGCTGCTGTTGCTGATGATAATAATGAAAATGATGATAATATTATGTCAAGGTCTAGTTGCTGCTGCTGCTGTTGCTGATGATAATAATGAAAATGATGATAATATTATGTCAAGGTCTAGTTGCTGCTGCTGCTGTTGCTGATGATAATAATGAAAATGATGATAATATTATGTCAAGGTCTAGTTGCTGCTGCTGCTGTTGCTGATGATAATAATGAATGATGATAATATATGCAAGGTCTATTGTGTGCTTGTATGATAATAATGAAAATGATGATAATATTATGTCAAGGTCTAGTTGCTGCTGCTGCTGTTGCTGATGATAATAATGAAAATGATGATAATATTATGTCAAGGTCTAGTTGCTGCTGCTGCTGCTGCTGATGATAATAATGAAAATGATGATAATATTATGTCAAGGTCTAGTTGCTGCTGCTGCTGTTGCTGATGATAATAATGAAAATGATGATAATATTATGTCAAGGTCTAGTTGCTGCTGCTGCTGCTGTTGCTGATGATAATGAAATGATGATAGCTAAACATTAAATGATGGTATTTTCTTATTAAAGTCTAGTTATTATTGCCGCTACTACTGCTGCTGCTGCTGCTGATGATGATGATGATTAAGATGAACATGATGATGGTGTAATTGTTTTAAAATGCTTATTTCGATCTCGTGGGTTGCTCTGACTTGTACATCTGCAGAAAATAAATATTATCCAACAGCAACTCCAGACAATTAATCTAAAACACCCTGTCAACTTTTAATATTATACCTGTATCAAATTACAATCCGTCAAAGCCTCTTTCCACCATAAAACACATATTAAGAGTAAGTTTTCATATAAAATCTTACCTTTTTGCAATTATGTGCAGGTAACACACAATCTAAACGACTATATGACCTCACAAAAATGTAATAAAAAATCTATTATTATTGCATAAATTAAATAAATAAAATTAATATAAAAGAAGTTACATACCTTTTCATCAAATCTCCAACAAGAACACGAAAGCACACTGTTACAGTTGCCCATTTTTGTTTGTTTTGTATTTATTGTATATGTGTACAAAGTTCAGAATTTTTTTTAAAAATCCTCCAAGGTTTGAAGATTGCTAGACGAGCATAGTATATGTTGAGAATCTGTGTTCTAAGAAATATATCTGGTGGTTTGATTGTTTATTCGAGTCTCATCAATGTACACAAACATGTACAACGCATTAATTTAATATCCAGCACAATTAGAAACAACCATTCACACCTGTCACACCTGTCCCAGCTTGCACATAAAGGTCACAATAAACTGTTAATCAGAATTGCACTAAATTATTTATACCACTTCCATCACAGCAAGGATCTCCAAAAAGTAGGCAAATCTTGTACATAATAACCGTAAAGGCGTAAACAGGCTTAAAATCACTTCCCATAATGGTTGGAAGTAAATAAAGATCACAATTTACTTGTTATTTAAAAGCTCTTGATTAACAAACACTAAATGGAATTAATATGGAATGAATATAATGATACTATTAGCCAAACAATAAGAATTAATCAAATATTTGTAATTTTATACATCAAATATTGTGAGACGGTAAATAACCCTAGTACATTAAAAAGCTGCTAATGAAGTCTCAAAAATAATTGTTACTTTAAAATTCAGGTATGTTCAGGCAGATTAAATTCCATAGTAACACATATAAGAAAATCGTGTCCATCCTTCATAACCCACACTATTTCAGAGATTAAAATCAGAAAATTAATCTACATTAAAAGCACTGAAATACAGCTTGCAGCTACATTCGCACAATGAGGGGAGATAACAATGTTAATAGACCTGTCACTTTTGGTATATCACTGTACCCGTAATAAAAACAATACACCATGACATTCTTCAAAGGCCTGTCATTTGAAGGAGTAGACCAACGAAAAATGATGAGTTTCCCATAACAGAATGCTATTAACACACAGTGAGCGTGTCAGATTGCTGGGACGGGACGTTACAGCCGATGCTGGACTGTCAAACATCATTTAAACATTTAAACATTCGATACACACTGTTTTCATTTTGACTAATGTGATGTGTTAAAAAAAATGTGTGTGTGAAAGCATACCTTTAAAATTAATTTAATTACTTGTCAGCAATAGTTGTCAACTTGAAAGTATTCATTCCACTTGCATTAGTATCAGTAACTTAGATGCTTACAAACAATTCACATCACTTTCTGTCAGATATTAATTACTCTACAAAACACACAAGATAAAAGGTTTATAATAATATACACATCCACAAACCCACAAAAACACACAGCAGATAAACTGTATACTGCGATGCAAAATTGAAACAAAATGTGTTCATAAAAGAAAACTAGAACTCGCACAAGGATGATACGCTCAACTATTCACATGGGGCTAGGTGACTAATAGCTTAGAGGACCACTATTTTGAGGGGCAACCTTACCCGGTCAGCTAACAAAACAAGTTATATACCAAACTGTTTGTAAATGTCTGAAGTTTGTCACACATGCGCCATAAATTGGCATAAATTGTGGCGTCCAAAATGGCCGCCATAAATTGATAGTCCACTTAAAGGCCTATAAATAGATACAAGTCCACTTAAAGGCCTATAAATAGATACAGAGTCTTAATACCAAATATTTACGACAATAAGTATAAGAGTTCCGTTAAAAGCCCCTCGTCTTTCCTTGGAATGTGCAACACAGATATATTCCAATGAGTGGGTGATTAGAAATTGGTATTGTCTTTCATTTCCATTTTTAAAAAATAAATTTTTCAAGTTTTAGAGTAAAAGATAAAGGTGAAGATCTGTTACACTTGTTACAACGAAATCGCTAGTGTAAATGACATCACTTTATCGATATATAATTATATAGTTACAAAATCATCTATAACTTTGTATAGTAGACAGTAGTTTATTAACCCATTTCATTCTCGATACATTTAAAGGCTTTTGCAAACATAGATCCAGATCAGCCGCAGCGTGACGCTGCATGCTGATCAGGATCTATGTTGTTTGCTACAAAGCCAAGTGTCTTAGCAAGATCATCTGAATAGCAAACAGCATAGCGCCTGATCAGACGGCACGTTCCATGGCAGCGGGTCTGGCTCTATGTTCTTTGCAAATACTGTTTGAACGGTATCCAGAATGAAATGGGTTAAACTATGAGCTACACTAGGCTAGGTACTATGTAGGGATAATTCTGTAAAGTGAGAGCAAGTTATGGCACACGTATCGTTGTCCATGTTGCTTAGTGATGCAGAGTACTTAACCCATTCAACACCAAGCAACTGACATGGACTGGTCCATGATATTTATAGACCAATAAATTAATAAGATAATTACATTTGGACAAGTTCATTCATCAAAATGGGTAATTTTGACTAAAAATAGCAATATTACTGGCAAAAAGTGCAGATCTTGATGAGACGGCTCGTCATGAGCCGGTTCATCTGGATCTACACTTTTTGTAAGCCTACTTACCGGTAGGTCTGTGATGCAGAGTACTTGAGAGTAAAGATTTATTCACTTCCAATCATCAATGTGTAGTTGTGTGTGCGAGCGGAGCAGTGGTCCGGTGTGCATAGCCAAGTAACCACAGGTTTGATCCCCAGCAATATCAGGGGCATAGCTAGAGATTCTGAATTTGTAGGGCTCCCTGACTGAATAAATTGAGCACTAAATGGTACGATTTTGCTAGAGGGGCCTATGGGCATCTTCCCAGGAACATTTTGAATCCTAGAATGTCAATGGTTCAAATTTTTGATATTTACAGAGATATATGAATTTTATTTTCTATGTTTGTGAAGAATGTATGTGACCTCCCAAGTTGACAACACAACCTTACAGTTTTTATTACACTTTTGGACTTTTAGATTCTTTATTTTCTGGGATCTGGGACAATCATCATTGCCCGGGCCTTCAGGGCCTCATAGTAGCTACGCGCTTGAATATCATACTAAAATTACTAATTTCAAAGTCTTTTGGAATTAAACGATGGTCTTGTGTTGCTGTTGCACACCCTGTATGTCAGCAAAACAGGAGTCTCTGCAATGTGGCTTTTGTTTATCATTGCTCTAATTCTTCAAAACAAAGTTTGACAAGTTTTTACAACATTACTCATAAATCACTCCTCGAACTAAGACCTTATTCCAGATGGAATCTATCACCATGATGGAGAGAGAGAGAAGAAACGATGTAGATTCACCACCATGATGGAGAGAGAAGAAATGATGTAGATTCATCACCATGATGGAGAGAGAGAAGAAATGATGTAGATTCATCACCATGATGGAGAGAGAGAAGAAACGATGTAGATTCATCACCATGATGGAGAGAGAGAAGAAACGATGTAGATTCATCACCATGATGGAGAGAGAGAGAAGAAACGATGTAGATTCATCACCATGATGGAGAGAGAGAAGAAATGATGTAGATTCATCACCATGATGGAGAGAAGAAATGATGAAGATTTAAGTGCCTTGCCATGATTCTGGTCAGTGTCCAATACCCACTTCTCAGTGATAAGGCAGACATAACAGCATTGTGGATCCATCTGGTCAGTGTCCAATACCCACTTCTCAGTGACAAGGCAGACAGACACCATGTTCATTACAGCATTGAGGATCCATCTGTCCAGTGTCTCAGTGACAAGGCAGACACCATGTTCATTACAGCATTGAGGATCCATCTGTCCAGTGTCTCAGTGACAAGGCAGACATGTTCATTACAGCATTGAGGATCCATCTGTCCAGTGTCTCAGTGACAAGGCAGACACCATGTTCATTACAGCATTGAGGATCCATCTGTCCAGTGTCTCAGTGACAAGGCAGACACCATGTTCATTACAGCATTGAGGATCCACATGCACAACTTATAGGATCTATTATCTCAGTCAGGCTGATTTTATTCAAACTTCTCATGTAAAGTTACAATAAGGTATTCGGAAGTTTCATGTTAAAAGAGGGAAAAAAAAGATCTGTGAGCTTTGAACATTCAATTTTGTTTGTTTGTTTGTTTGTTTTTGGGGTTTATAGTTGCACAAATCATAGCATAGTTATGGCTACTCTCCCGGTTCTATTGGCAGGGAGGAAGATGCTGCGGTGCCCCTCCTAGACGTATTTCATGGACGGACATTCACCCAGGTTGAATGTTCGACGTTTCGCAAACCAGCTGGATAGCTTCCTCACACGATTTAGACACACCAATATGCAAACCAGCTGGATAGCTTCCTCACACGATTTAGACACACCAATTCACAAACCAGCTGGATAGCTTCCTCACACGATTTAGACACACAAAGTGGGATTCAAACTGAACGCGATGAAGGGCAAGTGATTTGAAGTAATTGATAGTAACAACTCGGCCATGGAAGCCAGAGCCTCCAACAGTCTGTTGTACATTCTGTATTCTATGATTAGTGTGCGTGTTTTACGTTTATTTATCGTCGCTACCGGTTGCCCATATGAGCGACGCCTCCTGAACAGATTTTAGTCATTTTATTGATTTTTGGAGGATAGTGCAATGATACAGACAGAGACCCATTCCAGAGTATCCTCTGGTTCTTTTACGTGCATGGTGTACAGCACCCACACAAGACCTCGGTTTAATGTCCCATCTGAAAGACTGTTCATTTTATTAGGGTCAGACGGGGGATCGGACCTGTGATCCCTGGATTACCAGTCCAGCATGTTACCATTGGACTACAGATCAGTCTAGTCGAGCTAAACATTGAAGGTAAAGCAGCAAGTTCAGCCAAGGTTCATATTTGAAGCAAGTTAGTATATTTAATGAGTATATATTTTGTAATACTTATAAGATTGTTAAGTACCCTACATCCTGCTATCCACTTAATTGACCTTTCTGCAAACGCTACTTAGGCACGCCCCCCATAGTTACCGGTGTTCGCTGTAACCACGCGAGACAAGCTATCTAACAAAATGGCGTCTAACGCAGTCCTGCATCGAGTTAATCTAGATAAATTCCGTCGAATTTCTCGGTTTTATTTCACCCAGATAAGAATCTCGTTGAAAGCAAAACAGCAATGGTTTAAGTTTTTCAAGTGATGGTTATTTCTCTAAAGTACAGATATATTTAACGGATTGAGGACGTGTTAAGTGTTCGTGGAAAATGCTTTCGCAGTCAACGGAAGAGTGAACAACCATATCGTGTCAACTTTGACATCAAAAGAAATGAAATATGCCACCGTCTTGAGAGACTCGACCCTATGCCTCCTAGAAGACTCGAACATTAGGCCCACAAACTGAACACCAGTACATTCACTGAGCTAATATGGGAATCCCACAGCTCTGCACATGCATGGGTACTATTACTACTATCTGATCCCTAGTCCACCATCCACGACAATATGTATGAACCACATGTATCATTATACTCACATATCTCTTGTGAACAGTAAATCTATAAATGCAGAATATATTTTTTCGAAATATTTTATTATGCATAAATAAATTAATTTCAACATACTTTTGTGCAAATATATCTGTTTGCATTAATTTTGTATGTATTCAGCTGGTCGCTTAATTCACCTTAGACATGTTCAAGATTTGTCTTAGGTTTTGTAACATATTTACATGTATAACCTCATGTGTTCATGCTAACATGAATTGAGAGAAATAAAGGATTTTGACTTGACTTGGAAATGGCACGAATTTAACGTCACCTATCAATCGATCTGGATATCTACTATCACACAGACCGTAACTACATCTTTTCACCATTGTCAATGACAGACAGCATTAATTAATTTGTAATTATTTTTCAAAACATAATTTCAGATCACGATTACTCGTTATCAGATTTGATTAAAACGTTACTAAATAACTTGTTTGTCTGACAGAACGATAAAACAATGATTCGGTGTAGTAATCAATGCTATAATTATGTGCACACATTTTATAATTGACCAATTAGCACAATCGGTGCTAAATTCCGATGTGCAATTTTGATCTTGATAATCCGGCATATTATACAGTCGGCGGTCTCTGTGATGTACCGGTAGTCGATTAGTTACTCCCAATAAACAGTGTGACACGCTTAAATTTGATTGCTGTGTTTGCTAGAAAAGAATGAATATATGGGGTCAGTCGGTGTTTTTATAGATGCATTGTTTTTAAAGCAGCTGTCTGGTATTTTGTGGTTCATATACACACTTTTAGATTTGTCCAAGGATTTTGAAATGGGTTGAATTTAACGTCGATCACCAGGATATAGACTAATTTGTACTATAACTAACCCACACACCAAAGCTACACATTTTCAACATCATTAAAACAATTTTAAACCCGTATTTTCGATCAAATTCACGCCTTTTCAAATTTGTCTACTCGTTACTAGTTTGTCTAATATGCATTGTTTGTCTAACAAGATGGCGGCGATAAGCCGTTGCCGGGGGTGTGCGCAAATGGTGCGATGCGATTGGCTAACGCCAGCTGTCGATCAAAATCGGCAGAAAGGTCAATTGGTGGGAACCGATTAAAGATGTACAATACATACATTGTGGGACCATCCTTTCACACTTTCTATGACAAGAATGTTAACATGACAATTTGTTTACAAAACATAAAATTATTAAGAAAAAATTTATAATACCCTAGCATTGATTAATCTATTATCACAACTGTTGAATATTGTTGAAGCTGAGGTCGAGGTTGAAGTTGAGATGGAATTTGTGTTTGCAGTTGAATCTGAGAATGCAGTTTGAGTTTGTAGTTGACTTTGAAGTTGCAGTTGAGTTTGAGGTTGCAGTTGAGATTGAAGTTGAGGTTGCAGTTGAGATTGAAGTTGAGCTTGAAGTTGAGTTAGAGGTTGAATTTAAAGCTAAGCTTGAAGTTGAGTTAGAGGTTGAATTTAAAGCTAAGCTTGAAGTTGAGTTAGAGGTTGAATTTAAAGCTAAGCTTGAAGTTGAGTTAGAGGTTGAATTTAAAGCTAAGCTTGAAGTTGAGTTAGAGGTTGAATTTAAAGCTAAGCTTGAAGTTGAGTTAGAGGTTGAATTTAAAGCTAAGCTTGAAGTTGAGTTAGAGGTTGAATTTAAAGCTAAGCTTGAAGTTGAGTTAGAGGTTGAATTTAAAGCTAAGCTTGAAGTTGAGCTCGAAGTTGAAGTAGGTTTTACGGCATGCCAACACAATTCATGTTATACATGCAGTGCCTAAAACAGCTAGAAGGAACAAACATTTTGGTTTATTTCAATTGAAATACAAATACTAGATTATAACGTTCATGTCTGCTGGAATGTAGTAACACCACATTAGCCGGTAGTGGTGCCAGTCGGTCAAAATGCTATTGATCTACATAGTTTATGTTAATTGTATGTACTAAGCCGAATTTGAGTCAATACAGCCAGGAACCGCAGATAGAGATGTAGAACTATGTCATTATATTATAATCTGAATTAATAGGTATAAATACCATAATGCATCTAGATAAGGGTAAAAATGTATATAAAATATAAATAAATACCATAATGCATCTAGATACGGGTAAAAATGTATATAAAATATAAATAAATACCATAATGCATCTAGATAAGGGCAAAAATGTACATAAAATATAAATAAATACCATAATGCATCTAGATACGAGTAAAAATGTATATAAAATATAAATAAATACCATAATGCATCTAGATAGGGTAAAAATGTATATAAATAAATACCATAATGCATCTAGATAAGGGCAAAAATGTACATAAAATATAAATAAATACCATAATGCATCTAGATAAGGGCAAAAATGTATATAAAATATAAATAAATACCATAATGCATCTAGATAAGGGCAAAAATGTATATAAAATATAAATAAATACCATAATGCATCTAGATAAGTTGATCATCCTGTGCACATATAAGCGTTGGTGATTTAATACTGGGAAAAGAGGCAACACAATCCCCATTAATTATCTCTGGGAAAGGGCAAGAAAATCCCCTTAAGTGTGTCAAGGATTAAAGGCAAGAAACTCTCCTCTTAATTATCAGGCTACATAATGATACAGTCGTGTATCAGAATTCATGGGAAGCTTAATCCTCTGCACGCTAGGGGCAGATAAACTCACTCTTGCAAATAGCATAGAGCCAGATTAGATGGCACATTCTCAGATCAGATGGCACATAATGTGTCGTCTGATTAGGCTCTATGCTGTTTGCTATTTGAATAGTGGAGCAAAAACACTTTGGGCTGAATAGCAAACAACATAGATCCTGATCAGACTTGGCATTACGCCGTAGCTGATCTGGATCTATGTTGTTTGCAAATGTGATTTTATTCACTCAGCAGGCAATGGGGTAATTCATGAATAGATATCATAGAAATCTTACAAACTTTATTGAATTTGTATTTGTTTCTTGAATTTGTATTTGTTTCTTGAATTTGTATTTGTTTATTGAATTTGTATTTGTTTATTGAATTTGTATTTCTTTATTGAATTTGTATTTCTTTATTGAATTTGTATTTGTTTAATCAGTTAACTCATGTTTTGCGGAAGTAATACCATATGGGTATTATATAACTTCCTACTAAAACACCTATTTATAGATTAATATTGTGTTACCATATCACAAGATTTTGAATAAAAAGTGACAGTACCAAACTTTTTTCTGAATTTAAATTTACATTCAAAGAATCTACAGGCACATACTTATTTCAGAAAATTAAAGTCTGAATCACATCCAACAGTCACAATTTACAACTGACAGCAACTGAATCACAACGAACAGCAGTAATTTACAACTGACAGCAACTGAATCACAACCAACAGCAGCAATTTGCAACTAACAGCAACTGAATCACAACCAACAGCAACAATTTGCAACTGACAGCAACTGAATCACAACCAACAGCAGCAATTTGCAACTAACAGCAACTGAATCACAACCAACAGCAACAATTTGCAACTGACAGCAACTAAATCACAACCAACAGCAGCAATTTACAACTGACAGCAACCCAATCACAACCAACAGCAGTAATTTGCAACTGACAGTAACTGAACTACAACCAACAGCAGTAAATTGCAACTGACAGTAACTAAATCACAACCAACAGCAGTAATTTGCAACTGACAGCAACTAAATCACAACCAACAGCAATAATTTACAACTGACAGTAACTGAATCACAACCAACAGCAACAATTTACAACTGACAGCAACTGAACTACAATTAATGGCATCTATATACAAGTGACGTCACCAGTTACATTTAAAATTTGTGTGAGCTGTTTATAGTAGCTATACAAGTTCTTGGCATATAGTCAAGTATTATAGATCGTTGACATTTACCAATATGAATATGGATATGAACCAGTGTCTCATACTGAGAAACTGAGAAACACACCAGTCTGACCATAATACGAAGCTACACAACACATGAATTTTCTGCTTTACACATAACCGATATACATGTACAGTCAAACCTGTGTTAGTGGTCGAGCCCCGCTCAGGCCGTGTCTCATTTATATGAAAAAGTTGGCAGTTTCTTACGGAGGTTGGTGCACCCAAGCACCTCCATTAAGCAGCCAATTTCCAGATTCCCAGTATGTTGTTTTATTATACATGTGCCCTCTATTAAGCAGCCACCTGTGCTAAGCAGCCACTTTCTGTGATTCCCTTGGCTGGCTGCTTAATACAGGTTTGGCTGTAATTTGACGGAATGTGCAAACAACACAGATCTAGATCAGCCGTGGTGTAACATCATGATCTATGCTGTTCAAACAAGTGTTTTAGCTCCATTATCCGACTAGCAAACAGCATAGAGCTTGAAAAAGCGACTTTAATTGTGATAGGCAGCTTAACCCATTCAACACCAAGTAACTCACATGAACTGGTCCATGATATTCATAAACCAATAAATGAATCAGAAAATCACATTTGGACAAGTTCATTTATCAAAATGGGGAATTATGTCTAAAAATAGTCATATCACTGGCAAAAAGTGCAGATCCTGATGAGACGGCTCATCATGAGCCGGCTCATCTGGATCTACACTTTTTGTAAGCCTATTTAGAGGTCTGTGGTGTTGAAAGGGTTAACCCATTTCATTCTGGATACCGTTCAAACAGTATTTGCAAAGAACATAGAGCCAGATCAGCTACCACGGAACGTTCCGTCTGATCAGGCTCTATGCTGTTTGCTATTCAGATGATGTTGCTAAGACACTTGGCTATGTAGCAAACAACATAGATCCTGATCAGCACGCAGCGTTACGTTGCGGCTGATCTGGATCTATGTTGTTTGCAAAAGGCTTTAAATGTATCCAGAATGAAATGGGTTAAGGGTTAAGCAAGGTAATCTGCAAGAATACTGAAAAACAGACAATTGTCACAACTTAAAAAGTGAAAAAACAGCTTACATGGGTGTAGCTAGCCATTTGGAATTTTGTGGACCCATCTATCTATAAATTGAGCACCAAAGGTACAGTGGTGTTGGAGAAGTCTGGGGGGGCATGGTCTCCAAACGAAATTTTGAATCCTAGAACGTCGATTGTGCACTCTAGACACATTTTAATGTACGTCCGAGATTTTCAAATTTCGATGTATTTTTCAGAATGATACTAAAGTGAATCTAATAGTGATGAAAAGTCACAGCGACTACAAAAATATATAAGAGAGCGATTAAATTAAGTTTCAAGATTTTGCCTTTTGTAAAATAATTAAAGATTATAAAACGAAAGGTCAGAAGAATGGCCACAGTTACCTATATACCATGAATGCCCACCCACAGTTACCTATATACCATGAATGCCCACCCACAGTTACCTATATACCATGAATGCCCACCCACAGTTACCTATATACCATGAATGCCCACCCACAGTTACCTATATACCATGAATGCCCACCCACAGTTACCTATATACCATGAATGCCCACAGTTACCTATATACCATGAATGCCCACCCCAGTTACCTATATACCATGAATGCCCACAGTTACCTATATACCATGAATGCCCACAGTTACCTATATACCATGAATGCCCACAGTTACCTATATACCATGAATGCCATGAATGCCCACAGTTACCTATATACCATGAATGCCCACAGTTACCTATATACCATGAATGCCCCCACAGTTACCTATATACCATGAATGTTACCTATATACCATGAATGCCCACCCACAGTTACCTATATACCATGAATGCCCACAGTTACCTATATACCATGAATGCCCACAGTTACCTATATACCATGAATGCCCACAGTTACCTATATACCATGAATCCCACAGTTACCTATATACCATGAATAGTTACCTATATCCATGAATGCCCACAGTTACCTATATACCATGAATGCCCACAGTTACCTATATACCATGAATGCCACAGTTACCTATATACCATGAATGCCCACAGTTACCTATATACCATGAATGCCCACAGTTACCTATATACCATGAATGCCACAGTTACCTATATACCATGAATGCCCACAGTTACCTATATACCATGAATGCCCACAGTTACCTATATACCAAGAATGCCCACAGTTACCTATATACCATGAATGCCCAGTTACCTATATACCATGAATGCCCACAGTTACCTATATACCATGAATGCCCACAGTTACCTATATACCATGAATGCCCACAGTTACCTATATACCATGAATGCCCACAGTTACCTATATACCATGAATGCCCACAGTTACCTATATACCATGAATGCCCACAGTTACCTATATACCATGACAGTCACCATTAAGCTGAACATGTTCTCCATTTTAATTCTCCATTAAGAAAGGAATCGATAACGTCGTTATAATTATGTGACGCACAAGCAGGTTTAGGGGCATTTATTTCTACTATTTTTACATTATTGCTTTATGAAGCATTGAAGGATTATTGGTAAATCAACTTCCAATCAACTGGCTGAACATACATTGTAGTTAGAAGGTCATTCTTTGTACAGTTGTAAAACTAAAAGCAGGCCATTTAGACAGGGTTCATAGTTTTAAGACAGGTCAATTGATGTTGTTTGTATTTATTGTTTCTAAAAAAGCAATTAAGACAGGTCAGTAGTTGTTGTTGTTTGTATTTATTGTTTATAAAAAAGCAATTAAGACTGGTCAGTAGTTGTTGTTGTTGTTGTTTGTATTTATTGTTTCTAAAAAAGCAATTAAGACTGGTTGGTTGATGTATAACATACAGAGGGAACAACATACAGTCCCACCTCCCAAGAGCGACACAACCACTTTATAAGGTCACTTTTATTCCCACCCTTTGTATTTTCATGTAATTTCACCTCTCACAAACGACACCTCCCAACAACACACAATGACAGTCAATTTCCCACCAAGCGATGCAGAAAACCTCCCATGAACAGACAAACATTTGGCTGAAAAAGAACAAACAGTCCGTATGTGTGATTGTAGGCTATGTGTCACCTTTCAATTTTCAATAAACAGTAATTATCTTAATCTGGGACCATATGGGGGGGGGGGGCAATATGTGTGAAAATAATTATTGTTTATGATGTTCTAAAATAAACACATGATTGGCAGGTTGTATACTGTGTATATCTTTTGATCGCTTAACCCTTTCAACACCACAGACCTCTAAATAGGCTTACAAAAAGTGTAGATCCGGATAAGCTGTCCCATGTCCATGTCAGTTACTTGGTGTTGAATGGGTTAAGATGAAGAAAAAAGGAATTTTGTATGTGCATATACCATATACGGACATGCTGCCTTGTCTGTCAACAGAGGTGACTGTCTATAAACGTTATATGTTTGTTTAATAATTATCTGATTAAATAGTATTTTTCATTTCGTTTAGCTTTTGTTTTTATCACATACCGTAATAAGATAATAAGCATCAGTTTTCGGACACGCCTCATTCGAAATACTTACCAAACTGAAATTAAATCAAACATATGATCCCAAAAATCAAATCGTTGCCAAGCACTCTTGTACTCGATCGGAACTGTGTCCGAGTACTCGAGTAATTTATCAGACTTTTTGACTTTGATGTATTGCCAAAATTATGTACACAATTGTCATAAATTTGCATAATCTTGCGATTTTAACACATTGCGTCCTCAGTTGCACCTCATTAATTTTCAACATTATTGAGTCTCCTCTGTTGAGCAAAAACATTAATGCAATTAAGTCACGACGACATCAAATGTTACAACATTTGTGTTGTTTCAAATTCAATCTTCAGTACCCCCAAACTCTATATTCAAATCAGTATGAGCCATAGTAACTGTCAAAAATGACTATTCCCGCATATCCAGACTACAAAAAGTTGAACCTCCCTAGAACAACAACCTCTCTACAACAACCAATCTCGATGTATCCGGATGGTGTTTGCTCTAGAGAGGTTTGACTGTACATGTACATTATTGACTTAAAATGATTGACGACTGGTTATTAAGTGTGCCAAGTCGGATATTGTCTTCGATCCTCATGATGTCTCATTAAGTCAGGACTTTATTAAACCTTGTAGAACGGGTGACACGATTATTTCCATGCGTAAAAACAAACTCGGCGACATTTATTTTTATGTTTTTACTTTCATCCAAATAGTTCAAACAATGTACATAATTTGCAAACATTTTTGAATAAGCTGTAACATTTCCCTTTAAAATTCCTTTTTTTTTAGTGAAGTGCTGCATTGCTTAATTTCCCGATTTATGTTAATGTTTATATTATTCACTCTCGCTGTACATAGTCATGCATGTTCTGTATATAGCATAGATAAAGATGAACGTAACATTCAAGTCAAAAATTGAATAAAGTTCTGTTCTATTCTGTTCTGTTCTATAAAATCACTCTTCAATAATCAATGATTAAATAAAAACTATCAACTAACACAGCTTCAAGAATCCTCCCCGCTTCAAGAATCCTCCCCGCTTCAAGAATCCTCCCCGCTTCAAGAATCCTCCCTGCTTCAAGAATCATCCCCATTTCAAGAATCCTCCCCGCTTCAAGAATCCTCCCCATTTCAAGAATCATCCCTGCTTCAAGAATCATCCCTGCTTCAAGAATCCTCCCCCTTCAAGAATCCTCCCCTTCAAGAATTCTCCCCATTTCAAGAATCCTCCCCGCTTTCAAAAGAATCATCCCCGTTTCAAGAATCCTCCCCCCTTCAAGAATCATCCCCGCTTCAAGAATCATCCCGCTTCAAGAATAATCCCCATTTCAAGAATCATCCCGCTTCAAGAATAATCCCCATTTCAAGAATCATCCCCCTTCAAGAATCATCCCACTTCAAGAACCATCCCCATCCTCCAAATCAAAAATGTATACATCTGCCAGCACTTAATTTGATCATGACATTGTTAGGCTCCAAACTGGAAAAGGTCATGTTTAGCTAGAGTTGACATTTTCAAATGTACATGCTATGACACCATGCCTTTGACATCTGTGGTTGTGTATTTCAGCTAATAATGCTTGGTTAATTAACCCTTTCAACACCATCGTTAGACGTAGATGCTTTTCATATAGTCTGCATTGTTATGCATATTTAATTGTTTTTGTTATATGTTATATTTCGGGTTTTACGCCTGCATCAGCACCATTTTGGGCTATATCGCCTTGGGCAGTTTACATAACAACACTTTTCCTGGGCAGGCTCCAGCGGTTAACCAGTATTTGGGTGCACCAACCTCCGTAAGAAACTGCCAACTTTTTCATATAAATGAGACACGGTCTGAGCGGGGCTCGAACCCGTGACCATCAGTGATGATAGGTTACAGTGGTATACAAGTCAGCGATCTTAACCACTCGACCACGGAGGCGTACTAATTGTTTTTGTACGTCAAAATTGGTATTTCATGTGTTTTGGTCATTTCTATTTTATATAATAAATGTTATCATCGTTAATTTTAAACATTTTAAATGTGTCAGTATCGGAGACGTGTTTTGGTTCTGGGTCGTTAGCCATGCCAGTATCTCCATTGTCACTCACAGTATAACATCAATTGCTCATAATGTATACAACAATATTTTGTCAGTATTCATACTGGAGTCCCTCCACACAATCTAACCCTGGTTTATCCACTAAGCCAATATATTTTCATACCATTGTCTCTCTTAGAAGAGATTTATAGGCAAATAAAATAATTGTGGTAAAATGATTTTTGTCCCTGATATCCCCCCCTGTTTCAAACAATGTTAATATAATTGTTTATCAGGCTTCAAAATACTGCAGCCCATATATAACAAATCAAGGTACATACAACTATAATATTGTAATGACAGCAACTGACTGTGACAAGGAGATAAACGAATCAGATCTTCATCAGATCAGATTAAAAAAACAATAAACATGAAATATGTAACAAATATTAAAAGGTTTATGTCACGAGTAATTGTTTAGTATTAATAATACTAATATTACAAATGTACATAAATTAGGTCTTCATTTACGGACCAAGAATGCATTTGATTTAAAGAACATAAATTTCAGAAATACACAATAAATAACATATACAATAAACCAAGGCTTCTAAAATGTTCAAAACAAAAACGGTCCAGGCCGAAATCTGACTCCCACCTGTCATTATAATATTTTTGCGACACAATATAAATTCGTGTTTTTTTTATAATTTCAAGGCTTTTATTGTAAAAGTTTATTGATATTTGAACAGTGAAGTGTGTGTCACTCATTAAAATCGCTGCATACAACGGCCAGGGGCAAGATGAGGTCAAGAGGCGGAGTTGACTAGAGTACGGGTTCACCGCGTAAGTGTATATATGTCAGAGCTGCATGGGCATATCTATGCCACTGGCTTGCCTATGGCATCAACTCATAAAGTAAGTGCGTATTGTGTAGCAAAATCAATTTTCTAGAAACAAAACACGGAAATTCCATATCTATTTTTAGACATGCACCTGATGTAATTGCAAATATTTTGTTTTTGTTTTCCATAAAATTTATTTGGCAAAGAATTATATTCAGGTTAACATTCCTCACTGTAAAGCAGTGAGAACCCGACTATAATAGAAGAGAAACAAACGTTCTACACTTTTTAAATAGTCAATAGAAAGATAGACTCGCCTTGTGTTAATCACAAATATACTGCGTTGTGCCATTTCAATATTGAATGGAAGGGTGCTGTGCAATTGTGTGTTTTACGTTTATTTATCGTCGCTCTAAGTTGCCCATATCAGCAACGCCTCCTGAAGAGATTAGACATTTTAGATTTTTGGAGGATAGTGCAATGATACAGACAGAGATCCATTCCAGAGTCTCCTCTGGTTCTTTTACATGCAAGGTGTACAGCACCGACACTATACCTCGGTCTAAAGTCCCATCTAAAAGACTGTTCATTTTATTAGTGTCAGACGGCGGATCGAACCTGCGATCTCTGCAGTCCAACGTGTTAACCTGACCAGACTACATATGAAGACATGTCATTTGTATGTATTTATAGTTTCATACACAGCCATTACAAAAGGTCAGTTGTTTATATTTATATAGTTTAATCAACAGCCATGATAAAAAAGGTCAGTAACTGTTGTTGTTGTCATTTTATAAATCTTGACAGAAGGCAGGTTTGATTGTTTTGTTTGTATTAGGAAGTTGTCATCTCCAGAATGGACTTGCAATAACTCAAGGTACCATATATAGAATATTCATTGAGGAGAATCTGCTTTCATCTCTTCCTTTATTTGTTTTCCATTAAGATGAACACATTAGATTTTGTAGGTGATCCAGATCTGGCTCTATACATATTTTTACGCATTAACTCAGTAAAGTGGAAATATAAAGGGAGATAATAAAATTATAAAATATAAAGGGAGATAATAAAATTACAAAAATATAAAGGGAGATAATAATAATAAAATGAAAATATATATGTTTAAATGTGTTTTTATTTTAAGCACAGATTTAAAAAGAAAAGTTCTGATATCTTTGATTTATTAACCCAATACAGCAATAGCTTGTCAGGTTTATATTATCTATATATCTTCACAGGTGTGTGACAGAGTAACTGAACATTATCATCTTGAAGGTACTTGTTGAATATAGTTCACATATGTGAATAGCCCTCTCAATACATATAGAACAATAGGATCATTGCCCTCTTAATGATGGGTGGGGTGGGGGGACTCGAATCAGTGTCCAACTCCCAAGTTACAGTGGTTTCGGATCATTGCCCTCTTAATGATGGGTGGGGTGGGGGGACTCGAATCAGTGTCCAACTCCCAAGTTACAGTGGTTTCGGATCATTGCCCTCTTAATGATGGGTGGGGTGGGGGGACTCGAATCAGTGTCCAACTCCCAAGTTAAGGAGAGATGTAGCGGAAACGCCAGGAAGAAGCGTCGTTCAATGAGCGCCATCACCGGTTTTTCAATTACCTCCCTTAGTAGATAAAGTCTGATTTCTCCCGAAATGTATTTTGGGGTCCTTTTAATTGGAATCCTTTGTTTTTACTGTTGTTCCTTAATCAGATGTTACATAATGATAATTAATTCATTCTTTTTGACAGTAAAGTATTCATTGGATATGCTGTAGGATATATGTCGAGATTTAATAATTTAATAATGATAAGATGAGAAAACGGATGCAAAGGAACACCACGATGAAAACAGAGGAATCCAATTAAAAATATAATTCCTCCTTTAAAGAGTATTCAAGGGGAAGTAAATGTCTCTCATTACATTCTCACAGACACTTGACCTCATATAGCACTAGTAGCTACCACATTCCTGTGTAACAGGTGAAGGAAGAACTCTGGAACACAGTTTCAAAACATGTGAACAATTTCTAGATCTCAAGGTTAAGGGGGTTCTAACCCTCTCACTACAAATGGGGACTTTTAACATATTTATACAGAGCAAAGAAGGCAACATAGAGCAATCATGAGGGCTGGTTGCATTTTCCCTTACTCCACAATAGTAGACTGAGGTCAATGACACATTGTAGCGCCATACTGCTGATAAACCACAGGCACACTACTATATACATGTATACACACTTGTTTTTGGCTGTCCGATTAGCGCGCTCACTTCTCACCAATGCAACCTGTGTTCAATCCTCGAACTGGGAAGTATGTGAGATGGTACGGTGGTGTTGCCTGATCGGACAGGTGGGTTTTCTCCAGTTTCCTCCCACACGAATGACAACATATACGCTTTCATCCGTGCCAACGAGAGTGATTAATATAAGTTGTTAAAACTTGCTTCGCTTAAAGTTTAACCTTTCCTACATAGACATTTAGGTTAATATACTATCATATCTCCATACAAACGACAGCCATTTAGCTATCATACAGTGGATAAGTAGTCGCCATATCTATCCCATCTCCATAGATACTACTGGGAATACATGAGATTCTGGCCGTATTATGAACATTGGTTTGGCTACTACATTGTCTAAGTACGTCGTATTGGTAATGGCGTCAAGAGGTGCTTCTATGAGGGAAAGGGTTAAATAATCAATATCTAAGTGAATAGATAAAGGCGTTCTCGCAGGCTATATATCGGAAGGGATAAAGGTGCTGTATGGCGTTTATGTTGAGTAAAGGGTTAACCATTTAAGACATGCGACCCCTTAATGGTGACAATCCCGTTAAATGCTTCTGATATGGACAGGTATGCAGATAGAACCACCAACCTGTCAAAAGGAAAGGGATTCAAATAAGTTACTATGTTAACATTTTCCACCCAACACTAACTATGTATACCCACATGAATATTACAGCGTTTCATGTTTTTTATGACTTTTAACCATTTCAACACCACAGACCTCTAAATAGGCTTACAAAAAGTGTAGATCCAGATGAGCCGGCTCGTGACGAGCCGTCTCATCAGGATCTGCACTTTTTGCCAGTGATATGACTATTTTTAGACATAATTACCCATTTTGATAAAATGAACTTGTCCAAATGTGATTTTCTGATTCATTTATTGGTTTATGAATATCATGGACCAGTCCATGCGAGTTACTTGGGGTTGAATGGGTTAACTACGTCATGTTATGTCTATTATTCTATGATCGTTGAAACCGTACATGTATATATGTCCCCAAGATAAGAAATCTCGAATATGTATATTATATACCCACAGTATGATATAACTTAATTAGTCATGTTGTTAGTTTATACCAATTTATTTTAGCTCGATTGCGAAACAAGTTCTTATAACTGATATTAATCACTCTCGAGACCTCATTCCTGATGGAATCCATCGCCACGAGGGAGAGAGAAGAGGCAACGTGGAATTTAAATGCCTTGCCTATGGGCACAATCGTTGTTACATATGTATCCTGACACTAATAAAGGTAATTGTTGTTGTTATTGTTGTTGTTGTTATTGTTGTTACACCTATTCCTGTGTGACATGTCTTATTATTTAACCCATAACCTGCTAATCACAACTAAAGTCGCTTTTGCAAACAGCATAGTGCAGCCTGATCAGGCTCTATGCTGTTTGCTATTTGGACAGTGGAGCTAAAACGCTATATCCGTATAACAAACAACATAGATGCTGATCTGGATCTATGTCGTTTGCATATTCCATCCAATTTATTCGCCAGGTTACGGGTGAATAAAATATTGTTTAAAACAAACCTGCCACAAGTCAGATGTAAACATTGCATACATGTATATTATAAAAACAACATAAATCTTCCTCGACTATAACAACAAACAACATACCTACCACTCACAGCAGAGATCCTTCTTTCTTCTAATACTAATAACAAAACTCCCTTTTTAATAAATTTCTATCATCTCCAAAGAATATGACACATTTTAAGTCCTTAAAAATAATTTAACATAACCTCGGCAAACACACATGTACAAATCAAAACACAAGATCATGGTCCTGTGGTATGAACTAGCTAGTTTGTACATGATACAGCATTATCTGTACTATAAGGTTTAAGAACATTTACCAGCTAAATTCAAAGAAATTATGATACTCCAGGTTGCAGTAACACTGTAAAACATTTAGATACAGCATCAGGCAAGAAACACACTAGTAAGGAAGTCCTCATTTCAATCAATTTATGACCTCAACAACCAAAGCCGGTCAATAATTTCAGGGGAAGTAATTCTTCCAAGCATATTGATAATCAATACGCAATATGCAGGGGAGAAAACTAAGAGACGATCTGTAATGAATTCTAAACGTGCTAATAGAAATACTATTGTCAGACAGATATTCGTCTTGTACATGTGCCAAAGGCAATATAATAATTACATATCTTTGTATACTGGTATTGAAAATAAATTGGTTGATTTAAATAAAATTGTGATGCCGCCAGTATTGTCTGTCCTACACTGTCTGGTTATATTACGGGAGTGGTTGTTGCGGTGTGCTTGTTACTTAAAAACGTTTTTTCATAGATAATAACAAGAGGCCATTGGATACTCGTTTGTGGTCTCACTCTGTTAATGCTTTGTATTTTTAATGTTCTGATACAATGGCAATGAAATGCATTTCATATACACGTCTCGACCGGGATATAATGGCAATGCCCATGTACACGTCTCGACCGGGATTTAACCTCAACCACTCTATCATGAGGAAGACCTACTATTAACCACAAGACAACTGTGTACTGAAGCTCCCCATCAATGAGTCCAGGTTAGCTCCCTGGCCCGGGTCCCTCATTACCTATCACAAGACAGCTGGGATCAGTGTATCAGTCAGCTGTCTAGGCTAGATCCCTGGCCCGGGTCCCTCATTACCTATCACAAGACAGCTGGGATCAGTGTATCAATCAGCTGTCTAGGCTAGATCCCTGGCCCGGGTCCCTCATTACCTATCACAAGACAGCTGGGATCAGTGTATCAGTCAGCTGTCTAGGCTAGATCCCTGGCCCGGGTCCCTCATTACCTATCACAAGACAGCTGGGATCAGTGTATCAGTCAGCTGTCTAGGCTAGATCCCTGGCCCGGGTCCCTCATTACCTATCACAAGACAGCTGGGATCAGTGTATCAGTCAGCTGTCTAGGCTAGATCCCTGGCCCGGGTCCCTCATTACCTATCACAAGACAGCTGGGATCAGTGTATCAGTCAGCTGTCTAGGCTAGATCCCTGGCCCGGGTCCCTCATTACCTATCACAAGACAGCTGGGATCAGTGTATCAGTCAGCTGTCTAGGCTAGATCCCTGGCCCGGGTCCCTCATTACCTATCACAAGACAGCTGGGATCAGTGTATCAGTCAGCTGTCTAGGCTAGATCCCTGGCCCGGGTCCCTCATTACCTATCACAAGACAGCTGAGATCAGTGTATCAATCAGCTGCACAGGTTTTCTTGCGATTACTCCAGCAGCAACAAATGACAATGCAAATCAATTTTCTGTCTTCTCGGTGAAGAGTTCATTATCTCCCTTGGTGCGTATTTGGGTAGCTCATAACAACTTAACAAGATCGGCTATAAATGGGTGGAATAGTACATTGCCGCCACGAGACGCTGCACGTCGTTGTCAGGGACGAGGGTGGTGAACTTTTGATTGCATGTTAACATTTATATTTCACATATCAAAATTGCAATGGTAACAGTACTCGATTGTCTAATTTTTTATGCTAACAATATTAATAAAACATGCTAAACACACATTCATTTCATTGCTGTTATGATTTTGTTACGGAGAATGAGACCTATGACGAGCTTAACGAAAATAAGATTAACCTAGTCAAAATAATATATATATTTCGGGTTTTACGCCTGCATCAGCACCATTTTAGGCTATATCGCCGGCGGGCAGTTTACCTAACAACACCTTTCCTGGGCAGGCTCCAGCGGTTAACCAGTACTTGGGTGCACCAACCTCCGTAAGAAACTGCCAACTTTTTCATATAAATGAGACACGGCCTGAGCGGGGCTCGAACCCGTGACCATCAGTCATGATAGGTTACAGTGGTAAACAAGGCGGACTTCTTAGTCAAAATAAGATTAATTATTTCTCAACAATGTTCAAGTACATTCAAAATGTTATAAATGATAGATTCATTTGTCTTAAATACTTGTGTTATTTAAGTGATTTTATAACAACTACCGGTACATACAATAAAAGGCATCGGTCAGTTACTGCCCCTGAATACTCCCTATAAGTAGGTAGGTCCTATTAATTGTTTCCCTCTGTTTTTATCATTGTTTCCTTTGCACAACATGCTAGCAATTTTATTCCACTATCGCTTCTAATGAGTATCAAATTACTATATCTCGACAGATCTCATACAGTATATGCAATGGGTACTTATTTGTAAAAAATTGTAATTTTGATAAAATCACATTTATCATACCGCAACATCTGATTAGGGCACAACAGTAAAAACCAAGGAAACATCTGATTAGGGCACAACAGTAAAAACCAAGGAGTCTAACTAAAAAGACCTATTCACATTTGGGAATAAATCAGCCAAGGGAGGTAATAGAAAATTAGAGATGCCTCTCATTGTATGATAACCTTGAGACAGTGAGATTGAACGGGAATATATCTTTAACCTTGCGACAGTGAGATTGAACGGGAATATATCTTTAACCTTGAGACAGTGAGATTGAACGGGAATATATCTTTAACCTTGAGACAGTGAGATTGAATGGGAATATATCTTTAACCTTGAGACAGTGAGATTGAACGGGAATATATCTTTAACATTGAGACAGTGAGATTGAACGGGAATATATCTTTAACCTTGAGACAGTGAGATTGAACGGGAATATATCTTTAACCTTGAGACAGTGAGATTGAATGGGAATATATCTTTAACCTTGAGACAGTGAGATTGAACGGGAATATATCTTTAACATTGAGACAGTGAGATTGAACGGGAATATATCTTTAACCTTGAGACAGTGAGATTGAACGGGAATATATCTTTAACCTTGAGACAGTGAGATTGAATGGGAATATATCTTTAACCTTGAGACAGTGAGATTGAACGGGAATATATCTTTAACATTGCGACAGTCAGATTGAACGGGAATATATCTTTAACCTATCATCATAACAGAAACCCGATTGTTTTAACCTACAGCACTTCTAGCTTAACCCATAACCTGCCAATCACGACTAAAGTCACTTTTGCAAATAGCATAGAGCCAGACTAGATGGCATAGTACATGCTGTCTGATCAGGTTCTATGCTGTTTGCTATTCTGCTATTCGGATAATGGAGCTAAAACACTTGTCTGAATAGCAAACAACATAGATCCTGATCAGATGAGACATTACGCCGCAGCTGATCTGGATCTATGTTGTTTGCACATTCCGTCCAATTTATTCGGCAGGTTAAGGGTTAAACAAAGTTTATTCACTGTATAATATACAGCACTTTTAATAAGATTATGGTTTAATAATTTGTGTTTTCTATCCTATTTATGGAATGTTAAAGTAAAGATGTACAGACCCACAATCTTACATATACAGGTTAACACCTTAGGAAATGAATTCCTGTGCATTAACTATCTAACATATTGTTAGAACATATTGAAAATACTGTATAAATTAATTTTATTGAGTAAAATAAAATAAACGAAATGTGGCATTTGAAAAAGAGGCTTTTACAGAAGGCTAATATAAATTTCTCTTCATTAATCAAACATATCGACAAACTGCCCTGTAAAATGTATTCTATGCAATGGTGTCAGCGCCTAACAGTAATCATATACGAGAAAGTCATAAATAATATAAAATGCTTCTGTTTTATTAAGACAGATTTACAACTTTACTGGAATATTACAAGTCTGGCAAGAAATCGTTTTAACACTGGTTAAACAATGGTGCGTGTGTTAGCTCACAATTCCTCCAACCGGTCGTTACTCAATCCAACCGGTTATCATTCTATCCAACCAGTCACCACTCCATCCAACTGGTCATCACTCCATCCAACCGGTCATCACTCTGTCCAACTGGTCATCACTCCATCCAACTGGTCATCACTCCATCCAACCAGTCATCACTCCATCCAACCGGTCATCACTCTGTCCAACTGGTCATCACTCCATCCAACTGGTCATCACTCCATCCAACTGGTCATCACTCCATCCAATCAGTCATCACTCCATCCAACTGGTCATCACTCCATCCAACTGGTCATCACTCCATCCAACTAGTCATCACTCCATCCAACCGGTCATCACTACATCCAGCCAGTCATCACTCCATCCAGCCAGTCATCACTCCATCCATCCAGTCATCACTCCATCCAGCCAGTCATCACTCCATCCAACCGGTCATCACTCCATCCAACTGGTCATCACTCCATCCAACTGGTCATCACTCCATCCAACCGGTCATCACTCCATCCAATCAGTCATCACTCCATCCAACCAGTCATCACTCCATCCAACCAATCATCACTCCATCCAACTGGTCATCACTCCATCCAACTGGTCATCACTCCATCCAACCAGTCATCACTCCATCCAACCGGTCATCACTCCATCCAACTGGTCATCACTCCATCCAACTAGTCATCACTCCATCCAATCAGTCATCACTCCATCCAACCAGTCATCACTCTATCCAACCAATCATCACTCCATCCAACTGGTCATCACTCCATCCAACCGGTCATCACTCCATCCAACCGGTCATCACTCCATCCAACTGGTCATCACTCCATCCAACTAGTCATCACTCCATCAAACCGGTCATCACTACATCCAGCCAGTCATCACTCCATCCAGCCAGTCATCACTCCATCCATCCAGTCATCACTCCATCCAGCCAGTCATCACTCCATCCAACCGGTCATCACTCCATCCAACTGGTCATCACTCCATCCAACTGGTCATCACTCCATCCAACTGGTCATCACTCCATCCAACTGGTCATCACTCCATCCAACTGATCATCACTCCATCCAACCAGTCATCACTCCATCCAACCAGTCATCACACCATCCAACCAGTCATCACTCCATCCAACTGGTCATCACTCCATCCAGCCAGTCATCACTCCATCCAACCGGTCATCACTACATCCAGCCAGTCATCACTCCATCCATCCAGTCATCACTCCATCCAGCCAGTCATCACTCCATCCAACCAGTCATCACTCCATCCAACTGGTCATCACTCCATCCAACTGGTCATCACTCCATCCAGCCAGTCATCACTCCATCCATCCAGTCATCACTCCATCCAACCGATCATCACTACATCTAGCCAGTCATCACTCCATCCAGCCAGTCATCACTCCATCCAGCCAGTCATCACTCCATCCAACCAGTCATCACTCCATCCAACTGGTCATCACTCCATCCAACTGGTCATCACTCCATCCATCCGGTCATCACTCCATCCATCCAGTCATCACTCCATTCAACTGGTCATCACTCCATCCAGCCAGCCATCACTTCATCCATATCACTCCATCCATCCAGTCATCACTTCATCCAACCAGTCATCACTCCATCCAACTGGTCATCACTCCATCCAACTGGTCATCACTCCATCCAACCAGTCATCACTCCATCCAACTGGTCATTACTCCATCCAACTGGTCATCACACCATCCAACTGGTCATCACTCCATCCAACTGGTCATCACTCCATCCATCCAGTCATCACACCATCCAACTGGTCATCACACCATCCAACTGGTCATCACTCCATCCAACTGGTCATCACTCCATCCATCCAGTCATCACTCCATCCAACTGGTCATCACTCCATCCATCCAGTCATCACACCATCCAACTGGTCATCACACCATCCAACTGGTCACCACTCCATCCAACTGGTCATCACTCCATCCAACCGGTCATCACTCCATCCATCCAGTCATCACTCCATCCAACTGGTCATCACTCCATCCAACTGGTCATCACTCCATCCAACTGGTCATCACTCCATCCAACCGGTCATAACTCCATCCAACTGGTCATCACTCCATCCATCCAGTCATCACTCCATCCAACTGGTCATCACTCCATCCATCCAGTCATCACTCCATCCAACTGGTCATCACTCCATCCAACTGGTCATCACTCCATCCAACCGGTCATCACTCCATCCAACTGGTCATCACTCCATCCAACCGGTCATCACTCCATCCATCCAGTCATCACTCTGTCCAACCGGTTATAACTCCGTCCAACCGATCATCAATCTGACCAACTGGTCATCACTCTCTCCAAAGGGTCATTACTCCATCCTACTGTTCATCACTCCATATGACCGGTCATCACTATCTCCAGCCAGTCATCACTCCGTGCCAATTGGAGCAGAACTCTGATTTTATGTTGGTTTTGGTGGGTTTAAATCACACAAACAAACTTACGTCATATGGCAACTCTCCAGTTATTATTGGTGGAGGAAGACTCTGATTGCCTCCGAGCAGTATTTCACTGACTTACAAACTGATAAAACCACTGACCTTCCACAAATCAGCTGGATAGCTTCTTCACATGAATGAATTCGATAACCACAGTGGTATTAGAACCAACAGGGTTGAAGGGCAAGGTAAACTCACAGTAATCACTGGATCAACAATTGATGCTATGCATTATGATGATTTTAAACGCCGACAGTAATGGCAGATGACTGGGAGTGATGGTAGATGACGGGGAGTGATGGCAGATGACTGGGAGTGATAGTGATGGCAGATGACTAGGAGTGATGACAGATAACTGAGAGTGGTGGCAGATGACTGGGAGTGGTAGCAGATGACTGGGAGTGATAGTGATGACAGATGACTAGGAGTGATGACAGATAACTGAGAGTGGTGGCAGATGACTGGGAGTTATGGCAGAGAGTGGTGGCAGATGACTGGGAGTGATGGCAGATGACTGGGAGTGGTGGCAGATGACTGGGAGTGATGGCAGATGACTGGGAGTGATGGCAGATGACTGGGAGTGATCCCAAGCTCATTTAAGCATAATAGCTTATGGTGAGGTAAGAAATGAAGCAGTTCAGGAGATTTTATGTTATTATGTTATATTTCGGGTTTTACGCCTGCATCAGCACCATTTTGGGCTATATCGCCGGCGGGCAGTTTACCTAACAACACCTTTCCTGGGCAGGCTCCAGCGGTTAACCAGTACTTGGGTGCACCAACCTGGTAAGAAATTGCCAACTTTTTCATATAAATGAGACACGGCCTGATCGGGGCTCGAACCCGTCACGTGACCATCAGTGATGATAGGTTACAGTGGTATACAAGTCAGCGACCTTAACCACTCGACCATGGAGACGGACCAGTTCGGGAGAGTAGGATTAATTTGGCAAATGACATCTCTATATTAAGACGCTATAAGTTATAACTGCCTATCAATAAATTTCAAGTGGAAGTCGTGATAGCTCAGTGTTTGCTTCAGGTGCAAAAGGCCAGGAGATCGAGCCCCGCTGGAGCCGTTATGATTGTGCCCTTAGGCAAGGCATTTAAATTCCACATTGCCTTTTCTTTCTCCCTCGAGGCGATGCATTCCATCAGGAATGAGGTCTCGAGAGTGATTAATATAAGTTGTAAGAACTTGTTTCGCAATCGAGCTAAAATAAATTTGTATAAACTAATAAATTTCAATAAGAAATATGGTTACTGTTAGGTTACTCCTAACTACCTGTGTCATTAAGGGTTGGTCTATGCCCCTTTCTGTATCATTAGAATTAGGTTCATACCTGTGTCATTAAGGGTTGCTCTATGCCCCTATCTGTTACGTATCAACCACACACTTCGCTACTAATGCTTACCTTGGCTTGCCAACGAAATTACTGAAGAAAATGCTCGTAGCCCACCGGTAACTAAAGACGCTACTGGTCCGCCGTATTGGGAATAGTCTCCCTTCGAAGAACCGGAAGTAACACGTACCCGTAAACTCTTCGATTAGGAGATTAAACTTCCTCTTTTCTTCAGTACTCCTAGGAGCAAGACGTGCTTCCTGAGAGAGTGAAGTTGTTCTTGTCGTACTGCGGTTCGCTTGTCAGCGTTGTTACTGTTTATTATTTTACATACTTACGACAGGTACGTTACTTGTATTACATTGTCATATCATTCTATCCTATGTCCTTGAGACATTGTCCTGGTTCGGGTATGCGGGGGTGTGCAAAGTTCTTGCCTGGCTGGGATTTGCACACCCTGTGTCGGGATTGCAGACCTTGCGGGAGGGCCTCCACCTGCGAGGTCTGCAGTTCCTGGTCAGAGGCTTTCTAGTCTGACCATCAGAATGCCACTGACAAGTCTGTGGTGGAAAAGGCCTCTGCCTCTAGGAGCTTCTCCGCCGAGGGCTCTAGGGTCCCGGGCCATACAGCTGTAGCTAGTAGCTCAGCTAGGCCCGGCGATTCCGTGGGGGCAGATGCTGCCCTGGTTTTCCATGAACCTGGGAGCCACAAACTTGGCGCTAGTCGTGCCAGCAGATCTCCCTCTCGGGTGTCTGCTGCACGCAGAGCTACTCATTCAGGGCGAGGTGGGAGTGGTTACGCCAGTCCCAGCTCCCACTTGTCGGACTCGTCTACGGACGTTTCCGTCAGTGGCTGTGCTGGTCTCAGCTCTGCTGATTCCAGGAGCCGCTTGCGCAGCGCCGGTGGCAGACGGTCTACTTGTAGACAACGGTCCTCTGTCCACACGGGCCATGGTCGCCGTTCTCGCGATAGCAGTAGGCACCATAGGCACGGGAGGGGGCATTCGTATCGCCGTAAGCGGCATCGAAGTGCTCGCTCCCGAGGTCATTTCCGATCTCGTAGTAGGTCTGGCTCCCGCTACCGCAGAGGACATGCGTCCTCTCAGTCAGGCACTCCCTTTTCGGGGTTCAGTGCGCTTGATACGGGTAAGCGGGCTCCGGACCTTGGGGGTCTTTCTTCGGGTCAGTTTGCGTCCCTGGCCCGCATGATAGACCTCTTTCAGGCTTCTCCGGCTGGGCTGACTGGTCTCGCTAGGCCTTTGCCTGCGGTCCCAGCCTCGGCTACAGCCCCAGACCCTGATCCTTTTGATTTGGACGGGCCAGATCTGACACATTCCAGGTCCTCTGGAATGCGTTTCTCGGTCCCCATGGCTGAGCAGGAAGCTATGGTCCACCGGGACTCCGGCACCCTTGGTGCTTTGCCTTTGCAGGCCACGGCTACCCAGGGAGCTGTGCCTGCCATGGCTACCCCCTTGTTTTCGGCTGTTCCGCTTCCCCACGGACCCGTGGTCAGCATGGCTGTCCCAGGAACCACGGTTGAGGCGGCAACACTGGGAGCCTTGGGCTCTTCTGAGGCCGTGTCTGAGCCGGTTTTTGCTTTACATCCTGATCCAGGGGAGAGGATTGGTGACGACTCTGATGACGATGGTGAGCTGGAAACTTCTACCAAGCTTCCTCTCACCTATTTCGAGTCGATAACCATGCTCAGAGACAGGTTGGTGTCTGGCATTTGTCCTCCTCTACCCGAACCTACGGTTCAGGGAGGTCCATCTGCTTTGGACTTCTTTCGAGATAAGGATGTCCATATGCCTTCACCTGCTTTTCCTCAGTGCAGGAAGGTGCAGTCCTGTTTGTCGGATCTCACCGTTAGACTACAGGGCGAGGGCGTTGGTCAGGGCAGGACCCTACCTTACTTTCCAAAGGCTTTGGCAGTCAGGAAGTTCCCTACACTCAATAAGCCGAAGGTCTTCCAGCCTCACTCGTATGAGGTTCATGACCCTACGCTGGTGGTTGGGCCACCTCCTGTGGACCCTTCTTTCCGAGAGGTCCTGAGGCAAGGTTCTACCTTGCCTGTGACTCAGGCAGTCAGTTTCCAGACTTTAGAGGGCTGGGAACGGCTTGCTAGGGCAGGTATTCAGATCTCATCGCACTCGGAATTATTCCTTGTGGTGTCCTGTCTGCCCTATCAATGCCTGCCTCCGAGGACCGGCTGCGTGAGGTCACCAAGTATCTCCAGGTTATGGCCACTGCCCAGTCACATACCATGGAAATACTGACCAGGCTCGCCTCTGGACCCTTGCTCGCTCGAAGGGATGCGTATCTGGCCAGGTCCTGCCTGGACGATACTGTTAAAGCCTCCTTACGGGTACAGCCCATAGAGTCTAGGACTCTATTTGGGCCTACTTTCGAGGGTGCTGTTAAGGCGTATAAGGAGGATTTAGCACATACATCTTTACAGAGGGCGGCAGCCGTTTCAGTTCCACGGCCAATTTCGTGTCCGCCCGCGACTGCTAAGACTACCTCCTGCATATGCCTTCACCTGCTTTTCCTCAGTGCAGGAAGGTGCAGTCCTGTTTGTCGGATCTCACCGTTAGACTACAGGGCGAGGCCGTCAAATCAAATTCTTCACCAAGAGGTAATGTCTATGCTGGAAAAGCAAGCTATAGAGAGGGTGACAAAGTGTCACTCTCTCAAAGGCTACTTCAGCCGGCTGTTCCTTGTTCGGAAGAAGGCAGGTGGTTGGAGACCTATCATAGACCTGTCTCACTTGAACAGGTCTATATTAGCCCCCCATTTCAAGATGGAGACATTAGACAAGGTCCGATTGTCTCTACATCAGGGGGACTGGGTTACTTCACTGGACCTGAAGGATGCGTATTTCCATATACTTATTCATCCCAGGTCCAGACGCTACCTTCGCTTTCTGTTCGAAGGGGTAGTCTATCAGTTCCGGGCTCTTCCATTTGGCCTCTGCACTGTTCCCTACGTTTTCACCAGAGTAGTGAAGTCGGTACTCCGATATATACATCAGCGGGGTGTCCGTCTTCACGCTTATCTGGACGACTGGCTACAACCAGCTCGTTCAAGGGAGCTAGCTTGGACTCACATGCAAGTGGTCTTACAGGAGACACTTCGCTTAGGGTTCATTCCCAATTGGGAGAAGTCAGAGTTGGTTCCGACACAACACTTTGTGTTTCTGGGAGCTCGATGCGATCTTTCACTTGGTCTGATAGGTCCATCATTGGAGCGCATTTCTCGCCTCCAGAGTCTGCTCGTTTCCTTGCAAGGGGCTCAGGTCTCCTCGGCCAGAAAACTACATGCTCTTCTGGGCCAAATGGAATCGATGTTGCGGCTCTTACCTCAGGGACGAGCGCACAAACGCCAGCTACAGTGGGCTATCAAACATCGGTGGTCTCAGGAATTAGATTCCTGGGACAAAACCATTGTGCTACACCCGTGGTTTCGGGATGCAATCTCTCTATGGCTAGACCAGGAGTTTCTGTTCTCCATGGTGTCCCTCCATCAGTCGGTTCCGGATGTCCACCTATACACGGACGCCAGTCTGTCCGGCTGGGGAGCACACTTGGGGAACCAGGTCGCTTCCGGGAAGTGGTCAACGTATTGGCTACATCACCACATCAATATGCTCGAGCTTCGAGCTGTGTTGCTGGCGTTGAGACGTTTTGGTCCTTTGGTGGAGGGTCGTTGTGTTCTACTGGCAACGGACAACACCACTGTGGCAGCCTATGTCAACAAGGAGGGAGGTTCTCGCGCCGAAGGACTGTGTCTTATGACAATGAGAATCTTGACTTGGTGTGCAAATCATTCTGTGGTTCTGAAGGCTCGTTTCCTCCCCGGGAAACTGAACATTCTGGCGGACAGCCTGTCTCGCAGGGACAGTATTGTGCATACGGAGTGGACTCTACATGCGGGCATTCTCAAGCAGATTTTCTGTCTTTGGGACACTCCACATGTGGATCTGTTTGCCACCAAGCTCAACAATCAGCTCCCCTCCTATATTTCCCCAGTTCGAGACCCGGGTGCTCTGGGGGTAGATGCGCTGTCGACGTCTTGGGAAGGGATGTATGCTTACGCATTTCCCCCGTTCCCTCTTCTGTCACGGGTGGTTCTCAAGATCAGCAAGGAACGTTGCCTGATTCTGTTGATTGCTCCACTATGGTCGGGTCAACCTTGGTTCGGCAACCTGTTATCTCTCTTGGTGGAGGTTCCCATCTGCCTACCGTACAGGGGCGATCTGTTACGTCAACCCCTGTCCCGGCAGTTTCATGCCAATCCCAGGATGCTCCGACTGCACGCCTTCTTGCTATGCAAGGACGAATGCAGGAGAAAGGAATTTCTGAACAGGTTGCCAAGCGTGTCTGTTCAGCCAAACGTACCTCCACCAACTCAGTTTACGGGTATAGGTGGAAAGTGTGGTTGGATTGGTGTCTCGGAGGGCAGGTGGATCCCTATGCTCCTTCTGTAAATTCGCTGGCCGAGTTTCTGATTTTCCTTTTTGAGGTCAGAAAACTTACTCCAGCAGCTGTTAAGGGCTATCGATCTGCTCTAGCCACTACACTTAAGCAGTTCTCAAGTGTAGACTACAGTCATCAGACCATACTATCCAACGTCATCAGGAGTTTGGAACTAGAGAAACCCAAGGTTTCTTCTCCCGTACCTAAATGGAACCTTCCCCTGATTATGGAGGTTCTATCCAAACATCCCTTTGAGTCTCTGGATTCCTGTTCTTTAAAGTTTTTAACTTTTAAAACAGTGTTCCTTATTGCTCTGGCCTCTGGGCGCAGGCGAAGTGAGATTCACGCCTTTTCATCAGATGAGGCTTCACTAGAGATGAATCGGCAGTTGAGTTACACACTTATCCTGGTTTTCTAGCCAAAAACCAGCTGCCGTCTGTGGCACCAACGGCTGTGGTCATTCCAGCTTTACCATTTGGGGATGATAGTTCTATCATGGCCTTGTGCCCTGTTAGGGTACTCAAGGTGTATTTGCGCCGTGTTGCTCTCTTCCGGAGGGGACGTCGTAGATTATTCATATCTTTCCGTCCGAATTTTAAGGGAGAGGTGCGTGCGTCTACGATTTCCCAATGGTTGGTGCAGACAATTCGGGTAGCTTACACTTTATCCAGGGTTCGCGAGCCTTTTCCTGACAATGTCACTGCTCATGAAGTTAGGGCGCTTTCAACGTCTTGGGCTTGGCTCAATCATGTTCCCCTGGACAGAGTTCTCCGTGCAGGTTACTGGCGCTGTCAGAACTCTTTCATTTCTTTTTATTTGAGGGACACATTGCCACATGCTCGTGGCCTGTTTGCATTGGGACCGATCGTAGCGGCCCAATCCATCATTACCCCTCAGCCAATTTCCACTGTTTAGTTAGGTTTCTTGTACCACGTTAGGGTACCTACCTATTTTGTGTACAGCCATTGCATTATTATGTTCTACGTATATCACTTGGTGGTATATTGGACTTTACACAGTCAGTGTATGTAAATATTTTAGTTGTCACTTGTTTCGTACTTGTCGTACGTTATACTCGTTCTTTCTAAATTTTACCATTCTGGTGCCAGTGGGCCTCTGGTCCTTATTTAATTCTGGCCTGTTGCTGTCTGACAAGTGACTGGAGGACACTTGCTTCCCTCCAGGGCCTTCACTCTCGAAGCCCTGACTTGTAGGCGACTGGTGAGTTGTTATTTTACTTTGTATATATTTCACCTTTTCGCTATTGACGCTTTGTTCCCTCCTCCTAAAAGTTATAGTCAGCACTAGTAGCGAAGTGTGTGGTTGATACGTAACAGATCTTACAAAATTGTGTTTATCACATAATTTTTATATCTGTAAGTATACAAACCACACACTTCGCTATGATTTTTGCCCGGCCCATCCATCCCCCTAACACTGTTCCGCGGGGTGCTACCTAACGGAGAGGCTTGGTTCAAAAGAGGAAGTTTAATCTCCTAATCGAAGAGTTTACGGGTACGTGTTACTTCCTGTTCTTCGAAGGGAGACTATTCCCAATACGGCGGACCAGTAGCGTCTTTAGTTACCGGTGGGCTACGAGCATTTTCTTCAGTAATTTCGTTGGCAAGCCAAGGTAAGCACTAGTAGCGAAGTGTGTGGTTTGTATACTTACAGATATAAAAATTATGTGATAAACACAATTTTGTAAGTTCTGTATCATTAGAATTAGGTTCATACCTGTGTCATTAAGGGTTGCTCTATGCCCCTTTCTGTATCATTAGAATTAGGTTCATACCTATTACCTGTGTCATTAAGGGTTGCTCTATGCCCCTTTCTGTATCATTAGAATTAGGTTCATACCTGTGTCATTAAGGGTTGCTCTATGCCCCTTTCTGTATCATTAGAATTAGGTTCATACCTGTGTCATTAAGGTCTATGCCCCTTTCTGTATCATTAGTATTAGGTTCCTGTTTGTCTTCAGTGCTATTTGTATCATCATTATCGCTATGATCTCTCAAAAATGGAGGGTAACAATATTTTGCAGCATCACAGTAGAACAGAAAAATCTTCAAATGATTCATTACATAAATGAACAATTTAACCAATAACTTGCAGAAATGCAGTCCAGATGGCTATAAACAACTCATCATCCCTAATGCAGCAACTAAGATAACTCACTGCTATTGTGTTTCCATTATCTACATTCTCCCAATATGCACAATGCAACTGCAAGTTGCTGGTATTAGTTTCAACTATATATAGATACAATGTGTATAATGCTTTGCTTCAGTTTTACTTTCCAAATGTAAATCAATGTCGTATTGATTGGGAACATGGACACACTGCAATCTGATACTTACTACTGCTATTTTGCCCATGTTCTCCAGGGAGGGGGGGAGGAGCTATTAACCCATTCAACACCAAGTAACTGACATGGACTGGTGCATGATATTAACCCATTCAACACCAAGTAACTGACATGGACGGGTGCATGATGTTTTTAGACCAATAAATTAATAGGAAAATTACATTTGGACAAGTTCATTTATCAAAATGAGTCATTTTGTCTAAAAATAGTAATATTACTAGTAAAAAGTGCAGATCCTGATGAGACAACTCATTTTTTGCAAGCCTATTTAGAGGTTTGTGGTGTTGAATGGGTTAATGTCTACATGCTCTGTTGCAAAGCATTCTATGTGCTTTTGGCAGCATAAGGAATTTTCATAAGAAAAATGTGACATTAAAAATTGTTGTTGATACATTTATTTATCATGGCCCCCTGGTTAATCATGGCCCCCTGGTTAATCATGGCCCCCTGGTTAATCGTGGCCCCCTGGTTAATCATGGCCCCCTGGTTAATTGTGGCCCCCTGGTTAATTGAGGCCCCCTGGTTAATCATGGCCCCCCTGGTTAATCATGGCCCCCTGGTTAATCGTGGCCCCCTGGTTAATTGAGGCCCCCTGGTTAATTAAGGCCCCCTGGTTAATCATGACCCCCTGGTTAATTGAGGCCCCCTGGTTAATCATGACTCCCTGGTTAATCATGGCCCCCCTGGTTAATTTGGCCCCCTGGTTAATTGAGGCCCCTGGAGGCCCCCTGGTTAATCATGCCCCCTGGTTAAAGGCCCCCCCCCTGGTTATCATGAGGTTAATGACCCCCTGGTTAATCATGGCCCCCTGGTTAATCATGGCCCCTGGTTAAAAATCCCCCTGGTTAATCATGGTTAATCCCCCTGGTTAATTGAGTTAATCCCCCCTGGTTAATCATGGTTAATCCCCCTGGTTAATCATGGCCCCCTGGCACTGGTTAATCATGGCCCCCTGGTTAATTCTGGTTAATCCCCCTGGTTAATCTGGCCCCCTGGTTAATCATGGCCCCCTGGTTAATTCATGGCCCCCTGGTTAATTGGTTAATCAGGCCCCCTGGTTAATCATGGCCCCCTGGTTAATCATGGATGGCCCCCTGGTTATCATGGCCCCCTGGTTAATCCCTGGTTAATGGCCCCCTGGTTAATCACTCCCTGGTTAATCACCCCCTTGTTAATCGCCCCCTGGTTAATCTCCCCCTGGTTAATTGCCCCCTGGTTAATCTCCCCCTGGTTAATCGCCCCCTTGTTAATCGCCCTCTGGTTAATCGCCCCCGTGGTTAATCACCCCCTGGTTAATCATGGCCCCCTGGTTAATCATGGCCCCCTGGTTAATCACCCCTGGTTAATCATGGCCCCCCCCCTGGTTAATCATGGCCCCCTGGTTAATCACCCCCTGGTTAATCATGGCCCCCTGGTTAAATGGCCCCTGGTTAATCATGACCCCCTGGTTAATCATGGCCCCCTGGATGGCCCCCTGGTTAATCACCCCCCATGGCCCCCTGGTTATCATGGCCCCCTGGTTAATGGCCCCCTGGTTAATGGCCCCCTGGTTAATGGCCCCCTGGTTAATCATGGCCCCCTGGTTCATGGCCCCCTGGTTAATAATCATGACCCCCTGGTTAATCTGGTTAATTGACCCCTGGTTAATCATGACCCCCTGGTTAATCATGGCCCCCTGGTGGCCCCCTGGTTAATCATGGCCCCCTGGTTAATCATGGCCCCCTGGTTAATTGGCCCCCTGGTTAATGGCCCCCTGGATGGCCCCCTGGTTAAATCATGGCCCCCTGGTTAATCTGGCCCCCTGGTTAATTGATGGCCCCCTGGGACCCCCTGGTTAATGGATGGCCCCCTGGTTAATGAGGCCCCCTGGTTAATCTGACCCCCTGGTTAATCATGGCCCCCTGGTTAATCATGGCCCCCTGGTTAAATGGCCCCCTGGTTAATTGAGGCCCCTGGTTAATCCCCCTGGTTAATCATGGCCCCCTGGTTAATCATGGCCCCCTGGTTAATTGAGGCCCCTGGTTAATCATGGCCCCCTGGTTAATCATGGCCCCCTGGTTAATCATGGCCCCCTGGTTAATCATGGCCCCCTGGTTAATCATGGCCCCCTGGTTAATCATGGCCCCCTGGTTAATCATGGCCCCCTGGTTAATCATGGCCCCCTGGTTAATCATGGCCCCCTGGTTAATCATGGCCCCCTGGTTAATCATGGCCCCCTGATTAATCATGGCTCCCTGGTTAATCTTGACTCCCTGGTTAATCATGACCCCCTGGTTAATCATGACCCCCTGGTTAATCATGGCCCCCTGGTTATCATGGCCCCCTGGTTAATTGAGGCCCCCTGGTTAATCGTGACCCCCTGGTTAATCATGGCCCCCTGGTTAATTGAGGCCCCCTGGTTAATCATTGGTTAATCATGGCCCCTGGTTAATCATGGCCCCATGGTTAATCATGACCCCCTGGTTAATCATGACCCCTGGTTAATCATGGCCCCCTGGTTAATCATGACCCCCTGGTTAATCAATCATGGCCCCTGGGCCCCTGTTTAATCATGGCCCCTGGTTAATCATGGCCCCCTGGTTAATTGAGGCCCCCTGGTTAATCGTGGTGATCGTGGCCCCCTGGTTAATCATGTTAACCATGGCCCCCCCTGGTTAATCATGTTAATCATGACCCCCTGGTTAATCATGGCCACCTGTTTAATCATGGCCCCCTGTTTAATCATGGCCCCCTGGTTAATCGTGACCCCTGGTTAATCGTGGCCCCCTGGTTAATTGAGGCCCCCAGTTTAATCGTGGCCCCCTGGTTAATTGAGGCCCCCTGGTTAATCGTGACCCCTGGTTAATCATGGCCCCCTGGTTAATCATGGCCCCCTGGTTAATCATGACCCCCTGGTTAATTGAGGCTCCCTGGTTAATCATGACCCCTTGGTTAATCATGACCCCCTGGTTAATCATGACCCCCTGGTTAATTGAGGCCCCCTGGTTAATCGTGACCCCCTGGTTAATCATGGCCCCCTGGTTAATCATGACCCCCTGGTTAATTGAGGCCCCCTGGTTAATCATGACCCCCTGGTTAATCATGACCCTCTGGTTAATCATGGCCCCTGGTTAATCATGGCCCCCTGGTTAATCGAGGCCCCCTGGTTAATCGAGACCCCTGGTTAATCATGGCCCCCTGGTTAATTGAGACCCCCTGGTTAATCATGACCCCCTGGTTAATTGAGGCCCCCTGGTTAATCGAGGCTCCCTGGTTAATCATGGCCCCCTGGTTAATCGAGGCCCCCTGGTTAATTGTGACCCCCTTGTTAATCGAGGCCCCCTGGTTAATCGAGGCCCCCTGGTTAATCATGGTCCCTTGGTTAATCGAGGCTCCCTGGTTAATCGAGGCGACTCCTGCAGTAGTATATTAGTTTTTTTTTTTTGGAGGATAGTGCGTATAGAAGATGCTCCATTTCCAGATGTAATCCGTATTATTATGTGTCTGTCTTTATACTGTATTTACTTGTACTCGCCTATAAGATGATCTCGACTATAAGACGACCACCCGCCAAACTTTGGTCTTAAATCAATGCTGTTTTGCATAGACCCGCAAGATGATTGAAAAAATGGAAACCACTCGGACGTAAAGATTAAACAAATTGTACTGCAAATTATGCCAAATCATAAAAAAATGCACTGATGCACAACAATAAATTTGATTTGCTAAAATGCTATTGAGAAGTTCAGTTTACAGATAGAGCTGCAAATGTCTATGCTTTTTTACACCCTTTCAGTTATTTCAATTATTGAGTTGGAACAAACTAATTTTTTTTTTTTTACCTTTTACACCCACTCACTTTGAGACAATAATCTGGTGGTCAAAAACCCTGTCTTATAAGCAAGTATGTACGGAACTATTGGTCAAATTGTATAAAATGCCTTGAAGTAGCAAAATGCTTATAAGCCAATCTATACAGGCTTTATACAGCAAACTGAAATCATTGATGACTTAGTCCTGTGACTGTACCATTCCCAGTAAAATCACCAAAAACTGTGGACCAGTAAATGTGTTAAATTGCTTCCGGTAAATACGGAAAGGTATAGAGATGGACCCATGGTGTATATTAAAGCTTGACATACCTGCATACCAGCAACATGGATGGATTCGCTCTGGTCGCAGCGTTCATCAGCTTTAAACAGTTCAGTAAAATATACCGACTTACAAAACGTCATGATAAAAGCAGCTAATTTCCAAAAACTGATATTTAAATTGAACTTACAAGTTCGCACAACTCATTTTCGCCCGTTTCTTCACCCCTGGCGATGCGCTTGCCTTTACGACGTCTACGTGGTAGGGACGGTCGCACAAACTTGTTGTAGATCTTGTATAATACATATGTACCAATGCCAAAGCTAATCCCGAGCACACATAATACACTGGCTGCTTTTACTGAAATTCAAAATGGAAAATGTATATATTTTATAAATGTTCAGCTCCAATATAGTTGCTAATTTTCTCTAATATATATAGATATATAGTTAATATATATAATAAAACTATATAGTTACTGTCAATTTATCAAGTAAACCAATAGTTATAAAGTTATTGATGTTTTTGAAAATAAATACCTATAAAGGGAGGTAATTTGCAAATAATATTTCCCACAAAAAAGACAGAATAAATGTTCGTAGATTTTCAAAATTATGCTTAACCCTTTCAACCCCACAGGCCTCTTAATAGGCTTATGAAAAGCACTTTTTTGCCATTAATAATAATTACTATTTTTAGATAAAATTACCCATTTTGATAAATGAACTGGTCCAAAGGTAATTTTCTTATTAATTTATTGGTCTGAAAATATCACGCACCAGTCCATGTCAGTTACTTGGGGTTGAATGGGTTAAAATCTGAATAAATGATCAAGAATGGAAACATAAGACGTAAATTACAATAATCATCCATAGTATAACAGTTGTAACAGTTAACTTTCGACTTAAAAAGGTAATAACAGCTAATAACTGAAACAGGCTTAACAGTTACTTACTCTATTCACCTACAGGTTTCTGTAACAATTGGCACTTACAACTTAACTCGATGTACATTGTATGATGGTTAAAATAAAGGCTTTAAATAGTTCAAACTAAGTTAGATGAAAATCTAAAAAAAATTATTTCTAATAAAACATTATTTATTATAGAGTTATCACCTATTATAAACAATAAGAAATGTTGATTTAATTTACTGAAAATGTCATTTATTTAAAGCGACACTATAAATTATCATATGGAATAAAATTATTACAAAATTTGAAATTTTAGGTACAAGTTATGTTATATGTTATATTTCAGGTTTTATGCATCAGCACCTTTTTGGACTATATCGCCGACGGGCAGTTTACCTAACAACACCTTTCCTGGGCAGGCTCCAGCGGTTAACCAGTACTTGGGTGCACCAACCTCCATAAGAAACTGCCAACATTTTCATATAAATGAGACACGGCCTGAGCGGGGCTCGAACCCATGACCATCAGAGATGATAGGTTACAGTGGTATACAAGTCAGCGACCTTAACCACTCGACCACGGAGGCAGACCTTATTTTAGGTACAAGTAGCTACTTATATGCATTCTTCCATAATAATTTGTATAATTATTTTAAGTCAGTAAACAGTGTTATTTTGCAATAATAAATAAACTGAAAGTATGACTTTCCTGAATCGGATGGCCACATAGAATAAATATCCAAGACAGCTGTTTCCATGACACCCGTCATGTGCATTAAGCATTGTTTACATACGTTTGCAGATAAACAATTCACGTATACCACGTTGCTACATTTATTCGATATTTTCCAGTTATACGGAAACATTGGAAATGACATTTTATTAATACTAAAAATACATCCTTTACTCCAATATAGTGTCGCTTTAACCATTAAAATACAGAATACATTGGAAGGAATATGTGCAAACAACATAGATCCAGATCAGCCGCTGTGTAACCGTCCATTTGCATCAGAATGGGTAGTTTTACAGAATAATGATCAGAATAGCGTATCCTGATCAGATGGCATCCTATGCATGTAGTCATACTGGATTCTCACTACACGATTGTTATAATGGTAAAAATTAACCCTTTCAACACTACAGACCTCTAAACTGGCTACAAAAAGTGTAAATCCAGATGGAGCCGTCTCATCAGGATCTGCACTTTTTGCTAGTAATAGTACTATTTTTAGAAAAAAATTACCAATTTTCATATATTGAACTGGTTCAAAGGTAATTTTTTTATTCATTTATTGGTCTAACAATATCATGCACCAGTCCATGTCCGTTACTTGGTGTTGAATGGGTGCACCAGTTCATGTCCGTTACTTGGTGTTGAACGGGTTAAACGAAACTGTCTTTATGAGTCTCACCTATATAATGTTGTGTGTCCAAAAAATACACATTCAACTCTGTGTCATTACCCGTGATACCGGCATGGTAGGGTGCCATGTCTGTATAACCTTGTTAATCATGTTCATCAACTCCACTAGATACATGTATCCTTCACATTAATAATCAAATCAGAACATTTCTGCCTCAATTTCTATATATAAATCCACACAAATTTCTAATCTCATAAGTGTTGTGAAATACCATGCAAATATCAACTTCCCTCCCTGCAGTGTTTAAAGCACAGTAACCCATGTTATACGTGGTTCTTAGAATCTGGAACGATTAATGTCCTTGCAAAGCATGTAAAACAGTGTAACATATTTTCTTTTAACTAAAAGAGGAAAAACAAACACAAACAACACTGATCCACAATGGATTCTTAGGTAACATGTTGAGGATAGAGATTTAACTAACCATACTGGCCATGTGGTACATGTTCAAGTAACTGATTTAACTTTGGATGAGTGTTACCAAGTCTGGCTTAACTTGGGATACAGTGAGCTTGATCCAGCCGATTTCACTGTATCCAACATAGAAAGAAACTCCGCTTGACCCCCATTACCAATATATATAATCATGGACAATGAAGTAACTGAACCAGTAATCATAATAAAGGCCAGAATATGAGGTAGTCTGAGTAGTTTCTTTGGAGGTAGATATGCCGACTTATCTAATTCATTGATTGATAGCTAATTAACCCTTTCAACCCCACAGGCCTCTAAATAGGCTTATGAAAAGTGTAGATCCAGATGAGCCGGCTCGTAACGAGCCGTCTCATCAGGATCTGCACTTTTTTGCCAGTAATAATGATTACTATTTTTAGATAAAATTACCCATTTTGATAAATGAACTGGTCCAAAGGTAATTTTCTTATTAATTTATTGGTCTGAAAATATCATGGACCAGTCCATGTCAGTTACTTGGGGTTGAATGGGTTAATAAAATGGCTCTCAAAAGCATGGGTGTATATATATATAGATTTATAGATATATACATGTATATGTTGGTGAATGATGAATCAACACATAAAAGGGTTATATGGTCGCTTTACTGATCAGTTTCATACTTGCTTATGCAAGCAATCTTCGGAAGTGATATAGTACAAATGGATTGCTTTACTGATCAGTTTCATACTTGCTTATGCAAGCAATCTTCGGAAGCGATATAGTACAAATGGATTTTAGCAAATAAGGGGCGGGGCGTAACTATGTTAGTATTATTTTCATATATATATATATATTTTTTATTATATATACATGTATATAGATATATAGAGATTTAGGATAATATATATATATATACAGTCAAACCTGTCTTAAGCAGTCAGCCAAGGGAATCACAGAAAGTGGCTGCTTAACACAGGTGGCTGCTTAACCAATTCAGCACCAAGTAACTGACATGGACTGGTGCATGATATTCTTAGACCAATAAATTAATAAGAAACTTACATTTGGACCAGTTCATTTATCATAATGGGTAATTTTGTCTAAAAATAGTAATATTACTGGCAAAATGTGCAGATCATGATGAGACGGCTCGTTACGAGCCGCCTCATCTAGATCTTCACTATTTGTAAGCCTATTTAGAGGTCTGTGGTGTTGAAAGGGTTGATAGAGTGCAAATGTATAATAAAACAACACATTGGGAATCTGGAACAGGCTGCTTAATGCAGGTGACCACTAACACAAGTTTGACTGTATATATATATATTAGGCTAAATCTCCATGTGGTAATTGGTTAACCTTTTCCCTCATAGAAGCTCTTCTTGACGCCTTTACCAATATGACATACATTGACAATGTAGTAGCCAAACCAATGTTCATAATATAAAGGCCAGATTCTTATGTAGTCCCAGTAATATCTATGGAGGTGGGATAGATATGGTGACTACTTATCCACTGCATGATAGCTAAATGGCTGTCGTTTGTATGGAGATATTGTATGGAGATATAATAGTATATTAACCTAAATCTCTATGTAGTCCCAGTAATATCTATGGAGGTGGGATAGATATGGTGACTACTTATCCACTGCATGATAGCTAAATGTGTTGTTTGTTGGGTTTGTTTTTTTTTGTGTGTTTTTGGGGTGGGTGTTGGGTTTTTGTGTTTGGTTGTCGTTTGCATGGAGATATAATAGTATATTAAACTAAATCTCTACGTGGTAATGGACTACGGTTGGTATTTTGTACTCCCGAGTGTAATCCTGTCTGGTATTAAACTGTATTTAGCGACATGTAGTGTTGATAGGGTTAAAGAAACAAAGTTCAATATGACTGACATAATTTCTAAAATGGCTGCTATCAGTTAATTGTACCCATTACAAAACCAATACAATTAACTATTTGTAATGTCCAAATATAATCTTATTGACTGTACAAGTCTTTCCATTGTCCAATTACCGCAGTGGTTAGCGCGCTCGCTTCTCATCAATGCACCCGGGTTCGATCCTCGGACCGGGAAGTATGTGAGATGGTACGATGTGTCGCCAGATCGGACAGCTGGGTTTTCCCCCAGGTACTCCAGTTTCCTCCCACATGAATGACAACATTTAAGCTTTCATCCGTGCCAACAAGAGTGATTAATATAAGTTGTTAAAACTTGCTTCGCAATCGTTGTAAAATAAATAAAGTTAAACTTTTTTTAAGTCTTTTCGTTTTAAAGTTTTCTCTTTATATAATATATTGTTAATATGATCTATCATTTAATGCGACTTAGTTTAATGATATTTTGAACAATACAAAACAAATGTACCAATTTGTAGAATTAATATATCGTAATTATTATACTATTAACCCATTTCATTCTGGATACCATTCAACCTGAGTATTTGCAAAGAACATAGAGCCAGATCAACCACCACGGAACGTTCCATCTGATCAGGCTCTATGCTGTTTGCTGTTCAGATGTTTTGCTAAGACACTTGGCTATGTAGCAAACAACATAGATCCTGATCAGCATGCAGCGTCATGCTGCGGGCTGATCTGGAGCTATGTTGTTTGCAAAAGCCTTTAAATGTATCAAGAATGAATACAACAAGCCACAAGGTGCATAAGCATGCAGCAACATAGAAACCTAGCACACTTTTCCAAGACACCTTGTGATCTCTAGCAGCAACAAGAGATCCTTCCTGTGCTATGTATTGATTACCAGTCACCAAATATGTTGGAAGCAGCAGTGATATAGCATGACAAGTGTTTCTCTGACAAATTAAATGCCTCCAGGGTGCATTCTAGGTCAGATTGTTTGGGATAAGTGAGAAAGCGCTTAAAAAAGTGATGTTATTTAATAAATTTCAACAAAATATGGTTAAAATGCACAGTATGAACATTAAATACAACATTTTAATAGAAGGAGTGCTTTATAATAGGCCAATCTTACTGTCCAAAATTTGGTATGAAAATTGTAAAAAAAAACAACAATTTCTTAGGGAGAAGTGGGGTCCCCAGAGGGCAAAATCAGGGTCCCTAGGGCGACTATTTCATCCACAGTGCCCTTTAAAATGATTCCTGGCCTCAGAAAAAAATCTAGATCTAAAAATGGAGCAAACTAAGTATCAGTTATCTGTGAGCTTCCATGGAATGGTGATAATCGAAATTTGACATTTTGTATCTAGTTCCATCCCCTTAGCAAAACACAGTATCAAGGAAATTAATGTGCGGAGATAGATCGCTTTTAGCACGCTTTATTAGAATTGCTGGGAGAAAAATGAGACACTCACATACAGTAGTGCAATTTCATCTTTCTCAACAGGACTTTAAGCTTATTTTCCAGGTTGGCCAATTAAAGATCAGACATTACATGAAGCAGGGAACCATGTACTGATGCTATTATATGTGCACGAACAAACTTACAGACTAGGTAGTGAATTGTTCAAAAGACCACAAACTATTAAAACCTATTAAAGTGTGTTTAATCTTATGACTTTTGTCACCGAGACAATTGACTCACATTCAAAACTTTTCCTGATGCTTGGAAATTTGCAAAAGTCAAATCATTATTCAAAAGTGGAAAAAGCAATGACGTTTTCAAGAACTATTTCAATCTCACCATCTCTGTCGTAACTTTTTGCATAATCACTGCAGACATTCTTTAATGAATACCATTTACTTCACAAAACACAAAGTGGTTTTAGAGCTGGCCACTCGACTGAATCAGATTTACTTTATATGATAGATAAATGGATTCGAGCACTATGTGAGGGCAAATTGATTGGAATTGTAATGGTTCGATTTTCGAAAAGCTTTTGATCTTGTTGATTATACTGTTTTGTTAAAAGAAATTATCGTTAGAAAAACAAATACGTTGAAGCATTTCCATTCATATTTGTGTGATAGAAAACAAACTGTTCCAATAAATGACGTTTTATCTGAAGACAATACGGTTAATTGTGGGAGTCCCACAGGGCTCAATATTAGGAGCACTTTTATTCTTACTTTTTATTAATGAATTACCATTGACGTTTTCAAATAAAATAGTGATTGATGTGCAGATGATACTACGTTATATAATATCCACATGAGGAAAGAAGTGTTAGAGACAAGACAACACCAAGCTTTAATTGGAAGAGCTGAAATATGGTGGTTTTAAAATGCAATGAAGATTAATACAGACAAAACAAAAGTTCCGATTTATGCCCAGCGAAAATGTTGTTTCCCTAATCCTACACTCACTTTTAAATATAAAAATATATTATTATGCTTAGAGTACAAATAGATTCATTAAAATGTGACTTATATAATTATCAAACTGTGAAACGAATTTCGGCTAACATTTGGGTCTTAGGTAACATACGGTATGTGCTAAGGGCCACCTCCAAATAAAGGCCGCATATGAAAAACCTGTCTCTAAAGACCACCATTTTTCTCTCCTGTTGCACCATTTTCAATGCATTTTAACCCTCTATTGAGAGGCCATCTGCCAACAAAGGCCACTTTTTGACTTTCCAGAGGGTGGCCTTTATAGACAGGGGTTGACTGTTCTTTATTACAAGACACATATCAAACCATATTTTGATTATGGCTGTATCACATGGGCAACACCACCCAACTAGCTATTGACACATTGTTAAGATGGCAGAGACGAGCATGTAAAATACATTCTTGGACAAGATTTCTATTTCTTTGTGTGTGAATAAATGTCTGAAATTAATATAATATAATGACTTTGACCAATGGATTATTTTTCAAAGAACAATTACTGTAATAATGTACAAATATTATATTTCTTTGTGTGTTAATTAATGTCTGAAATTAATATAAAGACTTTTGACCAATGGATTATTTTTAGAAAAGCAATAATAATGTACAAAATTATGCACAATCTTGAACCAAATTATTTGAATGAACATTTTCAATTAAAACATTGCAATACAGTTACTTCAGATATAACATTGAGATATGTTTAACCCAATTGATTCTGAATACCATTCAAACAGTATTTGCAAAGAACATTGAGCCATATCAGCCACCACGGAACGTGCTGTTTGATCAAGCTATATGCTGTTTGCTATTCAGATGATCTTGCTAAGACACATGGCTATGTAGCAAACAACATAGATCCTGATCAGCATGCAGCGTCTGTCTGTCTGTCTGTCTGTCTGTCTGTCTGGCCTGCATAAGATTTTCATGAAAAACCCTGAGATTTTCAACAAAAAACAAAACAAAGCACACAATTGAGTTATTTTTAAAAAAATTAAGCGCACATAGTTTTTAACCAGGCGACGATAGTCAAAAATATCATGCTGAGGACGGGAATTAAACAACGGTTTCTAGCCCAATCAGATAGCTTCTATGAATTGGTTATCGGCTAAACTGGGAGACAATAACAAGTGAAAGCTATATTCTGTTTCCATATTGGCCATTTGACCGAAAATTATACATGTAGCCCATTTATTGGGTTTTAGCCTTGGCGATCTGAAAACCTGAGAATCCGGACACAAATCACTGAGATCTGTAAAAGTGCCAAAAAACCTGAGAGTCCGGCCAAAATCCAGAGAATTGGAAGATCTGTAAATTTGAACAAGATGGTCTATAGATCTACTTTATTTATTTTACAACGATTGCGAAGCAAGTTTTAACAACTATTATTAATCACTCTCGTTGGCTCGGATGAAAGCGTATATGGTCTATAGGTTCCTTAATCACCTAGCTCACAGACTATACCGGATGTTCATTGAAAAACAACCAAGTAGATAGATACAAGGCTATTACAAACCACATTTGGTGGACATCCATAAAGTGGTTCCAGGATAATAAGTCATTACTAAGCATTTCTATTTTCGCTCTGGTGCGCAAAACCATCCAAACAAAACAAGAAAACAATCAAATAAAAACTAATAAGGAGCAACTACAAGTCAACATCAGGTTATTATAGACTGAAATTTATTATCGACCTATTTACGTCCACCATGGACATTCAACTGAGAATTGATTGATGCAAGAATGCTGTAACAGACTAAGTTTGGAGAAACTACATTAACCCTTTCAACACCACAGACCTCTAAATTGGCTTACAAAAAAGTGTAGATCCAGATGAGCCGGCTCGTGATGAGCCGTCTCATCAGGATCTGCACTTTTTTCAAGTAATATAACTATTTTTAGGAAAAAAATTACCCATTTTGATAAATGAACTGATCCAAATGTAATTTTGTTATTAATTTATTGGTCTAAAAATATCATGGCCCAGTCCATGTCAGTTACTTGGTGTTGAATGGGTTAATTGGTCCATGAAAAAAATCCATTTCAAATTATTTTTAAATTAGCTCTGGCAATGGGGTGGATGCATATGAGTCAGTGGATGGATACTATAGACTAAACAAGAGTTTGAGCCCCACTAGAGCCGTTACAATTGTGCCCTTAGGCAAGGCATTTAAATTCCATGTTGCCTCTTATCTCTCCCTCGTGGCGATGGATTCCATCAAGAATGAGGTCTCGAGGGTGTAAGAACTTGTTTCGCAATCGCGCTAAAATAAATTTGTATTAACTAATATCCAACAAGCAGACGGATCTGTAGTCCAGTGGTTAACACGCTGGACTGATAATCCAGGGATCACAGGTTCGATCCCCCTTTAAACTGAGGTCTCGTGTCGGTGCTTTACACGTGCACATAAAAGAACCAGAGGAGACTCTGGAATGGGTCTCTGTCTGTATCATTGCACTATCCTCCAAACATCTAAAATGACTAATCTCTTCAGGAGGCGTCGATCATATGGGCAATCGGTAGCGACGATAAATAAACGTAAAATACACAGTTTTATTCAGAATTTGATTAGTTAACCCATTAAACCCCAAGTAACTGACATGGACTGGTGCATGATATTTTTAGATCAATCAATTAATAAAAATTACCTTTGGACCAGTTCATTTATCAAAATGGGTAATTTTATCTAAAATCTGGCAAAAAGTGCAGATCCTGATGAGACGATGACGAGCCGGCTCATCTGGATCTACACTTTTTGTAGGTCTATTTAGAGGCCTGTAGTGTTGAAAGGGTTAATCCACTGTTCTGTGTAATACACAAAAGAAGAAACAAATTACCAAAGCTGAAATAACTTGTTTGTCAGCTTTTGAGGTTTAAAGTAGCACAAACAGCTTAGGTCATACAGCGACTCTCCAGCTAGTATTGGTGGAGAAAAACCCTGGGTGCCTCTCCGTGCAGTATTTCAGGTATAGTTGGGCACGCAGGTAGAACCACCAGCCATCACAAGCCAGTTAGATAGCGGCCTCACATGAAAGAATTTGACACCCCCAATGGGATTCAAACCTACATTGGTGAGGGGCAAGTGATTTGGTATGGTTGGCCTGGCACCCAGATAGAACCACCAGCCATCACAAGCCAGTTAAATAGCGGCCTCACATGAAACAAATTTGACTCCCCCAATGGGATTCGAACCTACATTAATTTAAACATTATTTATTTTACAACAATTGCGAAGCAAGTTTTAACAACTTATATTAATCACTCTCGTTGGCGCGGATGAAAGCGTAAATGTGGTCATTCGTGTGGGAGGAAACCGGAGTACCCGGAGAAAACCCACCTGTCCGATCTGGCGACCACCGTACCATCTCACATTCTTCCCGGTCCGAGGATCGAACTCGGGTTGCATTGGTGAGAAGTGAGCACGCTAGACATTGCGCTAATCGGACAGCTTACATTGGTACATTGGTGAGGGGCAAGTGATTTGAAGTCAACAACCGTAACCACTCGGCCACCAAGGACCTTCCCTATGCAGACCAACCAAGACAGTTGATGGATAACAAACTGCACACCACCTTCACTGAAAAAGGTTACAAAATGGGAGAAAACTTACCTATAAAAGAGCCAAAATCATCTAAGCTCATTTTGTAATGCCATATTTCACACAGATAACTATATTAATAATGTTTATAATTCCACACTCAGTAGCAAACGTGCACACAACAAACACAATTAGAAACACATCAGCACACATTATATCAACTTCTCCAATATATGTAACCTGCAATTTGAACTGAAATCTTGCAGTCACAACCTTCACTGATAACAGTTTCCTCTACATGATCCATGCACATCTATTGTCATCAAAATTAAAACAAAGTCAGCTGCATAATCTATATTCTAAATAAATTAATGCATCCAGTGTCATAAAATTATTCAAATTAAAACAAACTCAGCTACAAAATCTATATTTAGATCATGAACAGGTTTATTTTTTTGCACAAGCTTCTTGAGTTGGATTCCAATAAAATAGTGCTTCCTATGAGTCAACCAGAGTGACACATTCTCTAGGATTACAATGCTGCTCAGTTTAGACATGAAATTATTCTCAGTCAGGTGTGGTGGGCTATACACTGACTGATTATACTTGGGATATATTTTCAATTAATGATAATCAATACATAGTACAGGAAGGATCTCTTGTTGCTGCTAGAGATCACAAGGTGTCTTGGAAAGGTGTGCTAGGTTTCTATGTTGCTGCATGCTTATGCACCTTGTGGCTTGTTGGATCTCACAGAATGGAAATGTCTTGAGTGATTTCGAGGTTTAACGTTGCATCAACAGCTTAGGTCAGGTGGCGACTCTCCAGTAATTATTGGTGTAGGAAGAACCCGTATGTCCCTCCGAGCACACAGATAGAACAAACGACCTACCGCATACCAGCTGGATAGCTTCTTCACTTGAATGAGTCCGACACCCCCAGTGGGATTCAAACCTACAGCAGCAAGGGACAAGTGATTTGAAGTCAACGACCGTAACCACTCGGCCATGGATGAAATTATAGTGTTTTACAGTATAATAAATACATCCTACAATCAAGGCCTGTGTCCAGTTCATTGTCCCATATTTCTGTGACCTATAGTAGGTTATCTCCTATTATAGGTCAACCTATGACCTGGTATTGATCATATCAATGTTAATAGCTTTTAAATTCTTTCATCACATAGTATGGTAGAATTGTGAAGAAAAATTATGTGCCTGCCAATCATGCAAGAAATACACATCAATCCTGTGTTAGCGATCACCTCAATTAAGCAATCAACCTGTATCTAGCAACCATTCCGTTAACAGATTCACTACTTGCCATTCTGTTCAATGTTTAACCCTTTCAACACCACAGGCCTCTAAATAGGCTTACAAAAAAGTGTAGATCCAGATGAGCCGGCTCATGACGAGCCGTCTCATCAGGATCTGCACTTTTTTGCAAGTGATATTACTATTTTTAGAGAAAAAATTACCATTTTGATAAATGAACTGATCCAAATGTAATTTTCTTATTAATTTATTGGTCTAAATATATCATGGACCAGTCCATGTCAGTTACTTGGTGTTGAATGGGTTAACCGCTAATAAGCAGCCACCTGTACTAAATAGCCACGTTTTCTCACACCATTGACTGGCTGCTTAATTTGTTTATTATTTAAGTTTATTTAACGTCGCTACTGGTTGCCCATTTGAGCGACGGGCAGTTTACCTAACAACACCTTTCCTGGGCAGGCTACATCGTTTAACCATTACTTGGTGCACCAACCTCCGTAAGAAACTGCCAACTTTTTCATATAAAGAGACATGGTCTGAGTGGGACTCGAACCAGTGACCAATAGGTTACAGTGGTATACAAGTCAGCGTACTTAACCACTCGACAAAGGAGGCGGGCACTGGCTGCTTAAAGACATTGGGCCGACCTAGATTACGGACAAGTCTGGTAGGTGAACCTTTCAATTCTCACAATTGCTAAAATGCATGCAATGTCACACTTCATAATTTTATACTGTTACTACTTGTATAGGAGGAATAGCTGTAATGTTGACGGACAATGAAATTCTTGCATTTTATCACTTTTTGCGATTTGTACAGTATTTCAGCAACTGACATGTACCAGGGTAGAACCACTGACCTACCACAAGTCAGCTGGATAGCTTCTTCACATGAAATAATTCGACACCCCAATTGAGATTCGAGCCTAAAGCAGATAGTAGATGAAGAAGGTCACGTTTATATGAAGCACTGGTAGATAGTAGTATTGTGTGAGAGCATTGTGTGTGACGGAAGGAGTAAACTATAGTACACTGTCGAAACCATGACAGTTATGCTCAGCATATTTTCCAAATATTGCTGGAGTTGCTGAGCTGAAAATATACCAAATTTATGTAGTTTGGAGCGATACACGAGTTACAAGCGAGACGTACAAACAACACAAAGCAATTTACAAATGTGCAAACAATATATACCAACACACACAAAACAACAACAAAAGCTGTGACAAAACTCTAAGCACACAAAAAGTTTCAGCAAATAGATCTTAAAGAGAAAACTGAAAATGGCTGAATTCCTTGCAAGAACTTCTACAGCTGTGAAAGAAGTGTGTGTGTGGGGGGGGGGAGGCTGCATGACATTCCAATTTAAATAGAATCCTGATCTCAGGTGCCTATGCCCGAGGTTATAACACTTTTCTCAAATCTCAAGTGATCTGATTGGTTGATTCTGAGTGTTACTGTCAGCTGAACCAATCAGATGATTGAGACCGAGTTTTGAGATTGGAAAACAGTTTTATAACCTCCAGGCCGCCTGGCCGATTCTTTTTATAACACGTACGTCATTTATAAAAAAAATATTTGTGGGAATTTATGAAAATATTACATATAAAAAATGGTCGCGGTATAGCATATCAGATTGTGTTGCATATGAAATTTTAAAAACAATTGATTTATGAGTGTACGCAACCTAAACAAATTTTCTTTTTTCGGAGGATAGCGCAGTCGTACAGACCAGACGGCAAACATTTAAGCAACTTCTCATTTACTAGTCATCATCCCAATGCAGCAGTAAATTGTTTCAATCAAATCGCTTGGGAAAAGAAGCCAAAAAAACTAAATTGCCGTCATGACGACCATATTGGATTTTGGATCTGTCAATTTTAGCAAATTGTTTGTACTAGTCATCCTGAAACTACGTACGGTAAAGATGTTGGGTCAAATCGTCAAGCGATTGAGGAAAAGTTGAAATTATATAATTATACTGTATCCAAGATGGCCGCCGTAGATTTCCGATCAAATTTATTACAGACATTTTATATCTTGCCATGATGATTCTTTCCTACCAAGTTACATCAAATTGACATTTGAATGATCAAATTATTAATTGAATAATTTCATATGTCAGCCAATGAGAGTGTAGTGCAATATATGTAGGCTCTTACACGAGTGGTGATTTCATATAATATTTTATGAAACGAGTTCTGGAATTTTGCTATTAAGCGAGCCGAGCCGTAACGAGTTTCATAAAATATGGTATGAAATCACCACGAGTGTAAGGGGTCCATCCTATCACATTACAATTTTGGGTTTTAATAATATTTTTGCACAAAATAACGTTGCTCCTTTCATTTTGGCGCCAACTGTCAGCGCAAATTGTCATGACATCACTAAAATTGGCATGGCGTCACTAAAATTGTCATGACGTCACTAAAATTGGCATGACGTCACTAAAATTGGCATGACGTCACTACGCAAAGCAGCGTTATATTTATGTTTTAACCCATTCAACACCAAGTAACTCACATGGACTGGTGCATCATATTGTCAGACCAATAAATTAATAAGAAAATTATATTTGGACCAGTTCATTTATCAAAATGGGTAATTTTTGTCTAAAAATAGTATTATTACTGGCAAAAAGTGCAGATCCTGATGAGCCGGCTCGTCACGAGCCGGCTCATCTGGATCTACACTTTTTGTAAGCCTATTGAGAGGTATGTGGTGTTGAAAGGGTTAAGCAGCGTTATGATCGCATCAAGACTTCTTTTAAATCGTAATTTGTGTTATTACCATTAAATTATATACCAATTCAAATAGAATTATGCATACTTTAAAGCTTAATTTACAAATTATAAGGATTATTCTCTCAACCAATCACAATCATTGCAGGTGTTATTACACATGTGTACATATAAGAAATTATGGGATGGTGTTATTACACTGATTGCAAGCAAAGTTATGTGATAAAAGTGGTTGAAGCTTGTTTCTCAACCTAGCTGTGATACACGGCCATAGTAACGACTTTTCACAAACTGTACCATGCAAAGCTGAGGGGGTGCCTATAGTCTATGGGGTTATATATATAGATCACAACACATATCCTTACCATTTCCTATGTCAATGTGTATCTGGGTACCGGACAGTGAAAAGTGTACAATCAACCTTTTGCCACATGGACCCGTCGAATTCAAACATCCAAACACATCCGAGCAAACATCGCCAAAGCTTTCCCAGGAAGAAGGATTAGGGGTCACATCGACCCCTTTTCTAATACAACTACAGCTGCAGCAACCCCTAATTATGGGTTTTTCCATTCCCCGACTGTGTCACATTATATTCACGCAGCCGACACCCATCTTCCTATGGCTAACCTCACACTGTAAAATTGAGAAGAAATACTCCAATGATTGCAGTCCGCCATTTCTTGTTTGCTCAACACTTCATCAAGGTTTTTTCTTTATTTGCACCTGTGTTAATCCATTCAGAGTACACAAGTACCATTCATTATAATACACCATGTACATGATACAAGAGAAGTAAATGGGTCTCGTGAAATAATGGGCACAAAAAGTAACACCCTACTACTTCTATCCTGTGCTAGAGCGATCAAGATTTCTAGTCGGAGTCGCACATGTATATCAGTATAGTGATTATAAATTATTTTTAAAAACTTATACAGAGCGATTTGGAAACATTTAAGAAACATATCCAATAGGTACAAAACGATTTTCAAAATTTTAGCAACAAAACTTATGTCTTGTTACAAAATTCAATATCCGCTCGAGGAGATGTCATAGAGTGAATCAATGCAAAACTAAAAGCCGATTATTCATTCACAACTTCACGCACGCACACGATTACAGTCAAAACTTGCATTAGCGGTCGCCTCTGTTAAGCAACCAATCTGCATTAAGCAGCTGATGAGCTTTCCAAATTCCCAAACTGAACATTTCCATGAACATTTCCAAGCTGATGAGCTTTCCAAATTCCCAAACTGAACATTTCCATGAACATTTCCAAGCTGATGAGCTTTCCAAATTCCCAAACTGAACATTTCCATGAACATTTCCAAACTGATGAGCTTTCCAAATTCACAAATTGAAAATTCCCATGAACATTTTAACCGTTGTTGAGCAATTATGAGCACCTCTGCTAAGTAAGTCACCACTTATCATTCCCCTTTGGTAGGCTGCTTAAAACCTGTTAAACTGTATACCAGATAAGTGGAAGTCGTGATAGCGCAGTGGGTGCGAAAAGTCCGGAGTTCGAGCCCCACTTGAGCTGTTATGATTGTGCCCTAAGGCAAGGCATTTAAATTCCACATTGCCTCTTCTCTCTCCCTCGTGGCGATGGATACCATCAGGAATGAGGTCACGAGAGTGATTAATATAAGTTGTAAGAACTTGTATCGCAATTGAGCTAAAATAAATTTGTATAAACTAAGCACATCTGTGTTCACCAATGCCACCTTGCATAATAAACCAGCAATACCACTAACCTATACAGTCATACAGAACACAAAAAGTGGAAACACTGACGTTACCAACATTACAGAAGCTATGTCTTTGTCAATCATCGCTAACCTATTTTTCTTTTTTGCTATAATTACTTATAATACAAATAGACAATGGAAACCTTTTCTCGCATATAAAACAGATTGTTGTTGGATTAATTATATAGAACTTCCAGGTGATTGCAATCTCTCCCCACAATCTGACAGCCGTACGCTGCTTCTCTAATGAGAGACATTACTGGTTTTTCTATTACCTCCCTTGATGGTTAAAGTCAGATTTATCCCTAAATGTATATTGGTCCTTTTAGTTGGAATCCTTTGTTTTTATTGTTGTCGTCTAAACAGATGTTGAGTTAGGATAAATGTAAATTTATCAAAATCGTGTTACCGGTAATTAATTGAACCAATTTTTACAGTAAGGTATCCATTGGACATGATAACGGATATCTGTCGAGATTTAATAATTTCATAATTAAAAGACGAGAATACGGATGAGAATGGAAAACATGTGGTGCAAAGGAAACAACGATAAAAACAGAGGAAACCAATTAAGAGGACCAATATACTATTAAGAGTATTTAGGGGCAGTAACTGACTAATGTTTCTCATTATAAACACACAAGTTCCATTATGTGCTACCTTTCAGTAGTAATATATTTGCAGCGTCCCTTCTATCCCTTATACGATCGAGTGATGAAGCCAAGAAAACTCAGCAATACTCTTGTAAGAGGACGAGACAAAAGGTTCTACCTATGCCATAATATCCCCCACCTTCTTTTTTCCCCTTTTTTATTTAATTACCTCTACCCTGTAACATTGCCAGGTGATCGAGGTGAAATAGTCTCGAAGAGCCACTTCATAACTCACTAGTGGAGCGGATCAGTGGTAACACTCTTGCCTTGCAACCCAGGGATCATAGGCTCGATCCCCAGCTACACCATTACTAAAATGATGTTATATCATAATATTTCGGATGAAGATGAGGTTTCATGTCCGTGTTTTACACAGTACACGTAAAATAACAGAGGGGGGGGGGGAATTGGCATGGGGGTGGGGGGGGGGGAATTGGCACGGAGCTCTATCTTATAATGAAGGTCCTCTTTTAAAGATCTAATTAGTAAGTTTTTACAAACCATAACTGCACTGCCATAAATCCGTACCATTCCTCACAATCTATAAATCCACTGTCATATGTACCATTCCTCACAATCTATAAATCCACTGTCATATGTCCCATTCCTCACAATCTATAAATCCACTGTCATATATGTCCCTTTCTGTTAATGTCATACCATTCCTCACAATCTATACATCCACTGTCATATGTCCCTTTCTGTTAATGTCATACCATTCCTAACAATCTATACATCCACTGTCATATGTCCCTTTCTGTTAATGTCATACCATTCCTCACAATCTATAAATCCACTGTCATATGTCCCTTTCTGTTAATGTCATACCATTCCTCACAATCTATAAATCCACTGTCATATGTCCCTTTCTGTTAATGTCATACCATTCCTCACAATCTATACATCCACTGTCATATCTCCCTTTCTGTTAATGTCATACCATTCCTCACAATCTATACATCCACTGTCATATGTCCCTTTCTGTTAATGTCATACCATTCCTAACAATCTATACATCCACTGTCATATGTCCCTTTCTGTTAATGTCATACCATTCCTCACAATCTATAAATCCACTGTCATATGTCCCTTTCTGTTAATGTCATACCATTCCTCACAATCTATAAATCCACTGTCATATGTCCCTTTCTGTTAATGTCATACCATTCCTCACAATCTATACATCCACTGTCATATCTCCCTTTCTGTTAATGTCATACCATTCCTCACAATCTATACATCCACTGTCATATGTCCCTTTCTGTTAATGTCATACCATTCCTAACAATCTATACATCCACTGTCATATGTCCCTTTCTGTTAATGTCATACCATTCCTCACAATCTATAAATCCACTGTCATATATGTCCCTTTCTGTTAATGTCATACCATTCCTCACAATCTATACATCCACTGTCATATGTCCCTTTCTGTTAATGTCATACCATTCCTCGCAATCAATACATCCACTGTCTGTCATATGTCCCTTTCTGTTAATGTCATACCATTCCTCACAATCAATATACATCCACTGTCATATGTCCCTTTCTGTTAATGTCATACCATTCCTCACAATCAATATACATCCACTGTCATATGTCCCTTTCTGTTAATGTCATACCATTCCTAACAATCTATACATCCAATGTCATATGTCCCTTTCTGTTAATGTCATACCATTCCTCACAATCTATACATCCACTGTCATATATGTCCCTTTCTGTTAATGTCATACCATTCCTCACAATCTATAAATCCACTGTCATATATGTCCCTTTCTGTTAATGTCATACCATTCCTCACAATCTATATTGTGCTAATGTCATTTAAATCACTATCATCCATTAAGAAATTGCCTTTGTTTTAAGAGCGAAGTCAACTAACTGTTGACTTGTTCTACGTCACACGTGTATAATCATCAAAAGATACATTTAGTATATTCCTACGCGTGGAGAAGTCATTATAAACTGCAAAACATAGGTTCATTTGCGTGAAACATTTGCAAACTGTTTAATGCCATACAAAGGTAAACATACACAAATGCTTTTTCAGTATTTGTTTGTTAACTCTTTGCATGTTGGGTAAACAAAGGCTATAAATAGTTCAAATAATTGTAGCAGATGACAATTCTATTATTCTGTTTATCTTATTTGTAACTGAATATTCTGGAAATATGTCATGGAATTTCCTTAGAATTCCATCATTATGGCACACAATTCTAAGAATTCGTTATGGTGCACAACGAAATTGAATGACATATTTGCCGGTTATTTTCACCGCTAATGTGCAAAGAGTTTGTGGTTTCAGGGCACACCAACAGCTTAGGTCATATGACCACTCTCTTTTCCCAGTTTAACCCATTCAACAACAAGTAACTCACATGGACTGGTCCATGATATTTTTAGACCAATAAATTAATAACAAAATTACATTAGGATCAGTTCATTTATCAAAATGGGTAAAAAAAATTCTAAAAATAGTTATATTACTTGAAAAAAGTGCAGATCCTGATGAGACAGCTCGTCACGAGCCGGCTCATCTGGATCTACACTTTTTTGTAAGCCAATTTAGAGGTCTGTGGTGTTGAAAGGGTTAACATGGAATTAATATCAACAAAAATTGTATTATATATATATATATATTGAACAATATGGTGCTAGTTCCACACCATCCAATATAGTACTGTGTATTTTGAACTGCAAGGAGAGAAACTATATAAGCTCTGCTTCCGTTTTAATCCTTTCCTATTCTTTGATGTTGTGTGCATGTATTGTTTTGTGAATGTATATAGTGGAATAAATATGTTTAAACCAACAATATGGTGTGCAAATGGTGATATGGTAAAGAGGGACATTTATTCCATGACAACTTGCCGGTTAATTAACAAAACAACATGTTTATTTCAGAAACATTGACATTTACCTGATAGAATATTGCATAGTTACAGTATTTGCTGTAATTATAATAGTCTGGTAGCACACAGCTGCTATTTAATATATAAGGCAAGATAAACAATTATATACTAAATACAAATTTAACCCTTTCCCTCATAGAAGCACCTCTTGACGCCATTACCAATATGGCATACATTGACAATGTAGTAGCCAAACCAATGTTCATAATAATGGCCAGAATCTCATGTAGTCCCAGTAATATCTATGGAGGTGGGATAGATATGGCGACTACTTATCCACTGCATGATAGCTAAATGGCTGTCGTTTGTATGGAGATATAATAGTATATTAACCTAAATCTCTATGTAGTCCCAGTAATATCTATGGAGGTGGGATAGATATGGCGACTATTTATCCACTGCATGATAGCTAAATGGCTGTCGTTTGTATGGAGATATAATAGTATATTAACCTAAATCTCATGTAGTTCCAGTAATATCTATGGAGGTGGGATAGATATGGCAACTACTTATCCACTGCATGATAGCTAAATGGCTGTCGTTTGTATGGAGATATAATAGTATATTAACCTAAATCTCTATAAAGGAACAGGTTAAACAGACCAAACTTATTCCTTCATAGAGATGAACTGTAACTCCATACATATGACAGCCATACACCATAATGAATGATTTTAAAGCAGTCACTAGATCGTATACCTCAAATTCATCTATACACATTACTGGGAATGATTCACTCTTTCTCCCATAGAGATGTACACTACTCCATACTTAATCTTTAACCTGTCAATCACAGCTAAAGACGCTTTTGTAAACAGCATAGAGCCAGATTAAGGTGCATAACTTGCTCTCTGACCAGGCTCTGTGCTGTTTACTATTCGGATAGTGGAGCTAAAACACTTGTCTGAATAGCAAACAACATAGATCCTGATCAGATGTGGCAAAACAGATATGGATCTATGTTGTTTGCACATTCTGTCCAATTTATTCGCCAGGTTAATTAACCCATTCAACCCCAAGTAACTGACATGGACTGGTGCGTGATATTTTCAGACCAATAAATTAATAAGAAAATTACCTTTGGACCAGTTCATTTATCAAAATGGGTAATTTTATCTAAAAATAGTAATAATTATTACTGGCAAAAAAGTGCAGATCCTGATGAGACGGCTCGTCACGAGCCGGCTCATCTGGATCTACACTTTTCATAAGCCTATTTAGAGGCCTGTGGGGTTGAAAGGGTTAAGGGTTAAAAAAGATATTTTCCAAATTTTACTTTTTACAGTAACAATGTATTATTGAAAAAAATACTAAATCATCCACACCGTACTATATATTGGTGTGCAGCACATTCTAAGTAATCACATTCTGGGGCTTTAAGGGGTGTATCCACTATTGGACTACCACCATGTCAATGTATATGGTATTGGTAATCCAGGCGTCGACAGGCGCTTTTATGTGGGAATGGATAATGGCGTCGACAGGCACTTCAAAGTGGGAAATTATATAGTGTTACTTTAACCATAACACATAAAATGCTGAATTAATTGGAAAGAATGTGTAAAGTGATCAGGATCTATGTTGTTTGCAATTCAGACAAGTATCTTAGCTCGACTATCCTAGCATACAGCATAGAGCCGGATCTGGCGGCATGTTCTATGCTGTGTGATCATCTGACTCTATGCTATTTGCAAAAGTGACTTTAGTTTATCTTAGCTTGATTGCGAAACAAGTTCTTACAACTTATATTAATCACTCTCGAGACATCATTTCTGATGGAATCCATTGCAACGAGTATTGCTGGTTTATTATGCAAGGTGGTATTGGTGAACACAGTGTGCTTAATTTATACCAATTTATTTGAGCTCGATTGCGATACAAGTTCTTACAACTTATAGTAATCATTCTTGAAACCTCATTCCTGATGTAATCCATCGCCACGAGTGAGAGAGAAGAGGCAATGTGGAATTTAAATGCCTTGCCTAAGGGCACAATGCCTAAGGGCATAATCGTAATGGCTACAGCTGGGCGCAAACTCAGGGCCTTTCGCGCCTGGAGCGAACTCGCTACCACTGCGCTATTATGACTTCCACAAAAGTGACTATAGTTGTGAGTAGCAGGTTACGGGTTAATTACGTGCGTTTCTGTTGGATCCACTACTAATGGGTCAATGTATGTGTGTATTGGTACTGGCGCTGGAAGGCACTTCTATGCCGGGCTGTGCCGGGGGGAAAGGGTTAATAAGCCTTCCTCTGTGCAGGGGAAAGGTTAATAATCTGCTACAGCATAGCTTGTACATGAGGTAGTCATTGCACTGATTTACTAGTAAATTCCATACATTATATCAGGTTGGTGCAATTAGTGACTTGTCAAGAGTTATGACCCTATCAATTCCAGATGCCATCTCTCATAATATTGTTGGTACTACAGTTAAATTTTATTAACCCTTTCAACACCACAGACCTCTAAATTGGCTTACAAAAAAGTGTAGATCCAGATGAGCCGGCTCGTGACGAGCCGTCTCATCAGGATCTGCACTTTTTTCAAGAAATATAACTATTTTTAGAAAAAAACAAACCCATTTTGATAAATGAACTGATCCAAATGTAATTTTGTTATTAATTTATTGGTCTAAAAATATCATGGACCAGTCCATGTCAGTTACTTGGTGTTGAATGGGTTAATTAAGTACGTGCTATGCATCAGAAGCTCCTGATTCTTTGGAGTGATGCCCCCAAAAGATCCACTCACGGACCTGACCTTGGCCCATGAACAGAGAATTTTGTAAAGCATTAATCGTAAAAATAAATACCGCATGAATGTCCTTATTTCATTTCTTGTTAGTATGGCCCAAACTTCTCCTTTTGTGCAAAGGTTTGGAAAGGATACAGTAATTATAATCACATCTATTGGCAGTCAGCGCCCTTTGGTGCTTTGCATCAATGTATTTCTTATTGGTTATTGTACAGTATGTCAGTGGACTTTGGTGTAATTCATACAGAAAGGTTGCCTGCACAAAATTGTGGGCATACTGGTTGGCGACCCATTTTCCCGTCCACCCTCGCAAATGCCTCATAATGAAGGTTTTGCACGCGCGATATTTTATCTCTCGATCATTCCAGTACATTTTACCAATTGACACAAGCGAAGATGTTCAAGAGTCAGGCGATATAAATATATTTAATTTGATTGTTTACTTGAGTGTTAATTATTTGTGGACATCTAGACCCAGGAAAACCCACATTTGTACTCGTACGCAAACTGTTCATTTTAGGATGCACAATAAGTCGTGAATAATTTTCTGTCTGATGCCGTCAACATTATACAAAGTAACATCAAGTTGTCTATAATGTACATGTAGTTCTAAGCATGATAAAGCGTATTACAAAGATAACTAATATAAAGCGGACACATTATGGCAATTGTAAAAAATCGATACCATATCTAGTGCACTGCACATGTCCATAATTAATCTGCTGAACAATTCTGTTAGTTGTTGACGAACTGAAAATAGACGTGTCCGGATAATGGGTCTTCTCTTGAATTTTAATTACCCCTTTTGTGGTCTCACCATCGGCTTTTACCTCCCTTGATGTTATCATTTTATTGATATTACATGAACATGCATGATGAGCTGATTTATTTATTGATGTATATTGATATTACATGAACATGCATGATGAGCTGATTTATTTATTGATGTATATTGATATTACATGAACATGCATGATGAGCTGATTTATTTATTGATGTATATTGATATTACATGAACATGCATGATGAGCTGATTTATTTATTGATGTATATTGATATTACATGAACATGCATGATGAGCTGATTTATTTATTGATGTATATTGATATTACATGACATGCTGATGAGCTGATTTATTTATTGATGTATATTGATTTACATGAACATGCGTGATGAGCTGATTTATTTATTGATGTATATTGATATTACATGAACATGCGTGATGAGCTGATTTATTTATTGATGTATATTGATATTACATGAACATGCGTGATGAGCTGATTTATTTATTGATGTATATTGATATTACATGAACATGCGTGATGAGCTGATTTATTTATTGATGTATATTGATATTACATGAACATGCATGATGAGCTGATTTATTTATTGATGTATATTGATATTACATGAACATGCATGATGAGCTGATTTATTTATTGATGTATATTGATATTACATGAACATGCATGATGAGCTGATTTATTTATTGATGTATATTGATATTACATGAACATGCATGATGAGCTGATTTATTTATTGATGTATATTGATATTACATGAAC